>CM054115.1:158563295-158847049 GCA_028673005.1 Tanypteryx hageni
CTCTCATCTCCTCCTTCTCCCAAAGGCACCTAAAACTCCCCCGTTCCCTCTCGTCTCTCTCTCCGCAGCCGGTATCTTCCCGAGAGGCGAGACCCACCCATTCCATGCGGTACCTCCCTTCCTTTCTCCCCTCCGCCACTTTTCCTCCTCCTCACTTTCCTTCTTCCTCCCATGGCGGTGCTCCGTATATCCCTCGTCACCACTCAAGTCATCACAAAAAAGAGAAAAGAAAAAGCAACTCCCTCCAAAACTCCCCGCAGACGTCGTTTTCCCTTCCGCTCTCTCTTCCGAAAACATTTTGCTTTCCCCAACCCCAATTTCCCTCCTTCCTTTCTCTCCTTCCCCATCCTCTCAATCCCACCGTCTCACACACACACGCGCGTGCTCCTGAGGTTCGCGGCGGTCTATATTCGTACTATCCATCTCGGGGGTAAACTGTATTAACTCCTCTAAGTTTCTCCCTGCTCGATGGACTTGGACTGGCGAAGGATCGACACGAGTATACTCAGCGAAATCGCGAAAAGATTTCAGTTCTTCAAGTATCGAGGGTGTGTGAAGGTCCAGCTGAATGGATTTGATAGATGTTTGTGTAATTGTACAAAGCGATGATTCTCTTAAATAATCTACACAAAAATTATGCAGCATGGCGAAAAAAGTGGACCATTGGACCCCTATGCGACAGTCATAAGCTAGAATATGGGAACAATTAGAAATCGGGAGAAAAATTCTGCCATGATAGGGAGTCGAACGTGGGTCTTCGCTTACCGAGCGGGTATTCTACCTCATCAATCACGGCAGATTAATCTCCCTACTTCAGAACGTGTACTTTTTTCTTGATTGCGGCCAGGCTAGCCAAGCTACTATATACACTCACCAACGAAATACACCATAAATTATTTACATTAGGATCACAAAGAACGAAATTTGTTCTTTAAATAAAAAGGAAACAGCGAGATAAAAAATTAAAATTAAACCAAACGATAGCGAAGACAATTTGCGGACACGCAGAAAAAATTAAAATCGGAGAATAGAAATGTTCGTAAATGTGCTATTTGAACCTTTGGCGAATCACTTTTCATATTAAAGAATTCCAAATTAAAATTTGTCTAGTATACTCAACCGATTAATGGCTACACGGGTAGGCTATAAAACTGAATTAAATAAATTAGTATATTAAGTACACACTCGGAATTTTCAAGAAATGAATGTAAAGATTTTTTTAACATCAGAAGAACGCAATTCATTCAAAGTAATTAACTCTACGTTGTTCTCTGGATATTTTTAATGGTGCAGCATCAACGATGAAATATGAAAAAGTACGCAGCAAATATGCATACCTAATAATGCATTCGGAACCCAAGCACCATCTGCAGCGTGGACGGATATGCCGAATTAAGCTTAAACGGATTTTTGGAATATATTCAGAAGCTTATGGTTCCTCTCAGCATATATCACGCACGCTAACCACTCCAACGCCTGTTTGAAAGAGATCAAAACATACGACATCCGCAACGATGTACCAAAAGGTATGAACACCCGAAAAAAACGACAAATCATTCCAGCTCTCCTATAATTTTCCCTATAATTCTTTCGACAACCAACACGTTTTACGTATACCATTTGCACTCAATGAGACCAACGAAGTAGAAAAAAATCCCACACAAGCAGGCACCTTTCGGAAAAACCACAACCTTGGCTCAACGACCCCGCCCCTTTTAGCATTGAGAAAAAAAGACAGACAGACGCGTACCATAATTCTCCCAAATTTCACTTTTCCTCTCTCCCTTCCACTCTTCCTCTCTCTCTCTCTCTCCTTCTACCTCCCTATATAAGCTCCTTTTTATGTCGGGATGACAGGTGAATGGAGCTGGTTAGAAAGGAGTGGGGACACCTTGTCGGTCGTCGTCTTAGGGCGAATAACGCTCTTCATTTTTTTCCGACCGAAACTCCTCCCTTTCAAAAGCTCCTCCGAAATATCGCGTCTTGTCCTTACTTCAGCCTAACCGCCTTTAACCTATCTTTTCACACATGCGAGGAAACTTTAAATATTTTTAATATTATGGAATATATAAAAACACGCAACGAACGAAAGACATAAATGTTATTTCCGATGCTCACTTTGAAAGAAGAAAATATCAGTGCGTAAAAAACATGGCTTTTTCAAGGCCGCAAAATAAGAGAAAAATGAAGAAAAGCGCCATCTATTCCGATACTTTTTCAATAAAGGCAGCGGGAGTGGCGTCTCGTTGCGGTTGGTAAGAAAACAATTTTGTAAAAAAACTTTTTCTGAGAAGGATGAATACTCGAGGTGAACGAATTCACAAATCGTTTTCAAATATAAACTGAAAATGTAGACGAGTTTTCTTAACCCTTCCTTTACCAATGGGGGTCCATTTTGGACCCCACACATATTTTGCTAATCATTTGCTTAATTTGCGTTCAACTTGGCTCTTAACTTTTGTATTTGTCGAAAACTTATTTAGGAGCGTTCCTATCATCGTGATTTATTTCTTTTCATTTCAGATTAGTAGAAAAAATAAAAAAGCGATTGGGGTCAAAAATGTACCCCAACATTACATAGCACAAAATCGATAAAAATAACATGCAAAGGATATAATGAAGATTAGTTTTCCTATTTAACATGTTAAATATTTTTCATTTTTTTCCACATATTTGTAATGAAATTTTCAGCTGAATTTAAATACAAATGTATTGGTAAAAATTGATTTGTTAATGGAAATAAAAATAACAAATACATCATATACTGTTTTTATGCTTGAAAATTCATTTTTGGTCTACTCGAGTTTTAATTTTATCTAACAAATAAAAAAGAACATTAATTCTCATGGAGCACATTTTGTACCCCTATTGGTAGAAAACGGGTGAAAAAAGGGCGGTAATACAAGGGTATTGCGACGTATTATTCGATTGTCACTTTTTAACGATAGATAGAGCCAATAAACACGAGTCTCGGAGTGTAATATTGAAAGCAGTAATGCATAAAAATTGCCGAAGTCAGAAAAGGAAGCAAGTTGTTAACAGACTATTCGAAATACTGTAAACGTGACAGGGGTTATGAGTTCGTAAAATTGTGTAGCAAAAATAAGGTTTCCAAAATTATCAAAAATTGATTTCCTACTCTTCTTGAGATGGAAATCGCTTAAATTTCAACATATTAAAACAACAGAAATTAAATGTAAAAAATTAAATCAAATGACTAGGCAGAGGATCTAAAAACAAAACCAAGATTCGTAACATCTATTCGACAAAATGGTGAGTCCAATGTTTTCCATATGGCGCAAATAGCCTTATCAACATCCAAATAGCGATTTCGCATTGCACTGCACGCGCCATTTCTTGTTCCAATCATAAAAATGTTTCTTTCTTCGTAATGCCTGGAGTAAAAATTAACCGTTTTATTGAAATCTAAACTTTAAATGTTATATTATTGTTGAATGGGGCAAGATTCGCAGCTCGATCGACCAATAAATAAAAGTACGTCAAAACGATAAACCTTGCGAGCGTCAATTTCAAGGGTAAAGCATCGGTTTTTCGTAAAGATTTTGTTCAAGCAGCTGCGCCCATTTCATCAACTCACTCAATCCCTTTAAACACTAAACATAAAAGTTTCTTCAAAAGAACTCTTTCATTAAAAAGTTTACGACACGAGCAGAATAGCAAACTCTAAAAGACCGTGTTGAAAAATATATCTATACTGTGCCCCTTAATAAGAAGAGAAAATAATTACGACGCGCAATTCCAAACAAGGGAGGGGGATATGATTTAAAAAAAAAATGAAACTCCAAGATCAAGCAAAAATAGTGACCAGATTTCGAGGAAGCTAAACATATATACGATACACCTTATATAAAACTAGAACAATAGTCAGTCAGGACATGATTAGGACAATTAGTTATTTTTGACCTTTTTCTCGTTTATACGCTATATAATCTAATTTTGCGTAGTTCGGTTATGATCTTCCTGAAAAGGTAGCAAATAATTTTACAAATAACGTGCACGGTATTATTACAAAATCGATGAAGAAATTAATGGAAAAAAATACTTTCGGGTCACATCTATACAGATTATACAGATAATACTGTCTCTTAATCAAGTCAAACCAAATAGTACGAATGTTTAAAAAAGAAAATTCGGCGTCCCGAAAAAATCTGAGGGGTAATATGCGAGATTGTCCTTAAAATTCAACTTTTACCGATATTTTTGATCAGAAAACAAAAAAAATTAGCATCGCCAAAAGTATTTCTCCTATTAATTTATTTTTGGCGTCTCTTGTGGCATTAATCACCACAGAAGAGCGCAATGAGTCATCCATTCAAGACGACATAATTTGCGTATTTTTTTCTTTACCGGAATTAAACCTGGCGCGGTACGGGTGCGAGCCACACTGTCGGTACCAGCCCCACAAAAAAGAGGGGAAAAATAAGAGTAAATTCTCTCCATCAGACCACTAATTACAATTTCCCGACTCTTCCGTCACCAGGAGCGTAGTGGAGAGGAGCGGCACATGAAACGGTCCTTTTATGTACGAAAGAACACCGACGAAGACACGACTTATACCCTCCTCCTCCCTTCAAACCCTTCCACTCCGCTCCCGTGAGAAAGGAAAAACTTTGAAAAGCCGGCAGCAGCTAGAGAAGTATAAGAGCGACGGGAGCACGGCTTGTCACGTACGTGTTCGTTGATAGGGGAGAGAGAGAGAGAGAGAGGAGAGAATGGATCTAAAAACTGCACGCTGCACTTGTCAGCGCGTTCGCATGGGTCGGCAAAAGCGGCCACGCGTGACGAGTCTGAGAGAGAGAGAGGATATGGATAGAGGGGAAACAGGAAAAGAAATAGAAGGGAAAGATAGGTAAAAGAGGGGAAAACAGAAAAAGAGAGAGCTGAGAGGAAGAAAACAGAGAGAACCAGATAAGAATAACACGTAAGAAAGTGTGGAGGGGAAATTAGAAAGAGAGAAAATGGAAATAGACAGAAAGATGGGGAAGAAAGCGAGATTTATGACGAGAGAGGGAGAAAGACAAGAGGAAGAGATATGAAAAAGAGCAAAGAACTGAAAAGAGAAAAATAATCGGAGACAGAGAAAGAAGGGAAGGAAAGGGAGGACAATTGAAGGAGAATGAAGAATAAGGGAGAGCGAGAAACGGCTGGAGGAATGAGTGAAATAAAAAGGACGAGGAAATGAGAAAAGTTGGAGGAAGAAAAACGGAGAGAATGATCGTTAGAGAGATAAATAGAAATGAAAGGATATGGGATCGGGAAACAAAAAGGAAGGAAAGAGGATAGGCAAGGGAAGGAGAGGAGCGATAGTGAGGGAGACAAAGACGCAGCGCGAGAGAGAGAAGGCGGGGAGAGACTGGGAAAGGAAATAGGACAGAGAGTAGAGAGATGGGAAGATGGTGGAGTATGGAGTTGGGATGGAGAAGGAGAGAGCGAAACAGATGCGGGTAGTGAGGGAATCAAAGTTATAAAGAGGTAATCGTAGATATCGAGGAAGATAAAAAAACGAGAAACGAAGAGACGGAAGAAAGGGGACGGAACAACAAAACAAGGATAAACGAATAGATTGGAACAGGAAAACGAAATAACACGGAGAGGAATACGGGAGAGGGAACCTAAGAGAGAATGTGTGAAGTGGACGAAAATGGCACGCTTTATCCGCCAAGGGGTCTTTCCAAACACCACGCGCGATATAGCCCAACCATGAGCATGACCGGATTAGACCGAGCGTCGCAAAAACTGAATGCTCTCGGGGGATTTTCAGGAACGATTCGAAATAAAGGTCTCTCGTGTGGTGGCGACCGAACGGGCCCAAAGTGCAACGGGGTCCGGCAGTAGATTGCGCTCGCTCAGACGTTGCCGAGTCGGCAAAATAATATCGAGCTTTTTACGAAGCGGCAAAGCAGGAAAATGAGCCTTGGAAAATAATATCACGCGACAAAAAAGCAACCCTTAAAACAGCAAGTGACAAAGTGTGGTAAAAATGTGCAAGTCTCAAAAGAGAAGGCGGCCAATAAAACAAAGAAGAAAGAACAAGTCTGTCGAGAATAGGAATGTTGATAAAACTACATACATTCGCATTTAAATTACAAAGCAGCCATCATCAGTAGATTCTAAATATTATCGCTAAGTTACCAATGATGAAAGCTGCTTTGTAATCGAAATGAGAATTTGGAAAGACACGGTTTGTCAACCATAGTATGACAAACAATCTAACCAAACTAAACAAAATAATCCAAATTAACCCCGACTAGACCAAACTCTACCCAACGCAGTTCCACAAAGCACGAGTCAAACCAACCTAACGCAACCTAACCACTTCAACCCAATTCAAATTTACAAGATAATCTTGTAATTTTTCTACTTGCTTATATGACCCACTTCCTCTTTAAACCTCCTTTCACGGAGGTTATTCTTTTTTACCTCATATGTAACACTCCTTATTTGGGAATTATATTATAAAATGAATTTGACTCTTGAAAATGAAACCGATTGTGTAAGTTAAGGCAATTCATTGCCATCATTCAAAGAATTTTTGAATCGTAAATTCAACACACATTTCTCCTGCAGGTGAATAAAATAGCCTATTTGACGAATTAATAAACACAAGGTCAGTGTTACGAAATACATTAAAGGTCTACTTGACATCTAGAAGATTAGCAATGCACGAAATATCCGAACGCCAATTTTTACTTCTTTGTCCTAACTCTAATGCAACCTCAACAGCGGCCATTTGTTTTTTCTATTAAAACAAAACCTCGCGGCAATAAAAATAGGCAAAAAATGTGTTGCTGAAGTCACGCAAAAAGCAAAAATATATTTTTTCTCAAACCCTCTAAAACAGTCTAGAAATCGTCCGACCTCCACTAGGGAGAGAATCCAGAATATACAATTTTTCTGTTCGCGTTATCTCTTGTCTGCCAGAGAAACATTTCATGGGAACGAGTTCTCCCCCTCTCTTTCAAACGGCCGAGAGGAAAATCGCACGCGTAGAGAGAGAGAGAGAGACAGAGGGAAGGGTGAAAAGAGATATAGAGAGAGAAGGGAGGGAGAGGAGAAAAAGGGAGGAGAGGTATAAGGAGATCGAGGATGTCGCAAAATGGGACGACATGTTATGTGCCCAAGGTATTGCCTAACATCGAGTTTCAAGACCCGGAGCCGAAAATCATTAATCCCGAGAGATGCTCATTATAAAAAAGGGGACCGAATTGTTTCCCTGGAAGAAGCGCAATGCTTAAATATTGATCTTTCCATGTTTACAAGCCGACGGTGCGCGAGGCGAGAGTCTCATACGATCCATTATACTCGTAACAACCCGGGATACCCTTTAATGAAAGGTGCCGAGGCATCGAAAATCTCCTCCTGGATTTATTCGGTTAGTGTAAGCATAGGGGTCGTGCGAAGAGAGAATTATGCACGTGATTATTAGCAAAATCCACGAGTAAAAAATAATGATTATTCGCCATAAGTTACAAAGGAAACTTAATTTTTTTATTAATACTGAAGTTTGGATTTAGAAGTCGAGTATCTAAATCATGGGTGTCCAGATATCGAAGCTCATGTAGCTTTAAAGTGCCGAGAAAAAATCTTTAGTGGCCGCACCGGAAGGGGGGATGTTTGCTAAAACAATTATTGGTTTTTCTTTTTTACTTTCTCATATACGTAGTATATTGAGAAAGTATTGTTATCGTGAAAAAAATCTACTTCGAGATTTTGATGGAAATACACGTTTCACCCGATGCAGCGTTATTGCAATTTCGGACTAAAATACATTAATTTTACAGGAAATATTTATAATTTAGGAAATAAAATTAAAAGAACCTCGCCGTATTATTTTACAATAAAATAATCCATTCCTGTTATATAATCACAATAAAAATAGCATTCCATTTTCTTCTGATTTCTTCATTTTACGGTATAAAATACGATTTTTCTTTCTCTCTCTCCATCTCTTCCCCTCTCACTCCACCAAATTTCCATTAAAAGCACTGAACTCGCTTCCATCGTATCAGAATTTTTCATTGTTTAAATATTGAGAAATGTCCGTCTTTTTTCTAAAACTAAACAAATTTTTAAGCTAACTTGGCATGGATTCGTATTCTCTCTTCGAAAAAGTATACTTACAATTAGTTATTTCGGCCGTATAACTGATCAAGTCTCAACTTGGTATCTTAATTCTAACTAATTTAAAAAAGCATAAGATATACAACGCAGAAACTAATTAACAAGACGAGTTCTATAGCAATGCCAGACAGGCATTTTTTCTATAAATGCAGGGTGAGGAATCCTGTGCCAAGATTTGTCATAAGTTATGAACGTCCGGCGCTCAAAAGATGAAAGAAGTGAATTTATTTGTGGTAATGTATGTTAAATTATATATTTTGAAAGCTAGTTTGTGGGCAGTTTCTATGGAAAAAAGACAGCAGTCTTTGATCAAATTACTGGGAAGAGAAAAAGAATATTTGTTCGAGGAAAGCGCTGACGCGATTACGTGAATACCTTAAGGCTGTTGACAAAAATGTTTCGTAAAAATGTCCAAGTTTTTTTAATTTTACATCTGTCAAATCATAAGTAACCACTAGTTAATACAGAATGAGAATTTGCTTGAAATCTGTCGCAAATGTTACATTACTGGTTTTAAGAAACGAATTACCTAGTTGAAATGCAGTTTTTTGCTGTATAATATTAAAAATCAATTTAAAAGCTTGGGCAGTAACAATCAGGACTATTACATATACATGAATCTTAACTAATAACTTTTTTCCTTCGCAAACATATGATCAAGTAAAACATCCAACCGGGAGTTTCAAAACTACAATTATGAGTTTTCCTACACTTTTAAAATATCGCTTTAATCAATTAAGGCAGAATGTCAAAACGATTACGCCTACGTGATCCGACCCGGTCCCATTAATTTACAAAATTATACCCAGGGGTAAAAAAACATTCCACCCCAATTACATGCAAAAACGGAGCGAATCAATGGTAAAATAACACGATACCCTAAATTATCGCCATCCAAGATCGCCTCAGCTCACGACGAGGGGCTTAATACCGCGCTAAAAACACGAAAGGCGGAGGTCGACGCAAGAGAGTGAGATTTCGAAAGAGAGGAGGAAGGGAGTGTAAGTATTCTCGCAACCTGTCGCCACATAAAGGCACCCACCACCCACATAAGCCAAGAGGTAGACGGCGTGGGCGGGAGACGAACCGAGGGACGTAAGAGTAGGAGGAGGACTACGCCTCTTTTGCCAAAAGAAGGGCGGATGCGAAGGCGTTGTCAGGGAGATGCCGAAGAGTTGAGACAATCGAGGGATAGGAGGGATAACTCTTGGCGTTTATGGCCCAAGGAGGGAGGGAGAATGGCTTAGGAGGATGAGAAGGGAGATAAACATGGGAGGGGCGAATGGGAGTAGGAAGAGGAAGTAGGAGGATCTTAAGTGAAAATGGAAGTAGATAGATGGGGAAAAGAGCACAAGGAATAAAGAGAGAATGAGGAAAAGACGTCGAAGAGAGAGAGCGAGGAAATAGTAGAAGATAAAAAGGAACGAAGAGGAAAGCGAGTACACAAAGAGAGTGAACAGATAGAAGTTAGAATAAAGAGATTAAGATAAAGGGCGATACGAAGATAGAATACGAGAGAGGAGACAATAAAGATGAGGATTGACGCAACAAGACGAATATAAAAGAAAAATATAGTGAGTGGACAGAATGGAAACTGTAGACATACGTGAGTAAAGAGACGAAGGAGAAGATGAAGTAGAAAAAGTCGAGTTAAGAGGAAAAACGGAAAAAGACAAAAAATATAAAGATAACGCAAGGTTGAAAAAAGTCGGGTGGGAGAAAGAAATAAACTAGGTAAGTTTGTAGTAGAAGTGTACAAAATCGAAAAAAAGAGAGAAACAACGTTAAGAGGATATGTAGGTTCTAAGGGAGATAGTAGATAGATCAAGTATATGGAAATGAGAAGAGATCAAGGAGAGATATCTAAAAACGCGGGATGGAAAAAATGTAAAAATGTTTGGAGTTGAATGAATTTCAAAGAATAAAATACATACACAGGATGGAAAATAAAGTATAAGATTAACATGTATTGGGCCTACGCAAGATTAGAAAAAGTCTCACAGAGAAAAGGAAAATTTCTGTTCTTGATCCTCATGGGCGGATGCTCTAGCTATTTGCCGAATGTGAGAAATCAGTAAGCATGGGAAGCTCAGAGATTAAAACACTCGCCTTGCATGTGGAAGATCAAAACCAGATCTTTCGCCATCTTCTTATTTAATTTTTATAAGAAACTGTAGGAAAGACATAATGATATCTATCTTTCTCGTATAATGATAGAAAGAAAAGAAACACGAAAAAAGATATGCGTGAAAGAAAAGGGAAGAGGAAAAAACTTAGTCAAGCAGAGAAGAAAACAGAGATGAAGCCCTCACTAGATAGATAAATGGACATAAAACCAAGAGGGAAAAGTGAGGGAGGAGTTAGGAAGTTGTTTTGGGAAGGAAGGCCATTGAATAAGGCTAGAGTGCGCTGGAGGTGGGAAAGAAGGGGATGGAGAAAAAGAGTAGATGGAATGGGAGGGAGAGAGAGAGAAAAGAGATTGTGGGTGGGGTAAAAAGACCCTTTAGGAGCCGGGAGTGGGTGGCGGCTTCAAAGAGAGATGGCAGTAGTTTTGGGATGGGCAATACCGGACTAGAAATGGGAGGGGAGCCGAAGGAAGTGAGAAGATTTCGCAGCGAAAGAATGGGATGGGTAAAGAAAAGGGGCCAAGCACTCAGGAGCGAGGTTTGTATCGCTACAAAAAGGGATGAGTTTTGCCGATATGTTCGAAAGAGGTAGGTTTTGTAACAGCGCGTGCTAAGAAGATAAGGAATCAAAAAAAGAGAAAAGACTGGCGTTGGTATGAAAGAGAGGGAAGAGTGAAAGAACTTATAGAGAGAGGGGGCCAAAAACGGACGAAACTAAAAGTCGGAGATTTTTTCTTCCACCTCTTTTCTTAAGAACGGTAGAAACTACTTTGTAACGCCCCACCCCAAACTTTCGCTGTCACTGCGTTGAGTGAAGCGTCGTCTGATAACAATTGCCGGTCTGCTATGGCGATTGATACGGGTTGGAAACAATCGAAGGATTTATTTTTACCTCTAGGATTCCGAAAAGTTTCGCTTGACGAGGTTCTTTTGTTTGCCACCCATCCTTTTTTCTCTCTCATTCCCCCTTTCCACTTCCTTTGAGATCCGCAGTTTCCCCGGTATTTTTATTATCCCGTTTACTTTACATCTCCGTAAGTTTCTCGGTTTTCTATCCGACGATTTCATTCATTCATGTACACGGAAAGTTAAATGAAAAAAAAAATAAATAAATAAGAAACTCGGGGTGAACGACACCGCCCGTTTGTTTGCCTCACGAATCGAGGCGTTTTTTTTTAAGGAAACGCGGCGCGCGAGAAAGCCTCTTCCTCGTTCTTTTTATTTCTCAAACGGCCGATTACGCATCGAGCAATCTTCGCCCCTTTCACGACCGTAATTCAGGAAAAATATTTTCACGCCGCATCGACATTTTTATGGACCCCGGGTCACGCCTCCGGAGAAGAGATGGCGCAATTGTTTTGCACTTTGCGCCTCCCAGGCTCGGAACGCCTTTTCGCTTTCAGCAGAGACGTTTAAATTACTATGAAATAGGGGCGTGGAGATCCTTCCTCTCTTCCAGGCTGCCATAACGCCATGTATGAAGAATAATAAGGCTATTCTCGTTTTTCTTCCTTTGTTACTGCTACCTTGCCCTTAAATGAGAAACGACTACCAGTTATTTTTCCTGCACTTAATCCCCGTGCTGCATTTTTACTCCTTACTTCATAAACGGGAATATACGCGCTCTACACGGACGATAATTTACATCCACCCATAAGTATCTTTAAGGCTGATACAAATATATCTGCATATGACAGGACGAACATGTAAAATGAGATAATAGAAAATGGCCTACAACCAAGCGGCAGAACTTTTCAAATCGGTGCATAAATTGCAAGAATCCAATTGGCTACAAGAGCTCCCATTCTCGTATTTTTTGCTTAAAAAAGTAACAGAATCATAGCTCTATTTATCTTTTGACTGTAGGAGCAAGTCTACATAAATACTTTGGCAGTATGGTTATATCTTTTCACGAAGTGTAAATGTAAAGAATGTAATACAACCGTAGGAAAAGAAGAGAGCCAAGGAGAATCACTCGAATAAAATAGCAATGAAATTGTTCAAAATTATAAAAACAGAGAGGATGAAACCTATTTAACGAATAGCAACTCTACGACACGCGTACTTTTGTTGGTATTTCCGAGTATTTGTTCAGCGATTAAAGATATAGAATCATTATTTTTTACATACTAACAGTAGTTATTGTTAGATGATACTCATAAAATGTGACAATACATTTTGCATCGGCAATAGCGATTCCGTTGATTTTCCTTATCGTAACCTTCGAATGAATGGCTCATAAACCTCCACCATGGGTTACGCTGAATATTTTAGGTCAAGAGTATTCAGTAAGAGGAGAGGAAATTGCCTCCCAAATAAATCTCAGATAAATCTCGCGTAACATCAACTCACGCGTGTGAAAAGGACGACATCCTAACGTGTTGTTCTTTTTACATTCCTACGAGCCGTGAAAAACCATTCCCCAATCTTTCCTTATTGCCATAAAGAAGGGAGGAGACATCATTCCAGCCACGTAGCAAAACATCCATGCCCTTCCCGTTACGTCATCTCTGAGCCATCAAACCCTTTCATCCAGCAAGATCCATCTTATACCTCCTTCTCCTTCACTCCTTCACTTTCAATTCGCCCACTCCGACAGCCAACGTCCAAGTCTCCAATCTCCCATTTCTTTCTTCTCCCTCTTCATGCCCATCTCGCCCAATCAACTAGGCGTGTTAATACAATTGCCCCTAGCTTCACCAAACCCTCCCACTAGCGAATGTCCCCCTTCCCCCCCCCCCTTCCCTCTCCTTATATCTCCCTCCTCTCACTCCCTTCCCCCTTCCTCTGCTGCCAAGACAAACAAAAATCCTGCTCTTAACCCTGCGATCCCCTCTTCTCACTCAGACAGACTACTGCCGCTCTTCATATCTTTGGATTTTCCTTAAGCCCGGGAGACAAGACGCAAAATTGCTTCTCCTTTTCCTTTCGTTCCATAAAGGCTGCGTGTGCTTCTGTCTTTGCTTCGGCTCTAATCCCGACAAGGAAAACTTCCTACTCTTCCTTGGGAGGGATCTTTCCGAAACCTTTCCTTCCCAATCCATTTAAAAAATCCCTATGCATTAATTTTTACAACAATACGTATGCATGCACGAATGTTTAAGATATATGTTTGTGTGTGTGTGTTTGCGAGCGTGTCGGATGGCGCGGAAAAAAACATCCTATTTGAAGAGCTGCTGTTAAGAGGACGTCTCACAGCTGCTGCAACGGCCGACTTTAGACGCAATTTCCGAAACAGATATCTCGCAAACGAGTAATAATATCTGAACGCAGTTTTCTGTGTATTATTAAATTATCAATCATTAAAAGATGCCGTTTTTTAAATGTACTTTTATTACTTGTAAGTCCGCAATCAACATGGAAACTATCAATTACGAGCGCTCTATTTTCTCCAAAAGTAGGTAAGCTACCACAATTATAACAACTGGAAGAGGAAACTTAACCATTTAAGTTTAAATTTAAATGCAACTTTGTCTCGTAATCCATGGCAAATCCTCAGAACTTGAAACAATAATCACTATTGCTCGGCAATTTTTGAAACCATGTTTTATCGGATACTGACAGTAATCAGTTTAGCCTTTTACCGCTGGTCGTTGGCGCTAGCTTAGAAAATGCAAACAGTGGAAACCTTGTAGATTGTCTGGCTTTGGAGAAGAGTGTGAAGAGGTTCCTTGAGGGAATGGTGGGGGAGAGTACGTGTCACGCTGGAAAGCTGCCGCAAACGATTTCTCATTGCTCTGATGAGGGCGGGAAGACTGACTGCAGTTTAGTGTGTGGCTGTAGGATTTAGTGATAAAAACCTACTTAACCATTCCTCTTTAAAGCAGCTCCCGTCCGAAAATCTATGGTCAGTTTCTTCTAATTTTAATTTGCAAAAGAATGAAAGCCTGCACGCCGAACAATCGGATTTGACGTGTTATCTTACGGAAAACAATGTATATCCTGGAGTCGAATCCGAATCCTTTTCGGAGATCTTTTTATCGACATTCACTTATGATAACTTATGTTCACGTAATACCTTCGTCGTAAATTACTCATTTCTTTTCACTTACAAACGCTGTGTATACGTAAAGAAAATAGACGTATTTACATTTATTTCTTCGTCGTAGATAATACATTTCCCGTCATTTTCCAAATGTTGCGTGCGCACGAAACAATTAAACTATCTAGTGGTACCCGCAAAAACTTTTGCGAAGTCAGACAGAAATCTGCATGTTTAACCGAACAGTCACACATTGTTCGGAGATTGATTTATCTTGCAATTACCTACGACTCGTCTGTGAAAATGAGATTCGCTTAATAACGAAGTGAAACGAAATTTTGATGGCTGCAACAACAATTTAACTCAATGAATTATAAAAAAGATATACCGCATTACAACCTCGTGCATTCCGTTAGCTAAACCGACTTCTTACGTCGGTGCTTAACGTGGAATATATAGTGAATGCTACCAAGTAGCAAGTAATGGAAGAAGACACTCTGCAAAAATGTTTTTTTTTTACTTTTTTAAACGCATATATCTCGACTGTTTTTTTAGAGTTGTGCCTTTTCACTTTCGCTATTTCCGTTATGTAACAAATACTATCGAACCGAGGAATTTGATAAAACCGATGAAATCGTCGATTCGAAATTCGTAAATACACTAACTTCTACTATTAGAACTAATTACGCAGCGAGTTTGCTTCAGCCCTCCTCCAACAACCCCTCACTTGGGAAAAAAAAACAATTTCATGGGCGTGCTTACGCTATCATCTCGATGAAAGAATGACTGTTAAACAACAACGGGGAATAATACGTACAAACGATCGCCCAAGACGCGGATTAATCTCTGAAATTCCGGTCGATACGCAAGGTTACGTCGTATTTTATGCAATAATAAACCCTGACATAACATTCAAGTAGATAGGAAGTTAAAATTCAGTCTGCCGCGAAAACGACGCTGCTCAAATTATTGGAATACTTTTGGAAATGAGTGCACATAGTACATCTCTTGAATACTATTCATAATTTCTCGAGCAGTCAGTTTAGTCCTTCAGAATAAACATTCTTCGCAAGAAGTATGGTTACGAAAGTTGCGAGCGAGAAAAAAAAAGATGTCCTCAGGAGTACAGATTACGAACTTCACGCGTCGGTCGGGAGATTTGACTGGACGATATGAAATTTTGTTCGTGCCATTTAAACCAGCGGTTCTCAACCGAAAGCTCATCGCGGACCGGTGTAATAGCAGAAAGTTATCAGAGATTGAAGAGGTAACTATAAATTTTTCTTTGCGCAGTTGTGTTTACCAGGCTTATTTGTCCTTTTTGTGACGAAGAATAAATCAGGAATTCTACTTTTCTCGGTTAAATTACGTCTTCATTTTTCTTATAAAAACATGATTTTCATTTAATTATTTACTTGACAAATAAATATTAATTTATTATATGTAAAGCGATAGTTTATCACTCTAGGCCAGTGGTGACCAACCTTTGGCGCATCCGCCTCTCAAATGTGGCGCATAGCGCTTAAAACAATTTTTAAGATGATTTCGTTTTTCCATAGTTGAAATGTCTGAGATTTAAAAAAAATGATCTCAAAATTATATTGCATTTGCGTCGATATATCGGTTAATTTGTTTAGTTTGAATGAATAAATGAGTTTGAAAGTGAAGAATTTAGTGGGCGAGTGATTGTAAGGAAATCTTGTCATGTCTGATGGCTCGGGTACGCACAAATTCCACCCGACACATAGAAAGTATTGCTGTCCCTATTCTCTTCCCACCATTGTTTACCCATCATAGATCGACTGCTAAAAATTAGTTATTTTACTGCCTCATTTGCAAAGAGAGAAAAGAAAGTAAATGTGACTAAAAGAAGAGACGTCAGAGGAAAGAGAGGTTTACAAAGAAAGAATGATGAAGGATAAGTTAGAAACCAGAAAATTGATGAAAAATAGAAGTGATGATTAAGGAAAAGAATCAAAGTCAGAATGAGAGCGATGTATAATAAAGCAAGTGTAGGGTAAGAAAGAGATATTTTACAGAACATTTTAAGATGGAAATAAAAGAAAATCGAGATAAGAGAAGTAGACGAGGGGTATTGAAAGGATCCTGCAGAATACAATAGGTATAATTAAATGAAGCGACAAGATGCTAAAGGAAAGGAGAAGAAGAACGAGTGAAAACAATGAAGCAGGAATTTCCAAAACTTCGAAAGAAACAAAGATAATTATAGAGATTTCACATCCAGATAAGTTCGGAAAGAAAGAAGATGAAAAGCAAGGAGACGAAGGAGATTGAGATATTTTAAAACGACTTTTTATTTTAAAAAGGTTGGGATAGGAAAAAATAAAGCAACGAAAGAAAAAGAGAGGGAGAGAGAAGATGAAGAGATATAAGGAGAGAGATGTGAAACACAAAGTGAAGGGAAAAAGTTGTTTCATCCCTTCAAACTTGTATAAAACTTCCTTTGTTGTAAACTAACACCAAAAGAAAGGCTTTCAAAAATACTTATCAGACTCAGCTACCCGTAAGACGACACTTCCTTCCAATTACAAATTAATACTTCATTCGAGTGAAAGGCTTTTCTTTCAAAATTCAAACAATTACTTCGTTGACGAAATCTCAGTCAAAACATAATTATTCTATCTTCTCAACAAAATCTTGAAACGTTCCAGATTGAAATTTCACCAGTAAATATGGAAATAAAATTTTACAAAATAATTTTAGCGTGAAAAATAGTACATTTATCGATAGTATAGAGGTGAATAATCTCCACCTAAAAATCTCAAGCGAGTGAATAACACCCACATTCATGATAAATCATTGTCCCATTAAAATATTACGATCGCGAAAAGTTTTTCGAGTAGAACCAATTCAAATAAAATCAGCAGAGACAACGTTAAATAATGACCAGGAAGCAAACTTAGAAAGAATTCTGATGACATCTGAATGCGAAACAAAAAAATCAGCATAATTTAAGATAAAAATAACCATAGCCGACTTCCTTCAGCACCATCAATCATGCAAACAATGCGATATAAAACTTTATAACCTCGGACAAATTTGATTCACACAGAAGCTGCATATCTATGTGATTCATAACATAAAATATGCACAAGGAATCCGACGAGAACAACATCCGTGGGCGTTAATACATTTCTTTGTCTGGCATAAGGAATGGCCCAATGTTTTCACAGAAAGGAAGGAATTTATAGATTAGAAAAATGAACAAAATCCTTACCACCAATCTCTGAACCCTAAAACCAACACGTCTCAACCTAAAAACATTGGATACAGAGAGGACCGCGGAGATAAATACGAAAACAATAAAAAAAATTAACGGCGAGACGGTATCCTAAAAGGCTTACCCTTGAAATTATGGACCAAAATAAGACTATAAAAAAGGTGACGTTTATGGGAGTGGTAAATAACACTCTTAGGCGTATAGATAAATATCCTCGAGGATCAATAGAAGAAGTTGGAATGAGACGGGGGGGGGGGGAGGGAGGGGTAGGGGGAGAACGAGAGGAGATAAGACAGAAGAGTGAGGGAGGGATGTGATGCGATGGTAGAGAAAGGGCGGGAGGAAAAATAAAGGGGGAGAACTATGAGGAAAGAGATAAAAAGGAAAATATAAAGGAAATGAGATCGGAAAAAGGGCCAGTGAACATGGAGAGAGAGGAAAAAAGGGAAGAAAATTGGGATTCGAAAGGAAATGAAATCGAGAGAAGTTGTGAAGACAATTAAATGAAAAAGATAGCGGAAAAAAGGGAAGAAAGGAGAGAACGATGGATATTAACGAAAGAAAAAGGAAACGAAAGGAGGGAAAAATGAAATTAGAGGAAAGTGAGAAGGAAGTGAAGAGAACACGAGTAAAATGTGTAAAGGTCAAGATAGAGGCGAAAACAGAAAGAACTAAAAATCAGACGGAATAAATGAAAGAGCGAAACGATGGTGAGTTGCTTAGTGAGGAAAAGTAGAGAGAAAAGGAAATATGGAGTGAGAAAGTGACTAAGAAGACAAACAAATAAGTGTGGGGTGAACCCTAAAACGATGAAAAATTAGCTGAGGCACACTTTGAAAGAGTCGGTAACAGATGGTAGGTGAGAAAAGAAGATAAACAGAATTAGAAAGTAAAAGAGGGAATTGAAAGAGAGGGCTGGAGAAAAAGAGGAATAGAGGGAGGGCAACGAAGTGAGAGAGACAGCAATGGGGAGAAGAACAATGAGGGATATTAAGAAAAAGAGTGATCGAGAGGACAGAGAGTTTGAGAGAGATACTGAGATTAAGAAATTGATAGAGATTGCGAGAGACTGGGAGAGAGCACAAAAGAGAGATCGAAAGAAAGAGAAGGATTGCGCAAATGAGGGAGAGATTGTAGAAGGAGTGAAGGGAGAGAGTTGGGAAAAAGGGAGGGTTGGAGTGAAATAAGAGAAAATGTACTTCGGAATGGAATGAGAGAGGGGTTGGAGCGAAAAACTACTTCGGAATGGTGTGAGAGAAAAAAGTCATAGCGATAGAGGGGGATGATAGAAATAAGAGAAACACAAATATCGTGGGTACCATGAGCTTTTCGGAAGATAGGTGGCGGGAAAATATAATGGAATGAAGGGGGAATGTCGAGGGTGGATGTAGGTTTGGTACGTCTGCTGGGCGGAGAGAAGGAAAAGGAGGGGTAAAGGGGCATCATAAAGGAGGAGGGGAAGTAAGATTGCGTTTCTGATAACTACGGTGCAAGTTCGGTTGAAATTCGGAGGATATGAAGGAGGAGAGCAAAGAGCGAGTGGATGAAAAAGAGGCGGTAAAACATCTCGGGGAATCGTGCGAAAACGGAGAGAAAAGATGAATCACAGGTCTCGAAGAGAGAGAGAAAGGGGAAACATAGGAATCACGATAAAGGTGGCCGGGAATGGAAAACTTTGAGTGTGCAAAACGAATCGATAGTCGAGGAGTCGCAAAGATTCGAATTTTTGTTGACTATTTATTTCATTCCGAGAGATGCCTTTGAAACTAATTTACGAACATTCATCATGTGAAAAAAAATTAATTCATAAAACGACGATTTTTAGATTAGCATTGCACAAAAAAGCAAGAATATAGGGCAAATGTCCAAAAATACAATATGTGACCACTTATTTTACTCTGGTATGGATACTTTATATGTTCCTTCGGAGGCAACTTATCATCTTGATGTGATTTCATTAAAGCTCGTAATATGCCTAGGTAATTAGCTGCCATAAAATTACAATAAGCATACATGAAATTTACGCGATTACTGAGAAAATGTATCATAATGACAGATATATCACGATGTCTCCATACCCTACAGAGCTCCATTATTATAAACGTAATAATTAAATTCCAATAATACATATATATTCGTCGAGATGGAATTAAATATAGATCTAAAAATATTATTATAGAAAAACTGCAGAAACAGTAAAAGTGAAAAATTACGGCGAACATACACTAGATAAAGATAATGCTTATGAATGAGGGAACTTTCCATGTCTTTGGTGGTAATGTGAGGCTCTGGAATTTGTAAATGTCCGACAGCACTAGCGGAGAAAGAAAAACGGATATTTTTATGGAGAGAGATACAGACTTCATGGTGTCGAAAGCCGAGATAATGTCGCCTAATAAGGTTAAAGAGAATAACGACTAACTTATAAAATGTGATAAAACATTAGATTTACAGGAAGGCGATAAATAAGAAAGTAACTTCCCTAAAAGCTTTTGAAAATAATATAAATTATTGAAAAAAGACAGCGCACATATCTTAAAGAAGGAGTAAGAGTATCAAACGTACCTTATATATAATATTCCAATAAAAACCCATTATATTTTTCACACGAACAGAAATAAATTTACTGAACAAAATGGAATGTAATCATTTTGTTTATTTAAAGATTGTATATAATAGCATCTATGTTCGTGTAGGGACATGGCATTGGGAGAATTTTTTCAAATATGTTCGAAAAGATATAATACAGAAAAGGGCAAATTTTAGAAGACACTAACAATATGTAAATTCTCAAATGGAAGTGGATTGAGTAAACCTGAGACATTAACACAGAGATACTGATGGAACGAAATGATCATGTGATCCTATGCAGATAGGCATAAGGTGTAAAGTCGGGAATAATTTCGAAACGAGAAATAATTCTGCTATGACCCGGAATCGAACCCGGGCCTTCCACTTGCCGGGGGGAGAGTTCAGTGGTAAACCCGGAAAGTGGAAGATCCGGGTTCCATTCCTGGCCATAGCAGAATTTTTTCTCGTTTATAAATTATTCCCAACGGAGATACTGATTATACTTGAGGCTGATAACGTAAGATGCAGGATAGTGTAATTTTCTCTCAGCAGTCACAGAAGCGTCAGATACATGCTAAATAATTAAGATAAATATTTACCAAAGTAAAAAATATTCTAGAACAGGCGTGTCAAACTCGAAGAGGCGTCAGGACCGCATTAAAGTGATGAATGTTATTGAAGGGATGTTATAGAAGATTGGACTCCTGTTTTGCAATTAAAAACAATAATTTAGAAAATAAGTTCTTCTGTAATTCGGTAGCAATGAAAAATATTATCTCCTTTTCGTTAAAATAAAGCGTTTATATGAAATCCCACAGGATTCACTTGAGACAAAAATTAGCTATCGGGCCGCAAGTTTGACATGCCTGCTCTAGAATGCGCTATCGTAAAATGATTGATGTTCCGACAGTATCCTTAAACTTCTGCAACCCCAACGTCACAATGACGGGATCATTCTACGCAAGCGTTTCATTTCTATCCCTCTCGCAACTTCTAATAAGAAATAGTATCCGTCATCAACCTATCTTTCAAACTTACTATTTTCAAAACATTTCACTATTTTTCCTCTCATTCTATTATATCTAAAAGAAAGATTCTTTCAGTCTTGAGCCAGACGATTAAATAAACTTGAGAATGAAGGTACATCTTGGGCATAAGAGGGCAAAAAGTTGCTGACTACGCCAAAATATTCTCCCTTATAATACGATAATTTTCATGAAGCTGATGAAAAATAATGCAAAACGGTATAAATTATTTTAAGCAACCAATCAGAAAGTGAAGTGAAAGATACTAACACAATCCCCTAGTCAGAATATGACAGTTAAGAATAAGGCATTTAACTGCAGGCGTGCTTACTAATAATTTTCATTAAACATTAAGCTCATATTTCGCAAAAAAAAATGCAGTATCATGAATTAAATCTAATCCTCGAGTGAGCAATCTAATAATATATTAAAATATTATGTAAAAAAGTAAACTAAGAAGCGACCAAGTTTTCTACGAACCATTCCAAAGATTCCGGTACAAAGAAACTAATTATTTATAAAAAAATGTATGTATCGAAGAAGGGAATGTTGAGATATCTACAAAACATGAAAGATGTTCTTTCTCTATCATGGCGAAAACTGAGGGAGACATACCTATGATCGAATTGAAAAGGACTATTGCGTCTTAAATCCATGAAAACTTGAGATCTTAGGTAAAAGAAGTTTCGCCTAAATATAATTCCAAACTTATGAAATTTCTAAAAGTCAGCGCTTCTAGAGGGAAAAATGGGAACCACCCGGAAATTTCGAAGACGTTAAATGTAACGGCATTCCCAAAACCTATCCAAAGCAAAAACGACACGGGAAATTAAAAAAAAGTCGAATGAGCGCCAGCAGACTAAAGCATACATATTAAGATCAAAAGTGACAGCATCAATGCATTCTATCTTTAAAGAATGACTGCTAAAAACGCAAATACGGAATGGATAAAACAAGAAAAAGAACAAATTAGTCGGAATACTTACGAGATGAAAAGGAGCGATATACAATACGATGACGAAAAGTAGCGAAAACAAAAGAAGATCGAGAGAGAAAAAATATGAACGAATAAAAGTTGTGCGCTCGGAATGAAGATTGCCGAAGAAGGCATAAAATATAGATATACACCAGAAATAAAAATGGAGTGGATGACTCCGAAGATAACTTCTTCGTGGGGAAGGAGGTTGCTATGGGGGAGCCTCAGAATTGACTTGCATGTCGCATTATACGAAAATGAAATGGATACGGTTTTGCGCGGGCAGAGAGAGAGAGAGAGAGGGGGAGTGAGGGAGGTAAGATGGAGTGAGAAAGAGAAAATGATGGAAAGGGTATAGAAGAGTGGGGGAGTCTGGAAGGGAGATAGGACGAAAGAGATTGGAAAAACAGAAATGAATATGGGATGGAAAATTTTCCCAGAGGAAGAGATTGAAGAGGATAAATTTCTTCGTGAGGTTTGAAAGCTTAAGTATAAGCGGAAATAAGAGATGCACGATTGTTATGAATGAAAACTCAATGGTATTCTCTCCTCATTTAACGAAAAAATAAATGTCAATTGGATAACTCCGGGGGGAAATCGATTAATGAAAGATATTCTGCAAAAAAAATTAAAACATCGGAATGGCAAATTAACAGAAAATTATTCGAAACATGATATGGCCTTGAAATTAAAGATCGGTGGATTTCCTGGGAGGAGCAAATGAAAAAGTGACATTTCATATTTCAATTAAATGTATCTATTAATGAATAAATGAATTTAAAAAAGTTAAAAGGCAGATCTATAGGACTGAAAGAGTTCTAAGAGTTCTCTAATTAAAATTAATGTAATATTACAGGGCTTCCTTTTAAGACGAAAAAACGAATAACTTTTTCGAATTAACTTAACGATAACTGCCTCGCTTTCATTATTCGACCTAATTCAACTCCATGATCCGTGAAGCTGGCGTATGAAGCCATACACTCATTTTTTTGCAAATGAAGACTAATTAGTTTTAAAATATGTTTGAAAGTTTTTTCAAGATGGTAATATAAAATGAAAAGTATTTATTTATTTACGAAGAATCCAACTGCACACCAAAATTCGATTCTTCAAAGTTGATTTTAGAATGAAATAATATTCACAACCTATTCCTATAAAATATTATTAAGAAAAACAAACATTTTACATTTATCATAGGATTAGGTAAAGCAGAGCCCAGTTTCAGGCAATATTCTGCGTAAAATGAATTTAACATAAATAATCATGTGCCGCGATAATTTATATAGGTAGGCAAAAAATAAGTTTATCGTCTGATTTTGAGTGAATAAAATGATCGATATATAATACTTATCAAAGAATTTTGAAGCTGAATTTCTGTCAGAAACCAATAAATCCATCATAGGAATCATAAGAACTTATAAAATAGTCTCGATCAATATTTTTCAAAAACCATTATAATTTGATATTAATATAATATTAATATCAAATAATAATATTTACATTCATATAATTACCTAATTGGGATAACAAGTGCATTCATCCTGATGGTTATACCTACTTCAATAAACAACAATATTTCCTTAAAAATTAAATAGTCGTCCATAAAACTAAAAAATCATGTGCCAAATGATAGCGTAGAAAAAGTCAGAGCGTGAATCTAACAATACCCTTTATGAACAAAAATAAATATCCTGCGTGAAAAAATTTATTATCCGACGATTTTTCAGAGGGTTTTCACGAGAAGGAAACGCGAGGACAATAGGAGAGATAAAAACGAAAGACCCGGAGGTTATCGCGCCATCTGTGAATCACTTCTTCAAACCCAAGATGGCGACTTGTGTCGAAGAGAGCGATAGGGATGGGCGGGAGATAAAATATATCCATCGGTAGAGGAAATGGAGTTGGACCGGAGTCAGCAAAGGTTGATGGGCTGAGAGAGGGGGGAAAATTTAACCGCGGGGAAGAGGGTAAGGAGAAAGGGGGAGTGTGGAGGACGGGGGGTGTGGAGGACGGGGGAGTGGGGAGGACGGGGGAGTGGGGAGGACGGGGGAGTGGGGAGGACGGGGGAGTGGGGAGGACGGGGGAGTGGGGAGGACGGGGGAGTGGGGAGGACGGGGGAGTGGGGAGGACGGGGGAGTGGGGAGGACGGGGGAGTGGGGAGGACGGGGGAGTGGGGAGGACGGGGGAGTGGGGAGGACGGGGGAGTGGGGAGGACGGGGGAGTGGGGAGGAAGGGGGGAGTGTGGAGGACGGGGGAGTGTGGAGGACGCTGCACAACGAGTGACCACAGAGAGGGACGGACTATTGCCCGCACCGTCCGGACGCGTCCACTGCGCCGCTCATGGCTCACAGTCAACTGCCGACGTATCGTTACTCATCTGCTTGCGTTTTCACGTTGCTATTTTAAACAAGATTATTCTGAACTGAATTAGGTGAGAAACTAATTAATTCCATTCCTGAAAATATGAACGTGAGGGAAAAAGACCAGCTGATTGATTTGGCTTGTGATGGAGGACTACAATTTGGATTCAGCATCTACAAACAAAGAATTTTGGTTAAGGAGATGAGCTAAATATCCCACTCTGACAGCGTTGAAAATTCTAATTCCATTCTGCACGACTTACCTATGTATAACGGGGTTTTCTACTATGTTGGTAATTAAAAACAAAAATTGAACAAGAATGAACCTCGAACCGGACCTTCGCTGGAAGTTAACTAACATCGAACCAAATATTAGAATGCTATCTACATATATCCAAGCTCATCCATCACATTGACTGATTTTCTTTGTATTTTAAGTATGATAAATGCGAGAAAATAATTAATTTTTCAGTACTACCTATTTTATCTGCCTACCTTATATTATTTTGAAAATGCCTCTTTCGTTAGTAAAGAAATTTTTTTTAAGTTCATACTTACTATGTGATACGAAGAAATTTGCCACGTTTTCGGTGGTACGCGAAAAGAAAAGTTTGGGAACCGCTGCTCAAGGATATTTTCCGAGGACGCCCGGCCTCCTATTTGTGCGTGTTGACGAGACGAGGACGAGCCAACGAGAAATGAGGAGCGCGCTCAAATCAACACTGAAATCCTTCGGAAGTAGGGTTACCAGAAGTCCGGAAAAAGGAGGACATGTCCTCCTTTTTCACTTTCTGTCCTCTGTCCTGCCGGCATTTCAAATTTTAGGATTTTGTCCGGCTTTTTCGAGAAAGTGAGACTGTGACTCCCCTGTCACACATACAACAATTCTGCGCACGTATCGAGTGTTATCCTTTTCTTTTGCTTCTTCATTTGGAATTCTTGATTAGGCAAATTAGCTGTAGGACTTTTATGGGCGGCCATGATAAAAACATATATCAACTGTAGAAACGAAAAACTTTTAATGGCGAACAGCTGCCTAAGTAAGCGTCTTGCGGCCTACTCTGCAGGAGCGCTTCTTGAATTCATATTGCAGATATAAAGTTAATTTGTAACAAAAGTGTGAGCGCGCAATGTGGATTTTGAAATGAAACACTCCCTTTGTCCTTGCCATATCGTTTAACTCCGAAGTACACCGCGCTTCTTCTTTTTTTAAGTGATGAAACGTTACTTTGTAAATAATATGTATGCTCCCAGGGTTAATTTTTAAATGAGGCACTTGATTTGATCGTTTAACTCTGAAGTGTACCGTTTATATCGATTTATTGGTTTTATTAAGCGATTCGTTTAACTTCGAAATCATTTAAAGCGAACTCGTTCCAAGCGAGGGAGACCTGTAACAGTAACTTTTGGATGCTTCTCAGTTCTCAGTTAGCTAGTGCACTGAAGAGTCCAATCCTTTGTTGTTTCCATTTTTAGTTGAAAAAGATCCTCAAAATGAATTACTGTGGTACGTATGTTAGCTCTATGTAGATGTAGATAACCGAAAATTACGATATTTATATATCTAATATGGTTACTAACGAGTAAAATAATTTCTTTTATTTTTGAATAATGGTGGCTCTTAAACATTCCAGAAACTCACCCCCCATTAAGAATAGCATCACTTAAAAGGAAGTGTAAATTCTCCAGTAATCTAAAATCAAAGTTTCGTTGTTTCGATATCGGGCGTAATGAAAATGAGGCGAAGTGTTCTGTTTTTGACTATTACGTGTCTGTTGCAAATAAGGGATGCTTGGATTTGGAGCGTCACATTCAAAGAGAAAAACGTAGAAAAATGGTACGAATTTCGTCTTCGTGTAAAAAAGTGACGTCCTTCTGTATCCAGAACAATTCGTTCAATAAAAAAGAACGCGCCGCTGAGGAAATCATGGCTTTTCCTACGGTGAAACATCATCAGTCTTTCAAATCTATGGACTGAATTGCAAGTCTGTTAAGAGAATTATTTAAAGACTCGGAAACTGCTCTCAACACAGCATGCACAAGAACGAAAACTGAAGCAATGCTGAATAAAGTGATCGCTCCCCGTACTATCGATTCGATTTTGAAGACAATGAGTGTAATATCTTGTTTCGGAGTTGCAACGGATGCAAGCAACCATGCCCCACTTAAGATCTTCCCAATCCTTGTGCAGTATCTTGATTGGAAAGAGAGTGGAATACAAATAAAAGTGCTTGAATTAACTGCTACTCCCGGTGAATCCTCGAAGATCATATCAGAGTATGTGCTGACGACTCTGGAGAGATTTGGTTTATCTTTGAAGTGTGTTTCCTTTGGGTCTAGAAAAATTCACCACCAGCAATTCATCGCCACGGATAATTCATCGCCATGGGGAATTTATCGCCTTGTATGGATCACGTTGTTAACAAAGGCTGTATTAAAAATGCGTGTGCGGGCTCTACGCGACAGATGAATATAAGGGCAAATAATCCAACTATAGCGGTTTTAATAAATACGATAGTCTCATTTTTTGACCGAGGACGAAATGGAAGTAATCCACATTTACAAGTAATATGCCAATTGTTTATGACAACCGAATGAGAATTTTTAAAATAATGCAGAAAAAGTTAACAAAGAATAAGGGAGGGGGAACCTGCCTCCCCCCTCTGACACCCCTCAGTATCTTTTTTCCTTTTTTCTCTTCATACTCTTAATTGCTAAATTCCTAGTCGATAGATATCAATATTGCCTATATTTGATTCCTATTGACATCAATATTACCTGTTTCATTATAATTTCTTACACGTCTCCTCCTCCCTCCTCACTTCTCCAATTCTTTATTACAACCTCCTCCCATTCCCCCCTCATTCGCACACACGAACACAATATGTACATATTGTGTTCGTTTTTGTTACCGTTACTACGCTCATTCTTAAAGGAACGTAACGGTTGTTAGGGAGCTAGTTTAAATAAATATCTACGTGGAGTGAGAGATGGCTATTTGTAACCTATTGTCGGAAGTTTTTCATTTCAAGTTTTGTTTAACGCCCATAAAAATTTACTTGATTCATCATCAATTACGTCAGTTACATTAGAGCATGCAAAACAAATCGACATGCGACAAGAAATCCGATGCATCTATGAGCAAAAAAGGTAGAGAGCGTTGTTCTATAGCCCTTTAAACCACCTGGTGTGAGGATTTCCGAGACAGTAAAAAATTCGCCAAAGATACTCAACGGAAGGCTTTCGAAGGATCGCATTTCTAAAAAAAAAACATCCTCGAATATCAAGACAGAAATAAATCCACGATAAAAAAGAAAATCGCCGACATTAGGACCAGATAAATCCAAACCGGCGAATTTTAGATATTTTTACTGAGCAAAAAAATAGCAAACCAAAAAGCTTTCCGAGTTCTAAATTTAATTCCGTTACCTCGGCGTCTGAGGAGAGACCCGAGCTCATAGAATCGCAGGGAAGGGTCCGCTTATAATGGAGTCAGGTAGCATGATCTATTCGAGTAATGGCGGCCAAGACAGGAAGTGTGGGCCGATCCGCGAGGAATGGGACGTGACAAGTTGTGCACCTGGACGCTGGATCTTGAGATAATGATACGAAACACGCATGGGGTGATGCCGGTTTTAAGAAGGTATAGGGTTAGTTGTTGAATACGAAGCGAAACATTCCGGTGACGAAAATAACGAAATTTACTCATAGAGACGCGATTCATCCAGGAAAATATAGAATTGTGCGCACCAAAAACACACGAACAGGTGTGCTTTGTTTTGAAAATTAACTGAGATATTTTTAAACCAAGATTAAGTATCTAACCAGCTACTCCAGTATGGAATACCAAAGGAAATTAATCTATAAAATTTCGAAGAGGAACACAGGTTGAGTTAGTAATTCATAGAGATATACAGTAATTATGGATGGAGAAAAATCAAAAAGAATTGCCCTTATTCATTTTTCTTTCGATATGGTGAAAATGGCATATTCGTGTACTAGTATAACCCAATTATTCAGCTATTATTTCATTACAAAAGCACTTTACTTAAAAATGATACCACAGAATTATACACAAAGTTTTATTAAAAAATTGCTTTACGTCGCATGTAAGGCATTTATATTTTTACTAGACATGAATTTTTACCGGTTCTTAATCACATAGCCATTGAATTTTACCCTCAAAAGTCCTTCGTTGGGAAAACATTCTTTGATGTAAAGCACATACTACCCATTAAATACGGCTTTTTTGGCGAGAAAATTAATTTTGTTCTTGTTTAATGAAAGGAAAAAGAAAAGCTGCAAACTGTGATATTTATATCAATGTAATTTTATGTGGTATTTTAACATTGATCTGCAAACACAAAATACACATAAAATGTTACTCCTGGATCTAACATCTTCCTTCAACTTCATACCTACAATTCATTCTCCAACAAGATTAACCACATCCTCAAGTACTACAATAGATAATATCTTTATCTCGAATTCTTTCACTAGATTTTCAAGTAAAACCTTAGACTTAGGCTTCTCAGATCACCTTGGGCAACTTGTTGAAATTCAAGTATAAGATAACAAATTGACAAAGATTTGTGAGTACAAAATACAATATACCCCAGCCAAAATTAACGTCTTCTTTCGTCAACTCTCAAGCATTGATTGGTACACTGTATATGAAGCAACTACAGTAAATGAAAAATTTAATAATTTTTATGAAATATTTCTCTATCACTTTAATTGCTCATTTTCATTAGTGGCTTAAAAAACAAGTTATAATGCAGTGCAAAAATGGATTACTCCAGAACTAAAACAAATGGGTAGACATTTATGTGATCTCCATGCCAAAGCAAAATCATCAAAGGATACAATACTAATGACAAACTACAAATCTTTATTAAAACACTATAAAGAGCAAATAATAACAGCAAAAAACATTACAATGATAACTACCTCAATAATGCCACATGCACTACTAAAACAGCATGGCAGATAATTAAAAACTCATTACAATCAAACAATTCCGAATGAAAACTTTCAATTACTCCAAAACAATAACATAATTACAAAACCTTTAGAAAGAGATAACATATTCAACACTCATTTCTGTTATTATCCAAAAACAACTCCTAATAAATTTCCAGCTGTAAATAATTCTGAGAATGTAGATAGTCATAACACATCCAACACATGCACAATATTCCTGAAAACAGTTGACAAAAATGAGGTTGGAAGTATTCTGAAGAAAATAGGCTCCAAACACTCAGCAGGAGAAGATAAAGTTCCAGGTTCAATACTGTTAAAATCAAAACAATATATTATAGATCCCCTTGCCCACATTATAAATGAATCATTAATGTGTGGTATTTTTCCTTCCAAACTAAAAAATAGCTTGATAATACCCATATATAAAAGGAATGATAAACAAAATCCAGATAACTACAGACCAATATCTCACCATTCATCCTTCTCTAAATTATTTGAAAATATCATAATAAGTCGTCTAACCACTTTCCTGGAAAAACATAACCTATAAATCCATCACAACATGGTTTTAGAAAAAAATGTCCACTATAACAGCCATATTCCACTTTCTATCACAAGTATACTCTACTCTTGACCAAGAAAACAAAGTTCTAGGCATATTCTATGATTTTCATAAAGCTTTTGATGCAGTTGATCATGAACTATTATTCAAAACGTTGTACACACTGGGTATAAGAGGAAGTGCCCTAGACTGGGTAACCTCCTTTATGACTAACAGAACCCAAAAGGTAACAATATCCTATATAAATGGGAAATGGATAAACCATATTTCCTCAGACTGTGAAAACCCAAATTATGGAGTTCTACAGGGATCAGTTATTGGCCCAGTATTGTTCATGATTTACATAAATGATATCAACAACATCCAATCCAAAGGAGTTGAAACAATCTTTGCAGATGATATTTCTCAATTAGTATCACCCCAAACACCCATAGATCTAATCATGGATACTGAACAATCAATAAGAAAATTATAAGCATGGCCAAACAAAAATCTTCTTAATATAAATATCTCAAAAACTACTTATTTACATTTTAATCCATACCAAGCAAGTCAAACTGCCCTCGACATAAACATCAACAATAACTTTATCAAAAAATCATCCCAGACTAAATTCTTATGCTTAAACATATCAGACACCCTAGATTGGATAACACACATTCAAGCAGTTACCAATAAGGCCAACCAGACAATATGCATAATTCAATGACTGCGTGATAAGATTACCATGAGTTCTGTACTCATGCTTTACTATAGTCATGTTCACTCAATTCTGAGATATGGCATAATTTTCTGGGGATCATCATCCCATACGGCCAGACTATTTATAACCCAAAAACGAGTAGAAAGAGCAATTTATAAAATAAATACATATCATGCAAATCAAAATTCATAGAAAATAAAATTATGACTTCCATGTATTTATGAATCCGTAGTATTTTTAAAAAAGAATTCTCATCTTTTTATCCAAAATTCTGCCATACACAATTACTCGACAAGAAGTAAAAGTGATATACATGTAAAAAGGTACTGCTTAACCCTAACAAAACACAATCTTAGTATTATGTGTTGTATGCTTTTTAACTCATTACTAGGGCATATGTTTTTTGGGTTTTACCCGATTTTTATCCCACGAATACCTTTTTAAAAATTCGGGTAAAACCCGAAAATATTACACTAGTAATAAAAAAATTAAAATAAACTATGGGCATGGCTCTTCAAATCATGATTTCAATAGACAAAGGTCAACATTTTTCAGTCAGTCAGTTACTTCTTATATTGAATGTAATTCTGTGGTGATAGACCGAAATTAAAGCCTCGATCGACCTGTTCGCCAGCCCTGATGTACAAGCTTCATATCCCGGAGAATAACATGCAGTAAAAGTTTGCACAGGACGTAATTTTATCTTTGCTTTACCTAACACAGGAAGGGAATTTAACAGGACACACAAATGTATCCTTCACTGATATACTGATCATATAGCAGCAACTATTAAATATACTTCTGGCTTTCGTATGCAACTCTTTTACAATGTATATCAATTCTGGCTCAAAGATATATCCTTGTAACATAGTTGGTCAATACTTCATAATTACATACAATAAAATTGTCACAACTTCTGACCTTCATTCAATACTGTGTATTCAAGCGTTTATCAGTTGTAGCATGCATACATTTTACAAATTTTCATGGCTCAGAGACCAAATTTCAGACAGTAGGTAGCGCTATTCGCTATGTGTTAATATTGTATTTAGTTAGAATTGTCCAATAGAGGCCTCATTTTTTAAAGAATATTTTAAATAGCCCTTTTACACTTCTTTATTATGGGACGAAAAAGAAAGAGAGTTTCGGATTGGGTAACTGAATATCCGGACTTCAAAGTTTTTATATGTGATGAAAACAGCAGCGATTATAATGCTGTAGTGTATAAATACTGCTGCGTAAAAGTTTCAGTGGAACAAGATAGGGAGCCATACGACAGAATAAAAGAACACTTCGCTTCCGCAAGGCATAGAAAATTACGTGATGAAGCTTCAAACATCGGACCTTCAACTTCACGCCAACAGCCAACTCTGATCGAGATGCCAGTAAGACAAAAAGAAAATGAAGAGAAGCAAGAAGGTGTGATTTATGACTTTATCCGTGCAGTGTGTTATGCTGGTTTCAGTATAAAGACATACTATGCCGACGTATGACACATTACTAAATAAATTATTTGCCTAAAGTATTTAACAAAGACTTTGATGAAATAAGAGTTTCAATGAAAGATGTCAAAATTAGTTTAATTGTTGATGAAAGTTGCGATGTAGTTAGACGACAGATCGTGAATACCTTGGTGACATATTACGATGATAGCCGTAAAAGAAGATCACTGTTTTTAGGAGACGTTTCTTTTGTGACAGTCGGTAACAGCATTACTATTGCCGAAATTCTAGGACGAGTTATGGAAAAGATTGGGAAAAATGGGCCGACGTACTCTGTGTAGCAACACATAGTGGAGCATATATGAAAGCATTGGTTTCAAACATTCAGAATTATGACAATGGACACGTTCTACATGTCACTGATATATCCCACTTAATTCATGTTGCTGTTGACCAAGCCATTAACTGTCAAGCTATGATTCCGGCTAAGAAATTTGTCGTTAAGTTAGGAGCGGTTTTTAAACATTCCCCTAAACAGTATGGTAAATTTTTATGCCGCATGTATCAGTTGAGACATACCTGGAGTCAATCCTTCAGTGGTTGTGCCTGTTCGTTGGGCTAGTTTTTACGAAAGTTTGAAAATAACATTACAAATGTGGGATGGGATAAAGAAATTTTTGCTAGATTCAGAGGAACGTGATGGTAGAAAATGTTTTGAACTGCGAGAAATTGTTGAGTCTCTTGGTCAGATTGAACTATACACTTTACTATTATACTTAGAAGAGCGACTAACACCAATCAACAATTATCAGAATCGACTTGAAACTAGCACACCAAGTTTACATCGAATCAATCACATTGTTAACGTACGCATAAAGGAACAGATGAAACGAAACTGGAAACCTCTAGAAACGGGTTTACGTGCTGTTGTTATGAAAACACTTCCTCGCACTACAGCAATTATCATGAGATTTAGAGAGTTTTCTGAAGTCCTGTCATCAAAATGGACGGCTACGATAGATAGAAATATTAACTAAACAATTAAGGATATATGGAATATGGCTTCCGTATTAGATCCGTTTTACAAAACTATGCATGCCAAAAATATTGATGACTATGATCAGCTATTCAGCCTTTGTGAAGCAGATGGCCAATGTAAATCCGAACTTGCAGCCTATTTACAAGAGCCCTCACCTGAGAACCAAGACTTGTACATTTTGAAATTTTGGATAGATGCTGGGTCTCGATACCCATGATTAAGCAAAGCAGCCTTAACACTGTTATGTATGCCTACAGGTAGCTGTGATTTGGAGCGATCATTTAGCCATTTGCGATATTTACAAACTCCAGAGAGGAATAGTACAACCGAGGATACACTCCGTATGCAGTTGATGCTCTATGTAAACAATAAATTGAGGTAGTATTTTGTTTTAAAACAGTTCTATTATAATATCATTTTATTAATTCCATGTAATGTAAATTACAGTTATAAATAATAGATCAATATTTTTATTTTATTTTTTCAATTAATATAATTTTTGGGTAAAAGATGCCAAATCGATTTCCAATGTATTACGTAATACATATTTCCTAGTATACTGGATAGGCGTTTCACTCTATTCAATATTAACAATAGTTTTGTGTAATAATGAGCATATGATTTGGTTCCTAATTCAATTTATTATATTGATATGTATTATGTGTGAGAATCTGACTTAATAATTTTGTTGGTTGATACTTTATTGTAATACATTTGTATAATCTAAAATCAATGAGTATTTGATATAAAATTGTATAAATTATAAAGTTTTCGTATAAATTTTTGTTAAACCTGTTTCAAACCGGTTTTTTTTAAATATACAACTCTTTGCTTTCATTAAAACCCGATATCACCCGAACTTTCAAAAAATTAAAAAAAAAAAACGCGATTATTACCCCCCGGAAGCAACTTTGTTTTTAACCCGAAAAACATATGCCCTACTCATTACCCAATAAAATAAAAGACATAACCAACATAAATAAATTTAAAAAACAAGTTAAATTGTATCTTGTAAAAAATGAATTTTATAGTGTTGATGAGTATTTACAAAAACAGTAACAGGGCTTAGGTAGGTATATATTATAATGTATACTACTACTATTTTCCAATACCATCCTATGTATATTTTTGCAGACCTATTCCATGTTCATTTGTAAACCAACGAAATCAATAAAGAATGAAATGAAATGAATGAAATGAATATAAGTAATGAGGTCAGGCTCAACTCGGTGGAATTTACTCACAATGAAAAAATAACTTTGTTGTTTACACAATTTTTTTCAAATTTAAACACGACCGGTTTCACTATGATCGTAGCATCATCAGGTGAAACCGGTCGTGTTTAAATTAAAAATTTTGTGGAAACAACAAACTTATTTTTTCATTATGAATGAAATGAAATTTATAGTTTCTCTTTTAGCGAACATTTCCTAATTGATTAAAACGAGATAGTTAAAAAATTATTCGCTCAGTCTATATTGCTTATCGCACAATAAGAAATAGACAAACAAAACATAAAGATAAAAGGGAATGTCAGCGGGACGTGTTCAATCGACTGCTTTTCTTTCCAGTGAGTTGTCTTCAATTTGTTCGACCAGCGATAGCGACGGCTAACACGGAGCAACCGTATAAAAGAGAAACTATTGATCTCGATAGAATGAACTTGGCGCTTTTAAAAGACGCTGTCGAAGATGTACGCGTAAAACCGGTTGTCGCGATAAAAGGAGAAATTATCTCGAGATCAAACAGACTTCGGAATATATAGAGCAAAGGGAATGTTGCGACGCGGAAACGTATAATTGGGAAACAAGGAATAAGGCGATTGGTTTCTTTGCGGAAGAGACACGTTAACGAACAATTTCGTGTCATAATTTAATATCCCATTCGACAAAAACTAAACAAGTAGGGATGTGCACGGGTTTTCCGTAGCACATAAGTGCTTTTCGTCAAATTAGCCGTAGTGTAATCATACATTAATGTATTTGCTTCGAAATCAGAAAATTATTTTTCTTTATATGGTGGTATCCCTGCTTTATAGATACGCTCGAATCATATTCATTTCATTTTGCCATTCTGTACTCGCCCTAGAAGCGAAATTTCATTTTGAAATCGGTTAAGCTAAAAATTCTAACCTTGATATTTTGGTAGGCCTGTTTAGGCTACCTGGTTGAAGTATGCTGTTTTGGTTATTTAATTATTTTAAGATTATATGTGCCATGCTGGATTAAAATTCATGCTTCCAGTTCTCGATAAATACGTGTAAAAATATCATTTTACTTTTTATTGTGGTAGCCCTGCTCTTTATCTCCGCTTTAAACATCTTGATTTCATTATGGTATGTTGTACAAATCTTATATACAGTATTTAGTTGAAATCCGTTCAGGCAATTCCTTCCAAATCCGTAATTACGAAAGAGTTTAATTTGTAAGTGTGGCACCCCTGTTAGGTTGATCTGGTCCAAATAAGCTATTATAGTTTTGTATATGTGTGCATTACAAATTTTAAATTTGGTTAAAATTGATGTGAACAGTTCAACACAAATACTTGTGAAAAGAAATTTTTTTATTACTTGTATTGTTGCAGCCCTGATGTATATATCTGCATCAAAAATGTTGATTTTGTTTTTTAATGTTGCACACCTTCTTCATACTAAATTTCGTTGAAATCGGTTCTGCCAAATACATTATTACCGAAAAGTTTAATTTTACAATAGTGGCACCCCTGCTGAGTCTCTCTGGTCGAAATATGCCATTTTGGTTCTATATTTATGTGTAGATTCTATGTATCAAATTTGGTTGAAATCGGTTAAGCCAATTCTTCTCTGATATATGCGTACCGACGGACGGACATCACAAAGATAATAGTGCTTTTCAGAAATAACGAAAAGCACTAAAAACGATGGAACCTTCAAAATTAAAAATCAATTAATTCATTGATTGGATAATGTGGTAATGAACCAGGTTTAGAAGGTCCATCCTATCATTTAGTACTAAGCTCTAAAGCATGTCGCTTTTTAGCGCACATTTCCCCAATAGAATATTTTCATCTCAGATAATAAACTACTGAAACAAATATTGTTTATTATTTACCGCTTCCATATATCATAATTCTATCATTATGTTTACAGAATGATACTGCATTTTATTAACTATTTGATGAAACATAAATAACAGCAGCATAATCACCATCTCCGAAGCAACAGTACTTATTCTATCAGCTAACGAGACTCTCTTACGACTGAAAACTAAGAATAAGCACCCAAGCATATAAATGGAAAAATTGTTTTTTTTTTTACTTTCTCCATGTACAAAGTATAGAGCAAGTATTGTTTTCACGAAAAAAATCGAATTCGAGATTTCAACGGAAATACATGTTTTAAGGTTCCCTGAACACGTTTGGACTATTTTCTTGATGATGTCTGTGGGTGTGTCTGTGACCGGAATTTTGTGAGTGCTCTATCTCAAAAACTATTAATCAGATTACACGAAATTTTATATTTGACATTTTTGTTAAAGAAAAAAGAACTGATTAGGTTTTATTCTTGTCTCTTATCCGTTTTTTTAATATTTGCTTTAATATTTGATAAATGTAAAACAGTACTGGAATAAAAGTTGTAGAAAGTTTAATTTTCTACAATGTTTGTTCGAAACATTTTCCCACATAATGCATTGTTGAAGAGATATTTTAAAAGCTAAATATTTTAGCTGCCACAACCACACCACCTACCCCGGGACCGGAAGAGATACCAGCTAGAGTATTAAAGGAATTAGCGTTAGAAATAGCACCTTATCTCGAAATAGTTTTCAGTAAGTCACTTAGTCATGGCGTTATACCTAAGGAATGGAAATTAGCGTTTATAACTCCGCTACATAAAGGCGGGAAAAAAGACGACCGAGAAAACTACAGGCCGATTTCGCTAACCGCAATATCTTGCAACATTCTAGAGCACATCATCGTTAGTTCTGTGATGGACTTCTTGGACTTGCTCAGTAAATATCAGCACGGTTTTAGGAAGGCAAGATCTTGTGAAACTCAGCTCGCTCTGTTTGCACATGATATACAACGATCCGGTGATCGAAAGACTCAGCTAGACGCGGTTTTTCTTGACTTCAAGAAGGCATTCGATAAAGTCCCTCATATTAAGTAATTGAAAAAATTACAAGCCTGTGGAATAAATCGAAAGATAATCGAGTGGATCAGGGACTTTCTCAATGATCGGGAACAAATAGTAATCATAGATGGATTTAAATCAGATTCGGTCAGCGTGGTCTCCGGCGTTCCACAGGGAAGTGTCATCGGTCCCCTATTATTCCTTATATACATAAATGACTTAGATAAGATAAGTAAAATCAAGTTATTCGCGGATGATACGGTAGTTTACAGAGAGATTAACAGTCCTGCTGATCAAGCATTACTTTCTAACGACCTACACGCAATTCTCGAGTGGTGTAAAGAGTGGCAATTAGAGTTGAACTTAGGTAAGTGTTCCGTCATGAGATTCTGGAGAAACAAAGAAATTGAGGTTATGAATTACAGTATAGAAGGCGTACATCTAAAATTAGCCGAATCCGTCAAATTAGGTGTCATTTTAATAAGTAAACTCTCGTGGGACACACATACGAAATATATCCGGGAAAGCTAAGCAGAAACTAGGATTCATCAAACGGATAGTAGGTAAAGCGAAGAAAAAGTCAAAGGGACATGTTACTTTTCTTTAGTTAGACCTCTGCTAGAGTATGCGTTGAGCATATGGGATCCGTACGAGAAAGGATTAATCGCCGAGTTAGAGAAAGTGCAGCGAAAAGCTGCTAGATTCGTCAAAAATTGTTATGATAGAAATAAAAGCGTTACAGGCTTGATACAGGACTTAGGAGCTGAGCTGAGCGCCGATCACGTGCTAGGTTAAAACTTCTTGTAAGTACTTTCTCCAGCGACGTCGAAGAAATAATAAGAACTCCCACCTATATCGGTAGAATGGACCATCCTCGTAAAATAAGAGAGATAGCCTGTAGGACAGAGAGATACAAAGGCTCATTTTTCCCTAGAACGATAGCTGAGCAGAATAAAACTTTCGATCAAAAGTAACCTCGCGTAGGGGCGTAAAACAAGGCCTAATTTTGGAGTTTTCCCCTTGGTGTTAATACATCCCCTGCCACACACCCTTGCGGTGGCTTGCAGGGTAAACTGTAGATGTACCGGCGATTATTGTTAACACTTAACGCTCCTTTTTATTTTCTTAATAGTTGGAGTTTCGGGGCTATATTCAATATCAGAATGCTACGGTTTGAGTTTATTTCTATTCTCTGTTAAGTCTTTAAATTTTTCTTGCAGTTCCTTAAAATATTTATTATCATTTAACATATTTGGGATTTTTAGAAACATTATGCCTCGTCCACATTATATAACAAATGTTACGTAACATAGCGTAACATGTTATAGTAACAAGTTACTGTAACCTGTAAACATGTTACGTAACTTTTCCTGTCCACACTAGTAACTGCATTTAGTTGGTGTTACGACTTGTGTGGAGACACTCTCATATTTAGGTGAAGTTTTTAAATTTATTTTTACGTATTAATAAATCGGATGAAGAATTGATTCTTACAAGTCGTTAATAACGACATTATTGCTACAATAAATTATCATTGAACACCTAAACGATGAACAATGAGCTGGTATTACGATAAATATTTATTCGCGTTAGTGTAAATATATAGTTGCGTACAGACTTTTGCATTTACTTGTGGGAGGCGCTGCAGAAGAAATGAGGGAGCGATTTCTTCGTGACCGGCAAAAACGCATTCCATTTGCCTGAGAAAGATTTTATTTTAATATTTATGCTTAATCAAGAAGCTGCAATGTATGTTTCCGATATGTTAAGGCCTCAAATAAAAGCTACGAGGAAATCGTCGCTGTCCGTAGAACTAAAAGTAAATAGATAGTGGTTATTGATAATGTTCGTGGTTATAAAGCATATTCTTTATGACGGGTTAATATGACCTGCTATTTAAACATTTTTAATGTAATAATATCGAGTAAACCAAATAAATAAACAAGGCTGCATTTAGTGGATTCAACAATTTAATTGGTTTTAAGTATTTGTTATCCCTGAATCGACTCAGCTGGAAGAAATTGAGCTACTGCGCATGAGCGTGTTACGTGTTATCGCCAGTCCAGCGATATTCAGGGACATGGTTATGGAGCATAAAAATGGTTACAGTAACACTCAGAAAGTTACGTAACAAGAGCTAACATGTTACGTAACAAGATGTAACATGTTACAGTAACACTGTTACGTAACATTTAATTTTTCAATTTTTGAGAATCGCATATTATGAAAATTCCAATAAGTTTACACTAATGACAACCAAAGGCAAACGCAGTCGTCTCCCGAGATTCGACCGTTCCACATTCGACTAACTCGAGAATTCGACCGCTATATATTATAACAATGGAACATATTTTTCTGGTTTTACCCGTTTTTATCAGTGTTTTACCTTGGAACTTTCGGACACGATTTTAATATGCAAACACTTTACATTTACAGCTCAGTTCTACATTTGATATAAATAACCTTCATTGATTTGACTAGTTTATTTAAAATCTCAAGTTTATCACTTAATAATGTTTCAAAAACGCAGAGGTATAGACAGAAACGGAGACGTAATTAATTCATGCGGACGTTAATTCTCACGGAGAAGAACACGGACAAAAAGTTTCTGCAAGACATAAAACTATATCGTTTGACCATATCACAGATATGGAATTTCGTTTACACGCCACACGATACAACATCGCATTCTTCGCCGTTTGTTATGCTGATTGAATAGCGGCAACAATTAGCAACACTTCCAGACATTGTTGTATGTTACCAGTTTACATGTGTAATCAATTCAGTCTCAAAAATATATAACGTGCGTAACATGTATATTTATATAACGTGTACTGGTTAAAATTTTTATTTCTATTGAACCTGTTATAACCAGAATTCTTTAAAAATGTAATTGCTTTGCTTTCATTAAAACCCAATTTCACCCGATTAGTTCAAAAGATTTAAAAACTCGATAACTACCCTCCGAATGCGATTTTACTTTTAACCCGAAAAACAAACTCCCTAATTATAACCTAAAATCGACTTTCGACAGGTCGATCGGTCGAATTGGAAATCGGTAGACGCTGTCAACATGTAATGTATATTTTAAACATACCTATTTAATGTGTTAAATCGTTATTATTTTTCATTGTACTTTGATGGTTTTAAACGTCGAACAAATTACTTGATTTGCCAGAATGTTTCTTTTGGAAAACTTAAATGCAACACAAAAATACGCTTGTGAATAAAATCAAGAACTCCGTTGCGACCTATGTAAAAACACAATGAGGATAAAGTCAACAAAATAATTTCACATTCGTTCTCTCCCCCTCCCTCATTCTTACGCAAACACAGGCCCTGCGAGAGTGGAGGCCAGGAGGGCCATTTGGCCCGAGTCTCAAGCTCATGCGGACCTCAAATTTTGGCACTAGTTCCGAGACGGATATATGCACAGGCGCATGAGACGCAAGCTGGGGGCCTCGTCGAAGAGAGGACCTCACCAAATGTCGATTTTAGCCTAAAACCTTATGTTCCTCTTCTTTTCCGAAAAGCTGAAGTGACATTGTACATACCTAACTTAGAATTTTCATCAATAATTAATAAATTAACAAAAACAAAAGCTAGAAAAGCATTTCATAAATAAAAAATTATTCAAATATTTTATTATCTTATATATTTATTTATTTATCTTTTTATACATCGAAATATCAACAGTGAATGTTGAATAGGACATGCCAAAAAGAAAGATAAAATACCATTTTCGTACTTGGTTCCTGCAGGACGTTCAAGTATTACATAACCCAACTTCCCCAGTAACCCTCAATTATATTCCCCTCTCTACTCTTATGTAACGCACAGAATTTTTAATTTTGCACTCACTTTTTAAAAAAATTTCTCTGGAGGGCCATTTCAATGTGGTCTAGATTATTGGCTGGCTATAAGCAAAAGATCTTTTCGGATTATATCTTTTCTTTAAGGGGTCAGAATATTTAATGAAAGAGTGGTATATAGTGCAAGCTTGACCTCCCTACTCCAATGTAACCCGATTTAACCATTAAGCAAACTTCGACCAACAAATTGGGTTATGTAATGCTTAAACGATTCCTTATGAGAATTTTTACTTTCTCGTATATGTTTCAACCTACGACGCTCCTACGGCTCGCCGACAGAATTTTATGAGGAATAACTCCTTTATATATAAATAGATAACACGAGAGGGGACTTAATAATTTTTCCCGGAGATGCTGGAACGCATCCCCCAATTATAACATGTAGGCCTATGGGAAAACGGCGTTCGACATTCGACCGCGCTTTCAGGAACACGTTCCGGTCGAATGCACGTTATGCATTTTCGCGAAATATCTTAAAACAATAAAGCTGAAAGAACAAAGAAACAGACGGTGAGATGAATATGGGGCTGTATTAATTTTTAAGAAAAATTGATGCATAGAAAAATCTTTAGCTAAGTTTAACAGTCGAAGAAAGTAATAAAGGGACACATTACGCCAACATAAAAAGATAAAATTTCCACGGATAGACATGTAAAGACTTAAGGTTTCAGAAAAAATATCACAAAAGAGGCCCAAAGAAAGAGAGGAAGGCAAAGTCACCGGAGACAACGTTAAAACGTCATCAGAGTGACCGGAGGAAAGCGAGGCGAGAAAGAGACGAATACAGGCGGAAGAAGTGCGGAAGAATTCGAATAACAAAGAGGGGAGAGATAGAAGAAGAGAAAGGAAAAGGAGGAAGGGAAGAGAAGGGGAAGATGAATGGAGGGAAACGTTAAGACGTAAGAGAAGACTTGGCAGATGCCGTAGGGAGGGGGAAAGAGAGAGAGAGAGAGAGAGGACGCCTAAGAGGATGAGGGAAGAAAGTGAATTATTCTGTCTCCAAACTCCCTCTCTCTCTTCCCTTCCCCTTTTCTCTCCCTACTTTCCTCACGGCCACCTTTCCCTAAACCCTCTCTCTCCCTCTCGATGGAAGACAAGTAAAGGGTTTTTGAGTCTCCTGGGCATTAAATCACCAGAGTAAGATTCCTTTAGCAATTTCTCGAGATTAAAACGATGTCTGCTGGTGTGAGGAAGAGGAAGAAAGTGTCGTAAGGAAGGAAGAAAGGAGAGGAGAAGGATGGAAGGGAAAAGGCTTGGAAGGGGAAAGAGGAACAGTGGGAGGAGGAGAGAAAGAGAAAGAAGGGAAAAGAGCATGAGAAGGGAAAAGAGAATGAATAGGGAAAAGTTTGAAAGAGAAGGGAGGAGTGAGAATGGAAGGGAGAATAAGAGACAATGGAAGAATGAGAAAAAGAAGGTGAGATAGGAAGGTAGAATAAGAGACAATGGAAGAATGAGAAAAGGAAAGATAGATAGAAACGAGAAAGAAGTGAATAGAGATAAGAAGGAAGGAGAGAGAAGCGAAGAGAGAATGGAGAAGAAAATGGAAAAGAAAATGAGAACGGAAGAAGTGGGAAATGAAAGAGAGGAGATGTAGAAAAATGGAGGGGAGAAGGGAAGGAAAAGAAGAAAGGAGGAGAGAAAGCAGTCCACTGGAGGAGAGAATTTGAGGGGGAAGAAGGAAAGAGAATAGGATATAGAGGGGGAAGGAAGTAATGAGAACAGGAAGAAAAAAAGAGAAATGAGAGGCAAAAATAAAATGAAGGAAAATAGAGGAAGATGGTGGAGTAGGAAAACTATTTAGCTTTCTGAAACCATGCGATCCGCAAACTCAAACACTTTCCCCCTATCTCCTTTCTCCCACCCGCCCTCCGTCGGCCGGTTCTACCTCCATCTCTTCTCCCTCCAATCTCCATCTAACTATAAGCACTGGTGCGAAGTAGGGAAGGGCATCTTCCACAGCGGCTGTCAAGTAATGAGTGAGGGATTAGTTTCCATATTCGCCTCTTAGCAACTCCGGAGCATTTGTCTTATTAATATGTCAAGAGATAGAGTATACAGTGGAGTTTATCGGGACAAGTGAGAGAAAGGAGATCCCAACGTTCCTACATGATGGATCTCCGCTTCTTTTCATTAGGTTAATAGCATTAAGTCTTCTTCAGTCCGGTACGGTGAGGTCGGTCTTTTAACGATGCTTTGGTATTAGATAAGTAGAATTAAAATGACATTAATGCTATATAAATTTTGATTAGACTTGACGACTGCAGAATGCTTGAATAAACTTTTCCGTGTTCTTGTGAAGGAATATTTTTTTCAAGAATTGCTAAACATATTTTTTGCTTATAATGTAAGATTCATTTGTCAAAAGACACGATGTCTCCAGCAGAATAAGTTGCAAATAATATTTGCTTTTCAATATTTAGGTAATAATAAATAATGGTGGAAACTATGGCGAAATTAATATTAAAGTAAAACATATTCCTTAACCATAAAATCTGATATTAAGAGGTACACTAAGAAAGTAAAGAAATAAAACGACATAGCGTCAAAAAATTAATTTATTTCTTTACTTTCTTTCTTAAGAGTGTCTCTAAATGTTGAATTTACCGTTAATTTAACTTACATGAGAAACAATCACTCCATTTTATAGAGACTGTCGTATAGTATGGTTAGTGGCAAGTAATATATTTCTCATGAGAAAGTCACTCTATTTTTTAGAGAATACACCATAGTAAAGAAGTCGCTAGATAAAAAAACGCTTATATTTCGGTGATTGGAAATTTTTAAAATTTTAAGAGACATAAAGAAAAATGAAATATTGATTAAATGAATTTTGAAAGCATTTAACCAAATACACGTGATAAATTTTTCCAGATACACGACGTATGATTCCTTAATGTGAAATTTCGCGTCGAAATGGGCGGGGTGTAACAACAGCCGCGCAATTACCCAGATTAGTCTCGATGCAAACAGCAACCTCCAGGATGCGGTAATTGTCCGATGCACCGCGATTTACAAGGTAATTCGGCAAGACGGCGGTGGAATTGCTTCTCTCATGGAGGCTTAACGAGGAAACTCATTACGTGACGAGCAAATTTAACTATCTCATGTCATCGCGAACAACAGACCATTATAGAGCAGGGAAAAATAAATATTCGTCACAGCTGTTGGAATGCGTACAATCATACTGGGCTGGTCGTCTTCAAAGATATCTACGCGCGATCAAGAAAGCTGCGTTATATTGATTATTATATTTCGGTTTTATAATTTCTATCTAAACATTATTAGGGAATTCAATAAATCTTAGATGTCGTTAATTGTTCTTATTAAGTTTTTGGCGAGACATCTATTGTAATTATGTATAATTTTGTTTCCGCTGCAAAATGAAGGGTTTATCTAAATAATTCATAATGATTTATTAAATATATGCAAAATTTTTGTCAAAGTAAAAATAATTTATTGAATAATGTTTAATTTTTCAAATATGAGAACGACGTACTTATAAAAGAATTCCTCTGAGTTAAGTTTTCCGTACGACTACTTATTTCTGCACACAAAATCCAATTCCATATTACAAGCCCATCTTTTAAGGAAAGTTTTATCGAATATCAATAGATTTCATAATGATGATCTTCGATAAGAAAAAGTTAGGAAAGTGTACAGTGTATCACAATAGGCGCGTTTTGTAAGATGAAATGCTTCAAACTCAAGGAAATACTCTGAACGAACGCGCACTGTAAAACAGCGAAACACCATGACGCGATTATGCCTACTAAAAATGCCATCCCTGCCCAAAGTTGGTGCATTAATAGAGTATTTACGTAATTTTAGTATAATTACTAAATACAGAAAAACGATATATCATAAATTTTGAAGGTAAATATTATATATATATTTACCGATCAGCTTTAATCAACCAAACAATCGAAAATCATTAAAAACATTCAACTTCAGTTAAGTACTTGTAATATTTACGTTTACGTTATTTTCTTCATCGTAGATAGTGTATATCCTTCCGCTTACAAAATGCTGCATGCACAAATTGATATTAAAAGTATTTTCGTAATTATAGCACGGTTACTCCTACGATAAAATTATGTAGGAAAAGTTTGCCTAGTATGAAGACTTCTTCAATAGGAGTAATATTTTATAAGATATGTATGAGGAAATGTTCGTTTTTTTGTTTCCAGTAAAGTGGCATCCCTGATTGGGTTGCGTGAACCATTTATGTAATTTTGTTGTTGTCTCTGGCCATTAGTCCTAAATACAAAATTTCATGAAAATCCGTTCGGTAGAAACGGAGAAGGAGCATGCGAATGGACGGAGACAGAACTAAGATAGTTGGCGCTTAGGCCTGGAAATGAAACGCGCCTAAAAAACAGGAAGGCTACAATATCTATTAATATCATCCATCCAGAAGATTAATTAGTGAAATAAAATCTTCTCTTTCCGGCAGACAGCACTCAACATAGTGTCCTAAGTATCCCATTAGCACGTGAATTTGAACTGAATATCGAATGAGAATTACATAAATTAAAACAAATATCCTTTTTGGACGAGTTTCATTGGAGCGCGTATGAATAAATTGTCTCTATAAAGCGTTAAAAAAAATGTTCAATTACATCCGAGCAATAGGTCAAAATTCCACAATTCGTTTTTCGAAAGTATGCCGTGTAAGTTTAATATCATTGGAATAACCATTTCTGCAATAATTTTTCAAAGAACCGACCCACTTCCTTTTGAACTACAATAGCGCCGAAAGATAATATACATTTTTTTATCAGAGAACTGTTAAAAACATCAAATGATTAAGGCGCAAATAACTTGCAACATTCACTAATTGACCGAAAAAATACCTTTCTTGTCGAAGCTTCTAAAAACAATATGGCGGCGATTATGAACAAACTAGACAGACCCTAATTAATTTTCCCCCTTTTCTTGCATTCTAAACTTCAAAAGGAAAATAAAAAACAAAACTTTCATCCTTCCATTTTTATTAAAACGCACAGACTGCTTTTTACGGGCGCAGGAAGAAAAAAGGAACTTTTCTTTCAAGCAACACCCTCCCAAAATGCCTTACTAAAAGTAAAGAAACACCCTAAAGCGCAGCAAACTCCGGTACGAAAACGTTTACTACCTCTCCGCCGGAAGTAAGAAGACTCCCGGGATTTCCGCGGAAGGGGCTCTGAGTTATCGGACGCTACGCACTATGGGATTTCTCCCTTTTACTTCCCTTCTTCCGAAAAGGATAAAAACCTGTTCCCCGTAAGGTTTCTCATATCTTACCGCCAGCACATGAAGTTCATTTCCCCTCCGCCTTGCCGCGAAGGCGCCACCGGTCTGCATCCAATCTCACCCCTCCCGTTTTACCCTCTTAATCCTAAGCCTTTCGGATGACTTCGGATAGCGGAATCGCCGAGGGGATTAAAGATAAAGGAGGCGAGGGAGTGATAGAAAGGAACTCGGGATAAGGCTGTTCGGAGAGTTTTACGGGAGACGCTAAGACAGTAAAGAGCCTTGGTTCAAACTGCTTGCCGAGGATCAAGTTTCACGAGGTTATACAAAGAGAAAGCGTCCATTTCTGAGGGAAAGGGTGAAGTGACCGGCCCTTAAGGAGATTGGGTTGCGGATTTGTGGAGATGCCTTTCCTATGATTTGTGGAGGTATGAATTCCGCGAGACGGTTACCTTGTCATAATATTTGGGCCCAGTCGATTTATCGATTCCGAAGGCGACTGTAGCTAACTTTACTCTATACTTTTACAAATAATGGGCTATCAGACTCGAATGCATAAAAATACACAATGGTAGGTATTTTATCTATCTACAAATATCATTCTTAAACAAGTGGGGAAAATACTTTTAGAGCATCAATGGGTTTCATTATATTTTCAATTTTGCATCGGCTGCACCACCATATTCACATGAATATGGTGTTCACGTACAATGATTATTCTTTTAACACGTGAGGTTTATATTCTTTAAATACGGTTTGAATTAATCGATCATAAATTACTATTGAATCGTTCCCATAAATACTTGATCATAATTTTAAACAATTTTAAAGACTCTAAACTTACTCGAATTATACGTGGCTGTTTAAGAGATTATTATTCTTTTTGCTGGAAGGATAACATCCTGCTAGTCGTGTGAATCTCCTACCTTTTTGGCTTATATTTTGCCATTTAGTTGTGCTTTAAAGATTAATAAATTTCTTCTATTTATTCGGAACTCGATAAGAACAATGATGCTTTAACGTCACATCATCCGAATCTGAAACCAGTAATCATCCCTACTTAGCATTTAATTAGGAAACAACTCACTATAATAATCACAATGAACCTTTATGATATGCTACACATTAGAGCACAAAATTATCGGAAGCACTAAATAATTTTAGTGAAAATTAATGTCTCACGTTATTACAGAAATAATAAAACCCAAATAATACTATATATTAAAAATGTAATTTTCTTCCTGGAAATTTGCCTCCTTGAAACTACCTCAAAACACATTTTCGATTTTACTGAAGGAAATTTCTAATTTTGGGAGAGTACCAAGTTGATATATTTATGGCCCGCGATAAAAATTGCAGTACGCTCTTCAAACATAAGCGTACGAATATATGTTGGGGGAACTTGCTAGATAACATGATTGAAAATCGTAAGATAACCGCTGCATAAGACATCGCAAAAAACTGAGATAATACTCACGGAGACGGCCATAATAGGTAGACTCAGCACATAGAAACTAATCAGTACCGTATTTGAAGCACTCACCTGGAAATAAACAAAAACATGGAATTAGCAAACAGAAACAACGAACGGTTCGAAATTAGCTCTTTGGCAAACTTAAATGGAGCACACCGCTAATTAAAGCATTCAATTACAAATTAACCCCCCTACAATTCCTATTTAAATATGTCACCCACAGACAAACTGCATTCGTAATTTTCATAATGAAGGTCTTCGCCATAAATTACACTCACCGTTCATTACGGGAACCATTTACGAGCCGCTTAATTTGCAACTCTAATTAAATACCGAAAACGGAGCATCATGAAATAATGAAGAGCTTGATGCACCCGCGTCCTGTATGATCAAAAGCAATGTGTCAAATTTTCACAAGCTGTCCACTTCGTAATTCGGACGGCGAGAGGATTGTCGAATTTTTCAATTATCGGAGTCGCATCTCGCCTCGGATTATGCAATCATACGCTTGAATTATGCAGGCGGAATTTTCATGCCAGCACCTCGAACTCGAGATCCTGCGAGCGGAATACAAAAAATGCGAATCGGTGATGACTACATTAATCGCTCATGATTCGTTATTGTGTTGGACAGATGATTTCGAACCGGTCACGTTAAGCAGTGGGTGGTGACCCTGCCTCCCTCCTCCTCAATGTTAAGGTCTCAGGAGCCAAGGATGTTTTTGCGTTGGCAGTTATCATGGTCAATTCGTTGAGTGTGCTAGGGAAGAGCTCAAAATAAATAAGTAATATCAAAATTTCGGTCATATAATCGGTGGTCTAAGAATATATCAGTTTCGAAACTCCATGAACATGGCAGTTGAAATTTTAGCATTCATACCATGTGGTCCATTACAAGAAAGAAAGATCATTAAATCCTAAATGATTAAAGTTTTGGAGAACTTCTCCTAGGGTATAATTGAATTTCAGCGACGCAGGTTACTCCCGTCGGATATAATAAAAATATAATTAGTTCATTTGGCTATACAACTATCCAAGTGTCACGATTGTATCTCAATTATAAGTAATTAAAAAACAATGCCATGGATATTTCCTATGGAAAACAATTTATTCTGAAAATTTAATGAACTCACAATATTCCACATTTCAAGGTTTTCAGATATTTCCCTGATGCTTTCACCTGTATATCTACATACCTGCCAAGTTTCAGATTCCCACCTATTCCAGATCTACCATTTCTATACCGGTGTGACACACGCAGCTACACCACGAATATAATAGGACATATAAAACTGATTAAAATGTGAAATTTTAGATTAATGAGTAGTATTCCATTATAAAATAAAAAGGAAGAGAATGAATTTTACGTACAAGTTACATATTTACAAATACAAGAGCTAGGTTTTATCTCATTATGATGCTAACCGTTGATACTATGCACGTACCCAGAAATTTACTTCGGAGGGTGGGTCTGAGGCCGAAACCAATTTCCAGCAATTGATTAAATATTAGTTCTATTTAAATAATATAAACTTTTATAACGTTTTCAGTTTGCATAACTCAATGCAGCAAGTGGCAGTGTAGCAAGAGGCAACGTATTAAGTTTGTTGCGTGGTTATCGCAGATTCCACAAATGTATGTACACCCGGGGGGGGGGGGAGGGTCCGGTCCCCCCCCCTGGGTGCGTCCTTGGTTGATACCTAGGTCGTACATTTGATAATAAACTGAGGTAGGTGGAAGATTTTTCTTCCTTTTTATCAGAAATTTTCAGTTTTGGAACATCTGCCTCAGATACAATTTAAATATCGGTAAATGTAAAGTGGATGGACGAAAATTAAGACGATTCGACCTTACAATCAAACTAACATTTACATATATGAAATAAATATAAATGCAGAAGTTCCCATAAAAAGCATTGCCCAATGCTGTTCGGTAGGAAATAAACAAGCATCAAGGAGAATAATAATGTAATCCAAGCTTTCAACAAGTTGAACCTATGAAATTTTGCCATAGAAGTCACCTTGAAGTATACATTTATCTTCCGTCTTCCTCTCTGTTTTATTTTTCACGCTTGATCTAGTATGTACGTTATATATAAACCAGCAGAAATGCCCGGCTTCGCTCGGGAAAGTTTTCTTTTAAGTTGCAAACGATTTTTATTATTTATTATTTTTATTGATATATTACTGTTGATGTCAAATTACAATAAAAATAATACAATAAAATTTGAAAATTCCTTACTTTTGCTGTTGGGTATCCCAAGTTTTGAATTGCTGGTTCAGGGGTTTTGGGGCGGAGTCCCCACAAAAAAAATTATATCCTCATAAATTTACGAACAGTAAAACATAACCTGTGGCCAAAGCAATTCAGATATAATGCGTGTCCCTTAGGCACCCTAAAATGTCTCAAGTCACACTATGTCATTGTGTTCTATAGTGAAAAACGTGACACGCCTCTCAATGAAAATTTAAAAGAGCCGCGGTTTGACCGCCCCTCCTATATAGCATGATTTTAATAAACTGATAAGAATGCCGTCAACACGAAACAATAGCCATTCCTGAGTTACGCCAACGAGATCACGACACGAATTTACCTCAGTATGTACCGTGATCGATACAATCGATATAAGCCCTGACCTTCTCCATCCTCTTAAACCTAAACATACAGCTGTGGAGTGTTACCGGAAGGCATTGGTTGGACCAGGGAACCTCAACAATGAAATCCTCCATCCACCTCTCTCTCTCTCGCGCGGCAACTGAAATATTTCCGCCGACCGCCACCAGAGGTCGGGGAATTACCGCTCACGTCCGATCGCCGCCATCCATCTCGCAGACGCAAAAAAAATCCATTCCTTATGCAAACAGTCGTGACCGCTCCTTCCGTCGGGACGAGATCCCCTTCCGATTTCTACTTATAGATCGCCTTTTATTTCACCATCTAAACCAGCTGATCCAGGAGAGGTGGCGGATAAATCCTCATCGTCCACCGTATTCGCGGCGACGGCGTCCTAATGGCGGTCAAAGCAAACAGGGAGAAAGGGTGTTCGGGATGCAATGTTTAAAGATGATGGACCAGATAGGGTTTTCATATGGTTACATTAAAAAATAAAGAAGAGATAAAGAAAATGTTTGTTCGCGGAACGTATGACACAGTTTTTTTGTTTGCACAAAAAGAAGTTACGGTGAAGAGATAACACATTCTAAACTAAAAATTGAGAAAAATGAACACCTCAGAGAATAGGTTATCTAATTTTGACGTAAGAGATATTTGGCTTTAAAAAATACTTGGAATGTTTAAAATTTGGAAATACCGTTCTTGCAATCCAATTTTAACACCGCCGATAAAACCTAAGTTAAGGATAAAATGATTATTTATATTATAGGAAAAGGTTTAAAAATATTGTCAAAACTTTTACACAAAGGTATGCCACTGAAAATACCATTTACTGTACATAACTATTTATAAACATTTATCAATGATAATATTAGTTGTAAAATAGTATTTCGGAGAATTATTTGGCAGCAGCATATTCACACCGCCAGACTGGGGGGAACGGCCATATAACCTTCCGGTGCAATCACCGACAAAGGGCCGGTCTGCTGAATATATTATACATTAATTTTTTATGAATTAGTCATTCTTTTCCATGATAAAATTGCATCTTCGTTATATTACTTGATTTTAAATAAGTTTTGATCCACTCTCCGCTAAAAGTGCTATGGGAGGGAGACTGACCGCGTGTTATTTCGTTTTATACCTCTCAGTCCACCCCTGTCGCCAGATAGGACTATGCAGCTGAAAGTGCCAGAAACGCAAAAAACGCGGGATACGCGGCTAGAGGGTTAGTATGACCCTTAATGGTATAGAATATTATTATTTTCTGACTTTGCGCGTGGGATGCAGTTAGGGTGTCGATATTTTTGGGCAGACTAACATCGCTTCTCCCACTCACTTTTCTAGTAAATGGATAAGCTAAAGACAGAGCCAGCCCGAGCTACGGGCGAGCCGGGCGACTGCCAGGGGCGCCAAAGTTTTGGGGGCGCTTTCCCGATCATTTATCTATGGCAGTAGTTCCCAGCATTTTTGTCGGCGCGACACCCTTTCAAAGATAAACAGAATTTCGCGGCACGCCAGCCTTCAAGCAATGCTTTTATATTTTCACTAACGAGTATTAAACCTTTGTACTGGTATCACACCATAATCAATTTATTATAGATAAAATCAATGCCCTAGTTACCTGTAAACACATCAAAATTGTCGATTTATTTACAAAACTAATTTTATCGCGGCACCCCTAAAAATCAGCTGCGGTGACCCAGTGTGCAACGCAACCCAGGTTGGGAACCAATGATCTATGCATTACTTGAAAGTGAATAAATATTGGATACCAATTTTTATCGAGGAACAGGCTAGAATCTTGATGGCAATCCTTTTCATTTTTCGTTATTAATAATATTTACAGAGCGATGAATAAATTAACGTACTTTGTGTACAGGGTGTCCCGCGAAACGTGTGCACAATTTCTGGTGCTGATTTCTTGGCTTATTCTGCGCAAAAATGTCTATATAAACACGTGTCAAAATCTCAACCGTTACAGAACTACGAGCGCATGAAGTTCGAGCGCCGATTTTTGTTTTGTGAAAAACTTACGTAATATGCATTGCACGAACACATTATTTTCACCTTCGGACGTAGATTAAAGAGACGCATCTTTCTCTATACGGAAATGGGAGATGCAAACAATAACGTTGGAGGAACGTTGAGTCAAAGTCTGACCTCAGAAACACTAGTTTTCCTTACGCCAATTTTTGAGAAAAGCTAATGGAACCTTTATACAAAATGTCTACACCAACCATACAAATTTCACATGCTGCCAATATCCCGTTCTCGAGTTGTAAGCGAAAATGTCCACAACCGCGTCCAAGGCATACTGTACAACGCTGTACTTACTTGTGCTGCTATGCGGGAACAGGTAAAACTACAGAAGTACAGCCTTGTACAGTATGCCTCCTTGTTCCTTGCCGACCTCAGGCTGCTCCGCTTGGACGAGGTCGTGGAAATTTTCGCTTACAACTCGAGAACGGGAAATGTTTGTTTTTATTATTTATATGTGCAATTTTAATTATCTCTCCCATACGAAAAAGGTCACATTCCAGTATTGAAATAAAGAAAGAAGATTTTTTGTTTTGGTCAATCGTTAAAAATGTCCACAGCCCACACGCAGTTTACTGAATAATAATAATCTTTAATTATTAAAGTTGCAATCTATTAACTTTGGCATTGCTACAACTATAATTTCGATGCTTCATAAACAGCGCGAAGCGGATAACGCTATTATTTTGTCTATTTGAAGGCTTAATAGGCGCTAAATCAATCGGAGGCAACAATGCTTGGCATCACCCATCAATGCGGGTCGCCTTGGCAACACCCCGAAAGAGTATGAAAAAGTCATAAAATTTCGAAATAAAATGCGTTTCTGAGAAATTATTCAGTTTAACATCTAAACATCGCATGAATAGGATATTTTATAGTTTTAACCGTCGAATAAAGCAAAAAACGGAGAAATTCTGTCCATATTTACGTATTTTAATGAATGAAGGAGACGAATCCGGGACACTTCCGTAAACAAAAATAGTTTTCCCGGGGTCTCCTAGTTGGCAGAAACAAAATGTCGTTCACAACATTTCTCTATGACAAACTGTTCAAAAGATAAAAGTGGGAACGGACGGACAGACATTGAGTAATTATATATAAAGATGTTATAAATTTAAAATCCAAACATTTGAACAAAAAATGTCATTTTTGCAGTTAGCTTTACATGATTTGTACTCATCGGAGTTGGGAATTAAAGTAAAATTATCGGCTCAAGTTCCCACTTCATGGAATAGCTCATCTATATTTAGTTGCAGTTTTTCTTTTAAATTTAATTTTTCCTCGACCTTCAAAAAATCTTGAAAACTTGGAAGTTTGTGGTTTGCAAACAGTTTTCTTACTAAGAAGTGAATTATGTTTACCAAAATTCGAGTTCGTATTATTGGCCGAAAGACAGGTAATACGATTCCAATTTAAATCTAAATTTTCTACTGATTTTTTTACGACTTCGAACATCCCGGCTGCAGATTCATTTGCATTTTCAAAGAAGTCGATCATATAATTGCAAAGCTCATTACTTTGGTCAAAAAACTGAATACTTAATGGGAAAAGTTTAACATTTTCCCTATTAGAAGCATCAGTTTGAATGGAATAAACAATGGGGGTTCGTGGTTTTTCACATTAAATAATACATTTCCAATGATTTTTTCCCCAAACTATTAACAATGGCTTCTGACTTTGTTCTTCCACATGATATTTTAGTTGAAATAACGGAATCACTTAATGTTTTAGCAATCAATTTAAATGTGCAATCCAATGAGTTACATGAATGATGATGCTTTATCGTATGATAAACATGTGCAACCTCGGCTGATGTACCAAATCTTCCTCTGAATTTTTTTAACCAAATGATATTTTTTTTTAAACAAGAGATTGTCCAAAACATTAGTGGAAGTTGACGCTTTTGCTCTATGTTTGTGAGATTCTGTGTCATTGTGCTTTTTAATCGCTGCAATATGCAACAGAAAAATGTAATATTACAAAAGGTAGGAAAATGAATAAAATGTTTGGTAAAGAATCCACTTTAATAACTCACACAAAACAGACGACCGGTTTAGACTAACACTTAGTCATCATGATGATGACTAAGTGTTAGCCGAAACCGGTCGTCTGTTTTGTGTGAGTTATTAAAGTGGATTCTTTACCAAACCTTTTATTAATTTTCCTGAATATGGAGTTCCACCACGTCAAGGCTGCATCCGTCGATTTTACACAAGGTACATTTGGCCTCAGTTCGATTTGATCTGTATGATCTAATCCATTCAAACTGTTGTTCCCACAATTCATTAAATGTACACTATCTTTTTCTTTTTCACTGGGGTAAATTTCTGGAACTCATAGCAATAGAGTATTTTCAGAAATAAAAAATTGTTTTCTAAATGTTCTGAAAAACCGCGTCATTATAGTTTCGCGGGCTACAAAAAATATTCTCGGGGGCCGCATGCTGCCCACCCGTTTTAGACCATTTCAGTTTTTTACCTCGCATGCAACTTCATTTTGTAAAAGTAAACTTTGGAAATAAAGTGCGGCTTATGTGCGAGTAAATATGATGTATTGGGATAGATCATGATCGGTGCCAAAAACATTTATGGGAAAAATTCATATGCATAAATCATTTGATAAAATCGTGAGGTAAACTTACCACTGAACTTTAAAAGGACTAAGAAAAAGAGAGGAGGGCGCTTAAGAGAACAGAAAAGTAGGTAAACACATTTTTAAAAAGAGCTAACAAGATAAAAAGAGTCAGCGAAGGAATTAAAAGCCGACTTTTATCCAGAACCCTAAGAGAAATAGGACAAGAATGAAATGGTGGTTGAAGACGAAAGAAGTTTCGCGGAGAAGCGCTGAAGAAGGAATCCACGAAAGAAGGGCACGGTATTATCTCTGCAGGAGACGAAAAAACAAAGGGAATGCGAAAAAGACAAAAATTACAACTTCCTCGCGGAACGCAATTCTGGAGGACGAAAGAGAAGGTCGTTAAGGAAAGCGGTTCCTAAACTCTCTATCCTTCGCTCTTTTTATCTTCCTTGCCTATCTCTTTCCCTCGGTCCCTCCTTCCCACTCTCCCTCCCTTTATCTCACTCTGTTCCTCTCTCATTTAGTTTTTCCTTAGTATTTCTCGTGTATTTCATCACTATGAATATCAATGTCTGTATAAGTTTATGTCAGTGAGTTTGCTTTTCTTACTCATCACTATCTTTTATAAATTATATCAATTAGTTTCTAAAGCTTCTCACATACCCTTCTGGTTGACTGCTGTAGGTTTTATTTCCTCAGGTATAATATATCATCATCATCATAGGTAGTCTGTCCGTAGACAGGTCCGTGATTATTCATGGTTAAACCTGGTTCTCCATATACTCCTATTTTCCGCTGTCCTCTTCATATCTTGATAACTCTCTTTCCCTTTCAAATCGTCTATCAGCTGATACCTTTTCCTACCTCTTTCCCTTTTCCCATCTAGTTTTCCTTCTAACACATCTTTAATCATACTCTCTCTCCTCATGTAATGTCCAACCCAGTTAGCCTTCCTCTTTCTGATAGTCTGTATAATCATTCGCTTCTCTCCTATTCTTCGTAGCACTTCATCGTTTTTCATCCTATCTGTCCATTTTATCTTCAGCATTCTCCTCCAAGTCCACATTTCAAAGCTTTCCAAGTATTTTATGTCATTTTTCCTTAGCGTCCATGTTTCTGCCCCATACAATGCTATACTCCATACGTAGCATTTTATCAACTTCTTGCGGATATCTTCCCTTATATTCCCTGTAAGTAGTTGTTTCTTTCTCCTGAAAGCCGCTTTTGCTTTTCCTATTCTAGTTTTGATCTCATCCGTACATTTTGCCTCTCGTGTTATGATACTTCCAAGGTATTTATATTCTGAAACTTGTTCTAATGGCTTTCCCCCAATAGTTATGTTCAGATTCTCTTCTTTACCCGATATTCGAATGACCTTGGATTTTTCTGTATTTATTTCCATACCGTATTTTCTACCTGTTATCACTAGTCTATTTATCATTTTTTGTAGTTCCTCTTCCTTTCTTGCTAGAAGTACTTGATCATCTGCGTATTTTACTGTTCTTATAATCCTTCCTCCAATTTTGAAATCCCCTGTGCCTTCTAAAGCTTCTTGCATTAGACTTTCTCCATATATATTGAATAGGGTTGGCGATAGGCAGCAGCCTTGTCTTACTCCTCTACCGATATTTATTCCGCAGGTGTCCACATTTTAATATATATAATAATATAATATATATAATATATATATATATATAATTGTATAATTTTCCTTTGTTTTGCCTTACAAATATTTTTATTTTATAATTTCCACCTGCATTACTATTATTTCGGCACGTGTTATATTGATTTTTTATACCTACCTGGAAGTTCGTTAGGCGGAAAAAAGATTGCCTAGTCTCAATCTCTACCAGATAAAGACACCCTATCTTACTCCAAATCTCTCACCATCCTGCTTTATTTCAATTATATATATATACAAACATACACAATACATTTATTGTATATTTAATCCGTCTTTTGTTTATATATTATTCTATATCCTCCGATGATTTTACTTTTAATGGATGGCGATACATTGCTTGCGGCGATCATTATATTAATTGTAAGATTTAAATTTCTAAATTCATCTTACAAATTAAAACAATTATAATGGGTGGAAGAAAAGGTCTTTTTTAGTCTTAATTTCTCTAAATAAAGTAATTTTTCACCCTTCCTTTCTTACCTTCTCTCTATTTTCCTTTTTCTTTCTCTCTCCTTACAACCTTTTCTCTGTGTCCTTCACCAATTCCCATATCCACGAGACCCGCCTGATAATATGACGCCTCCAGCTAAGCCCTCAGATGCGCGTCTTTTGTTTAAAAGCTAGGTCCGCTTTTCTTCCACTATATCCCGCAGCCATTACAGAAGAAGGTTGTTGCCTGGATACTGCTTACTGCTTCCTCCCCTCTACATCCCTCTCCTCTACCTCTCTCTCCTCTACCTACCTCTCCTCCCCTCTTTGAGGGAGATTTCCCTCTGGAAAATTAAGGCGTAGCCGTAACGCGAATAAAGGTCTCAATTTGCCAAGGGAGTCTCCGGTTATGTTGATCTCTACAGGATTACCCTTTCCCATTCTCTTCTAGGCGGGAAGTGCTGCAATCGTGTGAAGGGCTCCTTTTTAAGAGCGCCCAGCGTCAAAAGAAAGTTTTCGACGAAAAATGTGTGGGCGGGACCGAGAGAAGGAGGCGCGGAGTAGGACAATCAAGTAGGAATTAGGCGCGAGGAGATTAAGCGGGAGATGTACGGAGAGGAAGGCGTAATAGAGGACCTGGCTTTAGACTTCCTTCAAATTAGTTCCTCCGGAAATATGCCCCCATATTTCTCTGCGGTGTTGTAACCTAAGGTAGAAAACAGTGAGAGATACAATTACAGTAAGGAACCCCTAAGATTATTGGGAAGAGGAGATAATTAGAACTGAGGAGGTAATGGGAATAAGTTTAGTCGCCTTCTGAGAAACAAGTCGGAGAGAAACACGATGCTGTGATCCAAAGTTCAAAAATGATAGCATTCTTAAGTAAGGAGAATATTTGCGCTGGAAAACTTCATTAAACCCTACATAGAAGGAAACTCCTTAGTAACTCGCATGCAAACAACGACCTTTCAGATTTGATACGAGCTGCAATTCATTTTCATACTACTTGGGAAATACAGGAACTAATTTTTCTCTTTAGAGTGTGATGATAGATCAGGCGTCCGCAAACTGGTGCTCGCGAGCACTGCGGTGCTCTTTACCAGTCTTACCGTGCACTTCTACGATGTTAAAAATCTTAATTCCTAGTGCCAATAATTTGATTTGTTTGCCTGTTTTCTTTTTAAACGTACGAGAGATATTTTCAATCAGTTCGATGTTCATTTGACTTTTTTTATGATCATTCCTACTTAAACAAAAGTATAGTGGTGCTCGATGGGTGCTCTATAATGTAACTTGGTGCTCGTAACATTGGAAAGGTTGCGAACCCTTGTGATCAGCGCCGTAACTAGATATTTTAGCAGCCGGGGAAAATTACCAAATATGCGCCCCCTCCATAAAAAATTCTCTAATACCTAAATTTTTCACTATATGGATTTTGGTGTGAACAATTTATAAATAAAAAAACTATAAATTATGTAATTTCTCACTATAAATGTACATAATTTAAATACACAATTATAAATATAATTACGTACATACATAATTACACACATGCATAATTAAAATACAGAAAGTATAAATATTTTAATATGTTAATATTAAAGGGTTATTATACGTGATTTTAATGCAACAAACTCATAAATAATATCATCGAAATTTATAGTTTCTGCTATGTGTACGTCTGGAACAAGTATAGTAGTGAAGTAGCCCCTGTCCTTGTGCCATGCAACCTCACGCAACTTCCATTAACAATTTTTGCCATCCTTCTTTAGTTGCGCCCGGGGCAGGTGCCCCGCTTGCCCCGCCCTAGTTACGGCACTGCATGTGATAGATGTTTTTAAAAAAATATACATTGACCTATTAAGTTATCGGCATCCTTTATCTTATGCAGCCCCCATAACTAGCGTATGGCATTCTATTTATCCAAGAACAAGCACTTAAAAAATATTATTCATAATAAAACAATCGTATTTTTATGGAAAAGTACGATTTTAGTTTTATTGTGAATAATATTAATAAGATTCGTCACTCCTGATAACGTTATTTATATACTGCTGGGGATAACTGAGAGGTTTATTTTTTTAAAGTGCTTGTTCATGAATGTTATTCAGCCATAAGACGAGCTCGATAATTATCTGTTTAGATTCTATTTACTTTATGCACCTATGTATCAACACTACATTCAGAAGAAGCCCGAGATATTTTGGCGCAACGAGCGAGAAACTGCTACAGCGACACCTTCCGTATGTTATTGTTAAGATATTTTTAAAAGAACCTGTTAATTTATTCAGTGCTCCGTAAAATAATCGATAATGAAAAGTAAAAGGAACTTCATCTATATCCCCGCTTGTTCCACGATTTAAATTGGTATCCAACATTTATTAACCTTCAATATATAGAGAATCAGGCTAGCGCCCGGCTCTCCCGTTTCTTGGACCGGTTCTGACTATAATAAGTTTTTTTTTACATTTTGATGATTATTTACGAGTAATTCTAATTTCAAGTCCGTATTGATTCCAATAGGCTACATACTGTTCAATCTCCGTGATAATATTATACAAAATGCGTAATTTTGTGTGGAATACAAATACATTTCCGTTTTCAAAAATATGTAATTTCATTTTCTTAAATCTCACGATGTGTAACGTGTAATGCTTTGGAAAATATAATCAGATTTATACGAGTGAAAGGAGACTATGCTGAAAAATTGAGAATTTACAACAAGCTCCTAAATCGTAGATTCGTAAGGTTTAGGAGTTTGCTGTGAATTCTCATAATCAGATTTCATAGACATTAATGTACAAAAGTGTGGCAAGATTTACCAATATATCCACCTACATATACAGTAAATTTTAGGTTTTACAATGCACTATTAACAATTAATCTCCCTATTCCTCCTTTTATCATGGCCATTATTAGTCACTAAAATCGGAGACGATTTGTGAAGAGAATAGTGAAAGTGCATTTAAAAATAGTACTAAGGATATCAATATTTTCTCTTAATGTTTTACTTTATTTCTGAGGTCCTTAAAAGCAAAAATTAATTTTTTGTAACTAAACATTTCACCTGGTATTTAAAGTACATAATAATTTCTTATGACGGAATAAATGTTTTGTAGAAATTATTTTAAAAATTAAAATTGTTTGCTTTGAATCTAAAAATGTTTCTACGAGTTAACCGAAATTCAAAGCTTGTAATTTGATAGGGGTTTTGCGTTAACTAGCTAATGTCGTACGTCAGAGTGAATGGAACAGCTTGAACACAAGACTGAGATTCTATTCTCAAACAAAAAAGGGAAAAGTGGCGGCCATTTCAAAAGAGTAAAATTAATATTTTATCGGTACAATTTTAAAATCTTTTATCAAATAAAATATTAATCATATCAAAATCTGTTCAACCAAAAAGGATTTATTTTCTCATCCGTCATTTTTTTCAGTATCCTTTTCCAAAAATATAGATGCCAAAACACGATGTGAATCGAGATGTTCGGAAATTTCACAACTATCTCAAAGTAAATAAAACTCTCTATAACACTAAACTTCCGTCCATTACCTTTGCATGTCATTCTCAAGAAAGACAATTTTTTCCGAATATACGAACAGCTGAGATTTAAAAGTCAGACTATTCTTACGCATTCTCTCTCTCTCCCTCTTTCTCCTATCCTCTCTCTATCTCCCAACAGCGCAAAGGCGCCTTTCGACACCCTATTAAGGCAATAAGACTAGACGCATAGATCTCTTGGGAGGAGATTCGACGAGTTGGAACCATCGTACTAGAAGACCTAACAGGAGGAATTCAGCACTCTGCTTAATTACGCACGCATCATGTCGCCGGGCCAGGAATTCCAATTAGGTCGATCCCAACACATTAATGGTCCAAGCACCCAAGGAGACAGAGAAAGGGGGAGGGAGGGAGGAAGAGAGAGAGGAAGAGAGAGAGGGAGAGAGAGGGAGAGAGAGGAGAGAGAAGGAGAGAGAGAGAGAAGGATAGATGGCGGTAGAGAGGGAGAGAGAGAGAGGGAGAGAGAGAGGGAGAGAGAGGAGGGGGAGAGAGGAGGGAGAGGGGGAGAGAGGAGGGAGAGAGAGAGAGAGAGAGGAGGGAGAGAGACAGGAGAGAGGAGGGAGAGAGAGAGGAGGGAGGGAGGGAGAGAGAGAGGAGGGAGGGAGAGAGAGAGGAGGGAGGGAGAGAGAGAGGAGGGAGGGAGAGAGAGAGGAGGGAGGGAGGGAGAGAGAGAGGAGGGAGGGAGAGAGAGAGAGAGGAGGGAGGGAGAGCGAGGAGGGAGGGAGAGAGAGGAGGGAGGGAGAGGAGGGAGGGAGAGAGAGGAGGGAGGGAGAGAGAGGAGGGAGGGAGAGAGAGGAGGGAGGGAGAGAGAGGAGGGAGGAAAAGAGAGGAGGGAGGGAGAGAGAGAGAGGGGAGGGAGAGGGAGAGAGAGAGAGGGGAGAGAGGAGGGAGAGAGAGAGGGGAGAGAGGAGGGAGAGAGAGAGGGGAGATAGGGGGGAGAGAGAGAAGGGGAGAGAGAGGGGATATGGGGAGATATGGGGTGGAGGGGGAGGGGAGAGAGGGGGGGAGGGGGAGGGGAGAGAGGGGGGAGGGGAGAGAGGGGGAGGGGAGAGAGGGGAGGTGAGAGGGTGGGAGAGAGGGGGGAGAGAGAGAGGGGGGAGAGAGAGGGGGGGGAGAGGGTGGGAGAGAGGGTGGGAGAGAGGGTGGGAGAGAGGTAGGGAGAGGTTGGGAGAGAAAGAGGGAGAGAGGGTGGGAGACTCTGGAGAGAGAGAGGGTGGAGAGGGCACCGAAGCGAGGTTCGATCTCATTCCACCCCCTCAGACACTGCAATCGAGACGGGTCGCTCTATCACGCGAGGGACGGCTATTAAAAGGAAACCGCACGGGCGTGACTTAGACGGCGATGGCTAATTGATGACGCGGTCTGCGGCGAAAGGGATAACGTGGAACGCCATTCTAACTATGCGCACGTTCCCTCAGCCTTATTTAACTTCGACAAAATTACGCGAGTTTTCTTAAGAACGCTTGGAGACGCCAAATAGTTATGGGAAATAGTTCGAGGATGGCAAACAGTCTATTTATCTATATGATTGAGACGAATCAATAGAATCATTGTCTTATATGCGCACGTGTTGTTACTAAGAGACGTGACTGTTATTGAAGAATGACTTGGGTTTGAAAAGAATATGAAGAACCCATTGGCGCAGGGGTAGGCAATACATGGCGGGCCGCATCGGTGTTTGCGAATACTTCGGCTGGCCGCATTGGAAGTTGCCAATGCTTCTCAAGGCCGGATTAGAATACTAATCAGATGTTACCCTTATATTCAGAGAAATCACACGAGTGTAAATTAAGTGTAAATGATAAATTTATGGTTAACATTCTAAAGTAAAGGTTTTATTATAATAATTTTATCAAAAGTATGAATTTGCGTATTAAATTTTACAGATCGCTTTTTCATCATAGTTTCGGGCGCCGCAAAAATGTTCTCGGGGACCGCATTCATTAGCGTATACATCAATGGAGAAAGATCTAGTAATTGTGGAGAAGAAAATTTCTGAAGCAAAACGAAAGTGGCACAATGGAGTTTAAAACTAAATGTTCCATTATTTCTCCATAACGCAAAAAACCAGACCCTTTATTGTCTTGTTCCATTCATTCACTCCATTGTCCACTAATTTAAGCAATCCTAGCAAAAAAGGCCGGATCGTTATGAATAACTCCAAAACTGTATTTTTGCCAATTATCTCTATTTTCTGCTATAATCCCTAAGTGACGGTTTGAGCAATTTAATTTAAGAGTCTAACTTGAGCTCTAAGACTAAATCTCCGCTCATTCCGTCCAGAGCTTCTAGGTACATCATTTAAAATAGTGGCTACGATATTGGTACGTATATAATTCACAACGATAGAAGTACAAGATAGCTTAGTCAAATCAGATTTGCGGATGAAGAAGCCTCAGTGAGTGATTCGGAAAGGGGTTTACAAATGTTAGTTAGTTTCTTAAATGAAAAGCAAAATTAATAGGAATCAAACTAATGTCATGAGATTTACCAATAGCCGGGAATCATAGACCAACGTTACTGCGGAGGGGGAACAACTGGAAAAGGTGAAATTTTTTATTTAGGTGGTAATCTGTCTCAGGATGGAATAAGCATGGCAGAGATCAGGATAAGAATAGCACAAGCAAAGGAGGCATTTATAAGACGACTAGAGTTGATGAAAGGCAGAATCAAGATATCAAAAAGAGATTGAGAGTTTTGATATGGAGCATAGCATTATATGATTGTGAAATATGGGCAATAAGAAAAGAAGATGTGAGCAAGTTAGAGGCGTTTGACGTGTGGGTATGTAATAGACTGAAGAGAACTAGTTGTACTGAAAGAAAAACAAAATGACGAAATTTAAAATACAGTAGCGGAAGAGAGGATACTTGGAAAGAAGCAAAGAGGCAGGAGGAGGAAAGAAATACTGTATGCACTACAAGAAGGGGATGGGTACGAGAAGATGAAAAGAAATGAATTGAATGCGACAGAGTGGGCTGGGTGGACCTGAAACTTACCGAAAAGTAGAATAATAATAGTACATATATAATAATATATACATGCACACGCACGCGAGCGCTCGCACAAACACAAACATGCCTCTCCAAATTTCTCAAAATAGTAGAATTCATTACGCCACAAATTGCGAGGCAAACCTCAAAGAAGAAAAATAACCACCTTGGCAAACCAGGGTTCTCATTGCGCATCTGATTTGCCTCGTGGCAATTTAGACGTTCTTCCCTTCATAATGTTCCCACGGGAGATGCGTTACCAGGACGACGCCTCAAAGAGTAGCTCGCACCTGACGACCCGCCTCTCTCTCTCTCTGCCTTTCTCTCGCATCCCAATTAAGGGAAGAGTGTTTCCGAGCGGTCACGATCCAAACCCGTGACAAATGAAAGGCATTTTCTAGTCCCACGGTTTTACCCATCAACTCCCAACAGCGGTCGTCCGGAAAATTGATTTTGTGGGACGTACCTTAGCTGGGTACAACGGGATGAGATGTTCCAAAAATCCGGGACATGGTGACGAGACAGCGAGAGGGTTTCCTAAACTTTTGACAATGGTTTCGCGCGGGAAGTTGGCCGTCGGTCTTTAGTAACGAAATATTTAATCGTCATATGCTGAGAATTTCTTTTTATTAATTCGGTGAGAACGGAGTTGAGATACATTTCGTTTAATTCGTTAAACGAAAGGGATTGGGGCTGCTACGAAGTGAGAAAAATTATTCAAAAGTTGTCAAACAAATTTCGAAGGTAACAACAAGAAATAGGTTTAGATAAAACATCATAAAAATGGGTATGGCTTTGAAGCCGCTGTATACACTAATTCTCGATCTATAAATGCCATAGCTAGATTAATTAGCGTCAGTAATGCAGGCTTACCCCATTGCAGAAATTAACTTCTTTTCAAAACATTTAATTATTAATAACGGTAAATCTAATTTTCAAAATATGCCAGACAGGAAATATTTACTAGGTTTTATTCCTCAAGTTCTGTAGGAGGGATTTTTTTCTCGTTATATTAAATATACGAATGAATTTTCCAGAATTAATAATGCGTACCAAAGTGATTAGTGCAGGTTCTCAAATGAGAAAGTGTGGCATAATAGGGTATTCTTCTATGCCTTCAACAAGCAGGAGTAAAATATGCATTCGAATAGGGGAGATTAGTAAATAATCATTTTAAGACTGGGTTTCGTACCAAATTTATAAAACATGTAGATTACTAATGTATGCGCTCCTTGTTTTTCGACGGATTTAGTGAATCTACTGCAGTATAACATAAAACACTGGCATCTTAAAAATATGAATGCCACATTAACAAATTTAATAAATCTTACAAAATAAATGTTAATTATATCGTTACAACAAGATGTTGGAATAAGGAAGCCCAGTGAGCACTCACCAATAAGATGACTTCAGGTTGGCGAGCTGCTGGGGGTGTCGAAGTGACACGACACACGTAAAACAAACACAAAAATACAAAAAACACGGAAGCTTTCGGGGATGATCCCTTCGTCAGCACAGGAAAGAGACAACTAATGGCAGTGACACTGGGTGGAGGCATGGGGGTGGAAGGGTAGTGCGAAAAAGTCGGGGATTGGAGGATGCGGAGGGGGTGGGGGAATGGCCGAAAAGGAGTATATATGTATATATATCTATATATATACAGAAAACAAAAAAGGTGCCGGAACGCGAAAGAGTGGGGAAAAAATAGTAACTGAAGGTAATTTGTCAGCGAAGGAATACGTGTGATTGTACAATATGAGCAAAACGATATTGCATTGCAAATTGTTGTTTTAAGCTGTTCAAATTAGTATTTTTTTTCAGTAGAGGTTCCGAAACGTCCCGGCAGAAAAAAGCACTATATATATATATATATATATATATATATATATATATATATATATATATATATATATATATATATATATATATATATATATAACGATACGGAAAAAGAAATAATATGATAAAATAAATGCAACGAGAGGTTGAGAGGGATAGTATATATATATAACAGGCAAATCCCGAAATGCGGGCTCATCTAGATTTGCCCGGGAAAATCTAGATATCTCCATGTATTTAGGGCAAATCCCGAAATATTTTTAGAAAATGCATTTTTCGGGATTTTCCCGGACAATTCGCGATGTGACAAACTCTTTTTGGGCAAGTATAGATTTGACGTGGCTCAAATCTTATATCCGTTCCGAATTTGTTCGGTTTTCAGTGTTCTGTCCTGTATCTCGAACATCGGTTTCGGTACGTTTAATTGCAGATTTTATCCACCTACAGTTCGTATTAAGACATTTAAAGATAAAACTCAATCTACCAAATACGAATCAATACAAGGATAGAGTTACCAATCCAACCAAACCAAACCCAACCCAGAATCTACCGGGTTGCGAAAATTCGGCGCGACCGTTTTGGCACTGGGACAATTAGGCGACGGGACAATTCGGCGCCCCAGGTTGGGTTAAGTGGTTGGGGATTTGGTTGGTTCCATTTTCCTCTCCCGGATTGCGTTATGTGTTTCTGGGTTTGGTTCTTTCCATTTTCCTCCTCCGGGTTGGGTTAAGTGCTCGGGAAAGTACAATTTTTAAAACTTTTATTCTTGCATTTTAATTTGAAAGTTGTTTTTAAAATACTGCCATTTCATTGAAATATTACCGTCTCGGTAGTAAAGTCAACTGAGCAAACTTCGCTTAATAGTTTTAATATCATGTTATTGTCACACGATTCCCTTCAAATATTGCTGGTACTGTGCCGAGCGTAATCCTGCTGGTGCCGAACTTTCCCGTCGCCAAATCTTCCCGTGCCGAAATGTCCTATACTCGAATTTACTATACACTTTGAGGTCACCTAGATCTCCACAAACACCTGTCGGCGTTTCGCTATATGCAGGGAAAACTCCTAATCTGACATCCAGGTACTTCGGGATTTGACCATTATATTTGTGCAATTCTAGATTTGCCCAGGCATATACATCTAGATTTGCCCAAACACTTGTGGGCGATTCGCGATATGCCAGCGCAAATCTAGATATGATCTAGATTTGCCCGTTACACACACACATATATGTCGCTTGTGACGAAATTTCGCAGGTACCAAATATCACCTGTGACGAAATGTCGTAGGTACCAAAAGTCGCACTATGTGACGAAATGTCCCTATGACCAAATGTTTGTTACCAATTGTCGTAGTGACGAAAAGTCGCTAAACCAAATAAATCGATTTCAAGATTACAACGGAAATACGTTTTGAGGTCCCCTGAACACGTTTTGACCATTTTCTCGGTGATATGTGTGATAGGAAATTTGTGGGCGCTCTAACTCAAAAACTATTTACCAGATCATCGCGAAATTTTATATTTGGCATTTTTATTAAAGAGATAAAAATTGATTAGAAATTAATTTAGGTGAAAATCGGTCAACCGAAAGTGGGTGTTTACTCTTGTCACATCCGCTTCTTTCAAATATTTACTTTAATACTTGATCAACATTAAAAATTACTGGAATAGAATTTGTAGGAAATTTAATTCTATACAGCTTTTGTTCGAAACATTTTCCTATATAAATATTTAAAAAACATTATTTATCTACCACAACACCACCTAGAGGCGATTTTTGTAAACATTTTTGTAAAGTTACGTTTTAGTAAGGTGTTTGAATTTTTATCGCAGTTCCTTATAATATTCATTATCCTTGAACCTATTTCGAATTTTTAGAAATACTCTAGGCATGGAGAAATTCATGTGGTGGCCACATCAGATTTTATTTTGTAGAGAAGGGGGTGGGGATCTTCCGATGGACTTTGTATAGGGGCACCACCATACCATAACTGTAAACCAGCCTCGAAATAAATGATTGATGAGCACGCGAGAGAGACAAGAGAAGTGCGTTTTTCTATAATCCCTCGACATTGATTGGCGTTTAAGCCGACCTCCTTAGGCGCGAAAAGGCTATCGAAAGAGGGCATCCGAAACACGCACGTTCTCCATTCGGTACGGTCCGAACGGTTTTCGAAACAAGAGAACTGAGAGGGGGTGATGGGAGTTCAACCTATAGACAGAACGGGGGCGAAAGAGAAGATCCGGGGGAAACTCCAGAGTCGAATCCCATCAGCGTAATCGGGTGAAAGAGAGAGAGGGAAGGATAACACCTGAGACTGCCAAGAGATGGTGGGCGAGATAGATAGAGAGAGAGGGAGGGAAGGTGATGAATAATTCGTCACTGGTTTCACTATTCCCCTTTATCGAGTAGGTTTAAACGCGAGAGGCCTTCCACAGATCGCCCCTGCAAATCTTCCTTCCTTTCTACCATCCTTCCCCCATCCTTCCTCAGCCCCCATGGCGGCAACCGTTGGAAATGCAAGCTTGTAAAAAATGCAGCGCACCCTATTTCCTCCATTCCACCCCTTCTATCTGTGTCCTGCTAGGATGAAAGGGACGAGCACTTGTTGGAAAAGTGAAGAAAGGATGAGGAGGGAAATAGAGGGATTCTCTCTCTCTCTCTCTCTCTCGATGGCACTACATTTTTCCAATTTGCTTCTTCTCTTTCTTTCGCCGTTTTCTTTTTTTATTGTGTGTCCCGAAAGGGAAAGCAGAGCGAAGCCCAGACTCCCGGACGGAATTTTCGTGTCGGCGTTAAGGGAGCGAAATTCAATTGGAATCGCTGATGAAATGCCCCTCAGCACCACCCTCCCAAAATCCCTCCCTTCCCTCCGTCGGCCAGTTTTTATCGGGAAATTCGTTTTTTTTATAAGGTCCTTTTTTAAATACGGGGTGAGGAGTTGTCCCCACGGCTTTCCTACCCATTCGATGGTTTGTCCTCCCCTTTATCATACCCTCAGCGATCGAAAAGAGGGGAGGTTCGATTCGATAAATTCCAGCTATTACCGAGGGCTTTTAAAATACACGGACCTCTCTTCTTTCGTGAGTGAGACCGAAGAGAGACTATCCAAAATAAGAGTTCGCTTTAGCGTTGCAAAAAGCAATCAGCGTCCGATGTCGTGCGTAACAAATCGTGTAGTGAAAAGAATTACTGGATTCTATTTGTGCTCGGTTACACATTATATACCAAATAGGATGAAGGGTATACAAAGCGTTACTTTTCATAGTAACGATAGCTATAACAATACTTGTTTAATAAAAAGGGAAAGAAAATATACTCCTTCTATACGCTTCTTAGGATGAATGAGCATGATAGATAAAATTTGGATTAATTAAAAAAATTAATCTAGTCTAAGCTGTACGTAAAATTCATATTTTAGTATATGATTCTTATGATTTTTATTAAAATTCGAGCGTCATCTCATATTTAAATGCTGGAAAATATCATTCGTCTAAATTTGACGGGTAAGTATGGTTGAGGGAATCTAGCACGAAAAAAATGTTTCTTAAGATGTATATGCATCTGAATTACACAAATATGACGCTTGCAATCTTTATAAAACGCTTGAGTAATTTTTATAAGTTACATACCGAATGCCAGATAATTTGTAAATATTATAAGAGAAATTAGTTTGACAATCTGCCCTATAACGCGCATATTCAAGGATTTCGCCGTTATGAAATAAAAAATCCACCAATTCCTTCTACAAAAACTTATAAAGTGATGTTGGAAGACTATTCTCTTACGGACCTAAGCTAAGTAGCCCCCAATCAAGGGCTTAGTACTTAGAGTAGGCATGTCAAATTAAGGTTACAATAGTTTAATGAGTGTCCGAGTTTGAAAAAAACAGACTTTTTCTAGAAGATTGGACGTATATTTTGCAAATAAAAAAATAGTTTAGAAATAGCGTTCTGTTGTACCTCAATAACAAAAAAATAATATATCTTTTCCACAAAAATAACGTATTTATATAAAATCTTTAACTACTTAGTTGAGGTGAAAATTCGCATTCGGGCACAGAGGCAAAGAAAGGGTTATTTTGGCATCCCTGACTTAAGAGGGTTCAAGGATTAGTCCACAGTGGGAGGACATTACATCCCCTAACTGCTCGGATATATGTATATGGATTTAACAAATCAAAGAAAGTTCGGATTAATTCTAAATAAGAAAATTCTTAAAAATAAATACTCCCAGAAATTCATTTTACCACCTTGTGTGACTGTTATAGAAGTGTCATCGATGATTTCAAACAAATAGGCATTCCGTGGAAGTTAACCGATAAAAATGTAATGAGATAACCGCTGATAAGGACACGAAATTTAAAGAGGTTTGACACAGCTGTGCGTCAATGGCAAGAGACGAACAGTTGCCCAGGATCTCACGCGAATCACTTGGATCGAGAATTCCCCCAATTCGATTTGTCCCTTTTCAGTATCGATTGCCACCTATCAACGAAGCTGTTGAGTGACCTCGCGTTGCACTTGGGGCAGCGGGGAAGGAAAAAAACAGCATTTTTATCGCCTAAGGGTCTGAATAATGAGCGAAGTGCATCGGAACGGACCATGAAGAGAGAGAGGGGGGAAGTGGAAGGCGTGGACTGACCACGCATGGCGTAGTACAATGCCGCGGTATTTCCGCGTGGATTTTGTGGCGTAGCCAATAACTCATCCAGGCTCACGTACACACACACCCACACTAAGCACACATCGACCAAAAGCACACACGGACGCTATAAGCTTCGCCGGCGATGTGTCTGCCTGTCAATTACGCCTTTGTCGAAAAATCCATTCCGTTAGTTCTCCCCTGTGTATCTCGTTCTCTCTCTCCCTTTTCCTATCATTCTTTCATTTAGTCCCTTAATTCCTTTTCATTTTCCCCCTCATCACTTTCACTACCTATTTTATCCTCTTTTTCACTCTTTCCAGGTTTATTCTGTACTCATTGATTTTTTCTTCGTTTATTTCTCTTCAACTCACGCTTTCTCCTACATTTAATCTTCTTCTACATTAGACACAACGCACTTTTCTCATTTTTTCCAGTGCTTCTTTCTCGATCTTCCTTATCTTAATTTCTGTTTCTTCTTCACTATGCAAGTATATTCTTCTTTTTTCCTCTCTTTTCTTCTCACTGCTTCTCATTTTTATCGCTTATTCCTCATTTCCTACTCAGAATATGCAGTTCTATACACAGGTATTCTCTAATATAATTAATCTTGCGTAATAACGCATTTGAATCGCCGCATATATGTATCATGACCATATACATTTTAGTCTATATGTAATTGTATGCAAAGTTCCCTCTTCTCTATAGTACGTTTGAGCATGGTTGCCACACTCCCATTCTTATCGGTATTTTTTTACAAAATATGAAAAGCTTCTCCAATTTAAATTAGGCAAACCGTTCAATCTGTTTTAATTTTCAAGAACAAGCGGTTAAAAAAAATTGCCTCAGGTATCAGATGTCTCTTGAATCTTTCAGCCATAAGACGAGCTCAGTAATTCTCTGCTGAATCTTTCAATTTATATTCCAATTGAGTTTTTTCTTTTATACTGTTTATGTTTTACATTATATAGGTAAAAATATTTATAAATATTCTGAATTGAACCTTATAAACCATGGGTTTAAGCGTAAGGTGGAGCTAACAAGTCTCCCCCTCGCCCAAATAAAGTCATTAATTAAACAATCGATCACTTTGTATCCGCTTCTCTTTTCCATTTTTCTTTTTTCTCCTGACTACTCTTTCTTATCAATCCCTCATTTTGTATCGCTTTCTTCACTTTCTTTCTATTCTTCCTCTCTTCCCCTTCATTTAATTTCCTTTTATCTCACCCTACCTCTTCCCTACCATCCTCTCGCTTCCTACCTCCATCTTTCTCACTCCACCCTCTCTTTGCACACCAACCCACGAGAGAGCAAACAAGACTCACTTCCAACTCTAACCCTTAACAATATTTCCCTCTCTCACACCCTCATTCCCTTTCTTTTCTCTCCGCCACAAAACAGAATCGACTCCGCCCTATCCCCATGGCAACGCTGGTTGAGCCGAACGTCGTTCGCTGGAAGAGTACTTTTGCGAAACACCTGTTAAAGGGGGAGTGCGGGGGCGGTGAAAAAGGAAAGGAGGTGAAGGGAGATGGATGGGAATTCTAGAGGGACGGGGGGTGCGAAGGGGTAGGAGGCGGTTTGATTGGTGGGACTATGAAGGTCCTCTATCTGTGGCTGTGCGTGTGTGCGGCTAAAGACATTACGGTGGCGGTGATTGAATGCGTCCCACCAACTCCCAGCGCTGGGCTATAACGAACAGGAGGATGACAACGGGGAGGCGAGAAGGGACTACTAGCGGGTGACGTGAATATTTCAGTGCGTCATCAATCGGATGAAAATTGTATCGATTAAAACAACCAATTGCTCAAAATCATCTTGACGAACGAGTTAGGGATGGAGTGTAACTTACACGATCTCCTGCTGTGTGCGTCATTAACTAGGCACTGGTTCAATTAATAGTCATTTAAGGCTTCTCGTTAACTAGCACTTTAATTCAGCATCATAAAATCTGAATCGACGAAACAAAAAGGTGACAGCCACATGATTTCATTTCAATACACTGAGAAATTTTACATCTACGAATCAATTTCTGCAATTACATCTAAAACTAACATACACATGTATTTACGTCGCCGATCAAAAAATATGTGTATCGATTTACGTCACTTTGAGTCGAAGTTACGTCGTTAGAGGTCTAGGTACCCTAAAATATTCGTTGCCACCTTTCTTAAGCAATTATCTGATTAAAATAAAAAATCACATACTGCGATCTAAATATCGACTCTGTAATATAACATCTAAATAAACAACGATTTTAAATATGTACATCACTCCAAACTCAGGCCAAGGCTCTCTTTGTGATTGCTTGATATGTTTTCTTTGAACGGTTTTTTAACGAGGGAACCTAGTGATCGCAAAAATGGTGAATTCGGACGTGAAACGCCCGAAACACCCCAGCACATGAGCGATTTATTCACGTCCGAGCTGACCGTGGAGTCGCACGTCCGACTACTAGCTTCCACCTCTAGAATTTGTTGTGATCATGATGACTTAGTCATTTAAGTGGAATTATGACGCTCGATCGTAGTCAAATTCACGCTGAATTTGATTATGCATATTATCATTTTCTCAAGATTCGAGAAAATTATTTAATATTAGAGAAACTAAAAATATTGACACGGTACCAATATTAATAATTCTAATTCACTTTATTAATTCTCTCTCTATATTCTTAAACATTATTATCCTAATGAATGGGCACCCTTTCTACTTCTCTGGAAATAAAATTTACGTTTCTTGATGAGAATACAGCGTCTTCGCGAGGAGAATCGTCTTGTCCGAAATACGGATTAGAAACGCAGCAGTGTAGCGATCCTATTGCTGGTGACCCTGAGACGCAGCGCCACTGTTTACTAGGACGGGGAATTCTCGTCCGCGTGGTCATCTAACAGTTTCCAGTTGCGTTTTTTCCCGTCCGAACTCAGACTCAGTTTGTCTACTATCTAGTGCCAACATTAAGGAGTTACTGCAATAGGCTGTGCCGAACTGACCTAAATTCCTGCACGCCTCCCTCCTCATACCATTGGTTCTTATGGGAAACACTGTTTCGATTTACGTCGTAATTTTGAGGAATGCATCCTCAACGTAAACCGTGGTATACCTGTACATGCGAGTGCGTGAATGTGCTTCATTTTTGATTTGTGGGATAACCTAACAGTCATTACAATAATATGTCGTATTTGATGTAAAAGTTTATCGGAAATATAGCGGAATTATGATATAAGTAACTATAGCCATTAGCGTCTTGAGTAATATATCTCTTCACTATTCGAATTTTATATACATCATACATTTTATTTGAATAATGTCTTGCAGCGAAAGACCATCGCCAATATAACATCGTAAGCTTGACTATGCAATTAGCATGCATCTTCCGTCGACTGCAAACTATTTTTGCACGATGTAAATGAAGTTTTTAAATAGAAAAATTTCACCCTTTTAAGAACAGATATAATATCGAATACGGTGAAAAATGTCTTCGCTATCTATCATGACTACAAAAAATACAAATTCCACTTTTTTCGAAACGTTTTCCAATTGGAAGAATTTTCTAACTTAGAAAAACCGCAGACAGAACATCTATTGTCAACATTTACTTCTCTGCCCCACTTCGTTAATTTAAACAATCTCTCCACTTTCTCAATTCCTCTCCATTAGAATCCGTACACTACCTCCAGTGCTTCCACTCGGTTAACATAGTGTGCTTACATAATTATGAAAACAATCGACTATCAATTATCAACTCGTACATACTATATAGATTACTTCGGTGCTGTAAACACCTATTTTTCTTTTATTCTCGACAGAACAATATCAACCGAACCGAAAATAAAGCGACGAATTCCGAAATGGGCGGCGAGGAAGGAGCCAATAATTGACAAACGCTATTACGGCAACTGGGCGGCGCGTAAAATCTGGCAACGGCACCAAATCAGGTGCGCGTAATCGATTTATCGACACGGTCCGATCAGAACTACACCGCTTTAAACCGACCCTTCTCCCCCTCTCCTGCAGCACCGAACCCTGGGGTAAACTTGATGTATAGCTTTGAGACTACCAAACTCAACCGTGGAGTTTTTTTTCGTTGTTTCGAACCAAAAAGAGAGAGGAAAAAAGAAAGGGGTCGGTTTGTTTCTCTTCCTACACCGTAAAATATATTACAAAAGGGATTTTCGACCATTTTTCAAAATAAAAACTCCAGACGTTTCGCACGCACGAGCGCAGTGTTTTGTTTCCTCCTTTTCTCTTCTTTTGTTTTCTTCTTTTACGTAACGGTCTCCGGAAAACTCCTAAAAGGAGAAAGGCGGGACACGTGACCCATCTTCTAAATGACTTAATTTTAAACGCCAATTTATTTTCGTCTTTCTTTTATTTTCTTCTTCCGACGCCCTCGCCACTTTGGTTCGTTACTTCTTTCTTTTTTACTTTTTCACGCGCCCGAAAGCATTTTCTCGCGAAAGGCGTTAAAGGTTTCCGGGGTCTCCGATTAAACTGTTTATGTCTGCGTGTGCGTGTTGGGATGAGAGGGAAGACTGAGGAAGCGATAAGGAAGAAATGGGAAAAGGAAGAACCATCGCGTGACCACCAACCAATCCACCTCCTTCCTCCTCAACTACCAAAAAAATAATAAAGAAAAATTTTTACGATAGAAACGCGCAAAGAGATAAAGGAAGAGAAAGGAGAGGACCGCGAAAAAAGGTCAAAAACCACCTCCTTTATCGAAGATTTAAGGTTAAAGCAACGAGAGGGAATTTTATTTTAAAAACCATTTGCGTGCGTTACCTCGTTATGATAAGATAAAGGTGGCATTTATTAAGATATTAAGGCGGAATGTGACGATTTACGCAATTGGATGTTAATAAAGCGGATGGAATAAAAACTTTAAAGATTATTTTTGGGATAATAAATTTAAGGTGTTAATTTATTTGATTATCATAAACACATATGCAGGAGTAGCGGCATTTAACAATGAATTTATTAGCACTAACAAAATAAATTTTAATAGAACAGGAAAATAATTAATTTTGGGGATGGCACATAAAAGTTGAAAGATTATAATGTGCAGAAAATGTCAGATGAGCAGGATTAGTGGCATTTTACAATAAGTTTATTAACAGCGTCAATACGTACCACAACAGAAAATTATCTGCGAAATTAGCGCCTTTAACTACACTGATGCTTATAAAATAGTTCATTTCTGCAACAGAAAGAGATTGAGCAAATTTTCCATTCCTTGTGCACAAAAGAGGTTAGAAGCTCGAATAAGGAGCACAAGGGCCATTCCCAACGCAGCAGACGTGATGTCAGGAGGCCTCTGAATGCCTTTAAGTTTCGAGAGAAGATGGGCAGCCACACCACGCCCAATCCTTCATCATAAGGAGGTTAATAGAGACGACGTTATAAGGCGTAAGTAAGATCCTTTGAACCCATCCTATTTCTCGTCTCGGCAAAAAGCGTAGCTGGGATTGATTGAATTCGAGTGAAGGGAAAAAATATCTCAGTTAACTCGAAAGATAGTGCGAGTGACGTATATTCTGTCTTTGCTACTGCCTGTAAAAATACGCCATTCCTCCTTAAAAGCCGAAGATAAATGCATTTAGAAAAACACTTATCGTTGTTACAAACTACACCGATTAATATTCTGCTAAAATTACAACAAAACTGCTTTTTTATCGCTTTCTAAGCCTACGATTCCAAGGCTGGCGTACAAAAAATCAAGAATAGTTACCATAAAATCCATTAATATTGTAGAGGATATATTTTTACGATTTAATATAAATTTAATTCGCTTCAGCATTGATTAAAGGGCCGAAATATATCCGCAGAAAATAATACTGCAAATGGTGGTTTTTGAGATAGCAATAAACTTTTAAATCAAGTTTCCTCATTTCTTTAGCTTCAGAACCTGCCCTTTTTATCCAACAGTCATGGAATTAATATTTTCTAGAAGCTCTAAACTTTCATTAATGGTTTTATTAATGTAGCAGAATTGAAAACCAAACAATATAAACGAAAAACGAAATAAATGCGGATAATCGCGAGGAACGTCGATGCTCGATGTTCTCGCGTATGAAAACCAAACAGTCGAATCATTTCTTTTTCGCTACCTCGCTTCAACTAAGTTCCGAAAAGTAATCAGCCTCCCACCATCTTTAATGGAGAGAGAGACGTGGAAAGGGTAAAAAAAACAACAAATTTCACGCCAAAGTCAAACAGCGCCACTTCAAAAGACTGGAGACACACACACACAGAGCAGCGCGCATTGAGAATGCATCGAAGGTTTCCGCTATTGTTGGAAGGCGTTCAAACGGAAAGGGAAACATAAAACAAAAGGGAAAAAAGAAAAATAAAGAAAATTCGTGGGACAAAAAGTGAGAAAATGAGAAGCGCTTTTGAAAGGAAAGAGAGATATAGATGGAAAAGGATAAAGAGCGAGATAAAGGGACACAGAGGGAGGCGGAGATGGAGGGATTAAAAAAAAGAAAGAAAAGGGTCATTGAAAGAGAAAGAGTGCGTGTGTGAGCTTTTTTGAGAGAGAGTTGAGCAGCTTTTGTTTTGGAAAGGGCTATAAGGGATTCTAACTCTCTTGGTCCGGGTGTGTGCGTGTGTAGTAACGTTGAAAAAGCAAAAAGTTCCTCCCTCAATGCCATACACTCCCTTTTTTCCTCTCTCTTTCCTTACCTCATTCTCTCCCTTACTTCACATATTTCCGCCACATCCATACCTCTACTACCCACCCCTCTCTAACTCCCCTCTAATTCTCTGCTAAATTCTCTCTCGAGCTCTTTCCCTTGCTCCTTTATCGAGTTTTCTCTCACTACCTTTAGTCCTCTTCCCACTCCTTTACCATCTACTTTTATCGTGTATTCCTTCTTTCCAACCTTCCCTATTTGTCTCCTTCCTTTTCTCTGGAATTTCTTTACATACTCCCTGTATTCGATCTCTACCCTTTCCTTCTTTCTTCCCTCTTCCCTTCATCTTCTCTCCTTCCTCCACCTCCCCCTCTCCCTACTTTTATTACTCCTCTGTGCCTCCATCCTTTCTCACCCCTTATCTCTTCTCTCTTCGTCATTTCCTTTCCCTCTTCCTCGCTCCATTCTTTTACTGTCCACATCTCTTCTCATTCCCCGCCCCTTTCCTCCTCTCTTTTCCCATCCTCCCTTCCTTTACATCTATCCTTCACTCCTTCCCCCATTTTACGCTATTTTTTCTCCTCCCCTTCTTTTGTCCCTCATTCCAGTTTTCCTCTCTCTCTCTCTCCTCGTCCGCTTTTACACACCCTTATAATCTCTTCCTGACACCTCCACTTCCTGCCAGACAGGCCTCCCCTCTCAATCATCGGGAAATCTAGATACTCCGGGCAGCCAGTTCCCATCAATCCTAAAGAAAAAGTTTTCTGTGCGTGCGCTTGTGTGTGTGTGTGCGCGCGCGCGTTAGAATATGGGATATAAAGAGCGAGAGAAAGAAAGAGAGGAAGAAAGAGAGGAAAAAGGGCTAGTTTCACCGAAAATAAAACTTGCCAGGGTTAATTATCGGGGGGTTATCCATAGGGATGTGTGGACTGATAGGATTATAATAAGTAATACGTGAGAACATTCTCCCTTTCTGCTGTTTTTATTCGATTTTTTAAGCGGATATAATTTGATCGTGCACCAGATGAGAGGCGGAAAATATTTTCACGAGAAAAAGTTCTGGTTCGGTTGTTTGAGGGTGTGAAAAAATGCCCGACTATTAATTAAAAGTTAATAGAGTTGTTGTCAAAGTGCTACATTAACGAGATGCTTCATTGTTCTAGGTAAATTAGACGAACATAGAAGCTGTGATAAACGAAAACATTTTAAAGCCAGATTCATTATTATCACTTAGTAACGCATCGTCTTTTCTAAAGATCACAATTACGTTAATATTTTCAAAATTCAATCAAACATCAATCTAAAGAACTTCGGAGAAAGGCAACACAATTAGAGTTACTCAAATTTCGAAGTTTCGGAATTCGAGTCAGCTCACAGAAATATTAGAGTTATTATACGCACATCACTATGGTTATAAATGTTAGACTTTTCTGCCGTATATCGGGAAATATTAAAAAAAGAATGATTTGCCAAGCGTAGTACCAAAAAGTCTGCATTGCCACCCATGACGCAAACGATGTTCATTCCAGACATTAAATATTTAATGAAGGATCATGTCATAACAATAGAATAAGAGAAAAGTTTTTTATTGTATTTAATAAAAGAATTTCGTTTACGGAAAACAATGCGATGATCAGAGTTATGGAAAAATCATCGCATCAAGCCAGTGGCGGACTACCGCACAGGCGCATGAGGTGCTCGCCTGGGGCCTCGACACTCATGGGGGCCTCATAACAGTCAAAACTCGATGATTTTTTTCAATATTTTATTTAGTAAAATATTTCACAATCGGTATAATCTACTACTTACGTACATACTTACGTTAATGTTGTTCTTATTGTATTAATTTTTTTTATAATTCATTTTTTGTTTATTTTTATGTACATGGAAGTTAATATAATAAATATGAAATTTTCTATTTATGCATGTCTGTAATTCAATTTATTTAACCTGTTCCATACATTTTTTCCATTCGTAAGTTGTAAGACTCACGGACAGTTGGGGGTCTCCCGAACCTTTTGCGCCTGGGGCCTTCAGATACCTTAATCCACCACTGTATCGAGCCCACCGAATTAAAGAGAAATGAAACTGCTCTGTGCACGCAATCAATCGAAAAAATTGTTCAATATTTTCCTAAACAACTTCCAAAAATTCCCACAATCAGCTGATAATTTTTAAGATAGAATCTTGACTCTGACTTAACCTATATGTGATTGTGGAATCCTACTGGTGCCCGTTAAAATCGCAGTAAAAAGAAATTTCAACGAAGCATGAAATGTATGCAAACATATGAGTAATTACGCGTGATTGTGTGCGCACACATTTATGATACATATAAATCTGATTCTTTCAGCCTGAAAAAACACAACACCGTCAGATGTTAAGGGGATTCACCAAACAGCAATAGTCATATCAGACGGAAGAACACACACACACAATCTTTAACTCTCCACTCTGTCTCTCTCTCTCCGATCGACAACCTAGCAGTTGGGGACGTCTCGGAACGCTATCGAAAGAAAGAGACGAACACCCTCAAATTTTCCGGCGAGGCCTTTAAAAGGAGGTTCATTCGTGCGTGGATCCATCCTTTCACATCCTCGGACCCACTGGAGCGGAGGCGTGTATATCCCTTGATCCACAGCTTCCCTCCTACCCTTTTCTCCTCCCCTCACCCTCTTCCCTCTCAAAACTTCCTCACCTTTCCTCTATGTCTCCTACCATTCCGATACGAAGAGAGAGAAAGGGAGAGAGGAAAGGAACCGTTCCCTTTCCCTGAAATACATCAACGAGCAGTTTGAACCGTGAGGTCAGAGAGCAGAAAGGAGCGAGAGAGGTTAGCCGTTTCCAGTTATAATTTGGAGACGTGGACATAAAAGGGAAGGAAGAGAGATTAAAGATAGATAGAGAGAAAGAACTCCAAAAAAGGTCAATGTGAGAGATGGTGGGGAAGAGAGGGAAAAATGAGCGAAAGAAGGAAATAGAGAGAAGTAGAAATAGAAGATTTGATGGTGAGAAAAATATTGAGGGAGAAAGGAAGAGGGATAGGGGGAGAAATGTAAAGAGGGAGAGAAATAGAAACGGATAGAGGAAGATAGAAGAAGAATGATGGAGATAATGGAATAAATAGGGAAAGGAAGCGAATACAAGAGAAAAAGCGTGCAAGAACAGATAGAGTGAAGCGAGAGAAATAGAAAGAAGACTGGGAAAGAGCGAGTCAAAGAGGGATAGAAAGAGAGAGAGAGAGAAGAGGGAGAGGATTATAGAGGAATAGGAGAGGAAGAAGAGTGAGAGGAGAGGAAGAAGAGTGAGAGGAGAGAAAGAAGAGTGAGAGGAGAGGAAGAAGAGTGCGAGGAGAGGAAGAAGAGTGAGAAGAGAGAAAGAATAAGAAAGTGAAAGAAAATAGAGAGAGAAAGAGCAAAAGATAAAGAAGATAGGGATAGAAAAGGGAGAAGAGAGAGAGGAAGAGAAAGGGAGAGAAAAAATTAGAAAAGGAAGGTAAATGTAAGAAAGAGAAAGGTAGGTAAGAGAAAAAGTAGGTAAGAGAAAAAGTAGGTAAGAGAAAAAGTAGGTAAGAGAAAACGTAGGTAAGAGAAAAAGTAGGTAAGAGAAAAAGTAGGCAAGAGAAAAAGTAGGCAAGAGAAAAAGTAGGCAAGAGAAAAAAGCGGAAATGAAATAGAAAAGGAGAAATAAAGGAAGAAAGTAAAAAGAGAGAGAAAGAGCGAGAAAAGAGGTTGAAAGAGAGGGTAGTATAGAAGAAAGGGGAAGGGCATTTGAGGGAGAATATGGGAGGAATGTCCGTTAGGTGCGGAAGGATATTGTGCGAAAGAGGGGGAGGAAGTTTTTGCGATGACTGGATGTAAAAGATGAAAAGGATTCCTTCCGGGGAGGACGGTGAGTGAGGGAGGGATTGAGTCGGGGAGGGAGGGGATTGCCGTAGATGTGGGACCGATGCAAGGAGGATGATGAGAGAACGGGAGGCAATAAGGAGGAAAAGAAAGAAATGGGAGAACGCATTGTTCAGCCGTCTCATGTGCCTATCCTGCAACGAAATACTTTTAAGTCGATGATTGATAAATTTCAGAAGGGTCTTGGTGTGGAGGAATATCCAAGAATCATGATGGTTAACTCAAAAAAATTAATTACGTTACTGCTTGGAACCTGTTGAAAAACTATCCGAAACGTTACAAAGCAATGTATTATAAAATAGAAAAATCCAAATGTCTGACTTTAGTGTTTTAATGGTTTTTGAAAAACTAAACTAGTCAAAAGTTATTCGTGCATTTTTTTTCAATAGTAACCATATCCTTCAATGAGCTAGAAACTATAGTATCACAGATTTCCAATACTCGAAACCATTTTAAAGGTACGGAGGATTGTTTAGTATAGACAGTTCACGCAAAAGGACTGTTGCATATAGTATTTGGAATCATCGTTAAAATACACCGTTCTTGTGCATTCCTTAACGCTTGCATTTCAATCCATAGATGACGCAATAAATCTCGTCCTTCCTTAAAGAATGATAATAGTAAAATTCTCTGCACTTAGATACTTTGCCCCCCAAATTAACTCGCCTTGCTAAGACCGTTACTTTAATGATAGCAGTTCTATTTCCATCAGAAACATTTATATCGAAAACATGAAATGAATTGTCTACATTCAGCAATAATATTGTCGTTTTGCAAGAACAGCATTATTTAAAAAATACCACAATATTTTTGTTTGCAGTCGTGAGAATTCGTGTAAGTTTCATCAGATATTGATTTATAAATAGTTTTATTTCACATTGGAAAACAAATACTACTACGTGCGGAAATAAGATTGATGGGGATAAACATCCCATCAGAAACCGCGCTTAACTTCATGGGAACTATATTCTTTCTTTCAGACATGTAAAAGAATCGCGATATCAATTATAAAAACAAGTAAAGAGAGTTTTTGTTATCAAACCGTCACCGAACTAAATCCGTCAGCTGCAACGGAAGAATGGGAAAAATTTTCGGCGTTATCACTTCCGTCCGAGGCATGAAATCTTACGAATAGACGGACAATACGCCATTCGCTCGAGCGACGTTTTCAGAAAGCTCATCGAGGCGGAGCAGAAAGCAACCGAGAGGGAGGGAATACTATTTCTCGTCGAGATAAAGAGAAAAAGAGGAAGAACGAGTTTCGATCTTTCCCGAGATGGAAGGCTCATCCCGTCCTATCCTTCCTCACTCCATATCCTTCTCTTCGGCTTGGTTGCTCTCTTATAAATCCAACAGTCCGTTCCCTTTCCATCCGAGTGTAAGATAGAACTGAAGAGGTTTTGAAGGGGCGAAAGAAGGAGCAAAACGAGGGAACACGTCTTGAGAGACTCCCCCAGCCGATGTCGAACTCGCGTAGGAAGGATGTGGTTAAAAAAGTAAAGGGCGTGTAAAGATGGAAGGGCGAGGAGAATCGAAATATGGAAAATTGAGAGGTTTCGAAAGATAGAGATTAAATTGATTGGTTTCGTTCAAAATCCATGGAATGCAGACGATGAAAATATGCTATTAGAATGTTTAACTCTTCACCTGTGTTATTTCACTGAATCGATTTTGTTGATATTCTTTCTTATGTTCACTTTTAAATGAACTTATCATCATGGGCATCGGATCACATTTAACAATAGTATGATTCTCTCGTAAAATATCATATTTAAGTGAGATACTCAATCGCTACGAAATCGCCCTAGCTTTTATTTTAAAATGCCGTAGCTTCGTGACATGTATGACACCCAAATCTATAACCAATATGGCCAGTGAACAAAATATGATGCAAATCAAATAAAATGGGAAAAGCTTTCTTATTCGAAAGATTGCCTCTGATAATCTATTTACGGAAGCACAAGACAATTAAAATTTAGAGAAATGGTATGTTAACCGGAAAATCCCACTTTTTTGCTTGTGAAATAAGCCTGAAAAAAGTTCATACAATTTTTCTGCATGTATATGTAACAATGGTTTTTACTGTGAATTTCGCTACCATGATTAAAAGACAAGATAGATTATTTTAAATGCCAATTTATTTAAATAGTTATTCTGCAAGCGTTGGAAAATTCTAATATAAATTGGATACCAAATGCATAGCGATGTATAACAAAAGAAAGATTAGCAAAAAAGTGGGGGATTAAGAATAAATTTCGCGTATATTGGCAAGGTCACAAAATGAAAATATGGTGGTTTACAAATAATATAGAGAGGTGTACAAAATTATTTTAACGCACCGCACTCTCTATAAATACGTCGACTAACACTATGCGATACAAATTGCAATTTCATTCTTCCTTCATCCGCACTCGAAAAGAGCCTTCGAAAGGTTTCCATGGAAACAACAAAAATACATAAAACAAAATGAAAGTTGTTAAGAATATTTACCATACTGCAAGAAACGAGCTAGAAGAAGTTGAAGAGCGCAGAAATATAGAGATTGAAAGGAAAAGGTTGTTTAAAGGAGGAATGAACGTGTTTGGAGTATTCGGAGCATCAAAATTCAGAGAACGGATGAACGCTCTCTAAAAGTTCTGATGAAGAAGGGAGAAGCATACGAAATAGAGAGAATACGTGAGGTAGGAAGGGAAAAACATAGCTGAGATACGTGGACAGAGAAAGAATATAGGAGAAACAGGAATGAAAAAACTGGTGAGAAAATGGCAGAGAGATAGAGAAAGGTGAAAAATAGGAGAGAAATTAAGACAAGGAGAGACGGGAAAACAGGTAGAATGTGATAAACGAGAGGTAAATATAAGAAAAGAAATGAGGTAAGAAGAGAGAGAGGGTGGGCAGAGGGAGAATGAAAAGAAATTAAGGAAAATTTTTACAGGAGCCGAAAATGAACGATAAAGAAGAAAATCTAGCAGAAGGAAAGAGAAAATAGCTTTATTATCTGGTCTATCCTCTTTATTTTTCTTCCAACGCCCAAAAAGCTAATTTCAGACAATTGACAGGCGGAGGCGATGAGAGATGGGATAAAAGGATTCGACAAAGACGCATCGCGGAAGTAGAAACCCGTGGACAGCAGCTTTTAATGGTCAAGGAGCAAACACTTCACATCGCCATAGCAACTTGGGGAATGAAAGGGAGATAGGAAGATTGACGGCCATTCTTGTTGGAAAGATGGAGAGGCGGAAGAAATGAGGCAAAGAAAAATCATTGGGAAAAGCGATAGATAAAGTGCGGGTAGAGGAAAGTGAGGGTTTCAGATAACCTAAAGAAAAATGAAGGGGATATAAATTTTTCTTTCTTCCGACGAACGTGTTTGTGCGATAAAACTAATCAAATTTAAACTATGGATATAAATTAATGCTTCATATTTTATATTTTTCTAAAAAATACAGGTAAGCAGAAATTCTAGTTCCAGAAATAATTATTCAGCTCAAATTTAAGGCTGATTTGATAAAAAGCTGCCAATATATATCCACAAGTTTCAAAATAATTTGGCTTCCGAAAAATGCTTCAAATTAGAATCGGGTCGAAACTTTTCGAGGAAAATCGAGAGCAGATGATTAAAGGGAAAATTGGAAAATAATCATGGGAAATTGAGAGATAATTTTGCGTGGAGAATTGATTGAAGAATAAACAGTATGACACATGGTAGAACAACGGATCCAATAAATACTTCATGGTGAAAAGAAGAGAAAAATGCAGTGAAAGAAAATATAAAGAAAACAAGAGATTAAGAAAGTGTAAATAAAAAAATGACCATATCAAACAAAATAAGAATAAGATAGTTGAGAGCGCAGAGTATTATAATAACTAGCGTAATTGTCCGTTAAATATGACGGGTATGCGTGAATTAAGTATTAAGTTCAAATTAAAATATAAATTAATGAAACTAAATTTTATAGGCACTGAAACAACAAATATAAAATTCACATAATTGAGTGTTGCAGAAAGTACAAATAGTTTTGGGCGAAAAGAAATTGTTTGACAAAGAAATACATTACGCTATACAATTCTTATACGCCCAAAATTATTTTTAAATTAAATAACATTTAATTTTGTCTCTCAGTACTACTTAAAAAGAAATCAACAAAACTCTCTAACTATCAGTAATCGAGTAAATACCTTAATTTTTTATTTTGTTCTCCTCAGGCCAGGAAATAGGTGTTATGCAATATGTATTCGTAGTATCAAAGTACAGGGTGGTCCAAAACCTACTTGACAAATTTAATTCAAAATTATGAAAATACAGAAAGTCATAATGACATGAAACCACTTGTAGAGTATGAGAAAATCCTTAAAGTTTTTAAGGCAAAAAAGTGTTTCTTAAATTTGTTAGGAGATGGCAGCGCAAAATAGTGCAGGTCAAGATGGTGCCTTTCACAGGTCCCCAGAAAGCTTACTCTGTGATTTGGTTTCATGAAACGAAGTCTAAAACAGTTGTTATCCGAAAATTCCGAACAAAATTCAACATCGAACCACCCAGCAGGGAAACTGTGTACCAATGGTACAAGAAATTCATGGATACAGCATGTGTGTGCACAATCACCCCGGTCGAGAAGGCGGCAGACCGAAACATCGGAGGCCAATGTGGAACGCATTCGAGCAACATTCGTCGCTAGCCCAAAGAAGCCGATGAGGTGTGCCAGTAATAAATTAGAACTGCTGCGTACGACCATTAGAAGGGTTTTAGGTTAGCGACTACGAATGAAGCCATACAAACTGTGTAGTTGCTGCAGGCGCTGACTGTTTACGAAAAGAGACAAAGACTGACCTGTAGCGACATGTCGGCTCGTATGGAGGAGGATGACAACTTCCTGGAACGAGATGTGTTTAGTGTTGAGGCTTTGTTTCACTTGAGTGGTAAAATAAACAAACAAAATGTCTGAATTTGGGGCACACAACCGCAAAGAAAGATAGTGGAGTACCAACGTGACAGTCCAAAGGTTATTCCCTTTGGCGCCATGAGTTACCGAGCGGTGTATGGACCTTTCTTCTTCGTGGAACTCACTGTCTTAAATGGTGTACCTGGACATGCTGCAGAATTACCTGATACCACATCTAGAGGAACAGAATGACGGTACAATGATTTTTGAACAAGACGGTGCACCACCACATTTTTATAGAGAAGTCTATGCGTATCTCGACCAAACGTTTCCTGGCAAGTGGATTGGACATGCGGTGCCTATTTTATGGCCCCCGTGCTCCCCTGACCAGACACCCTTAGATTTTAGTCTCTGGGGATTCGTGAAGGATCGGGTGTATGTTCCTCCGATGCCTAGTACACTCCCTGAGTTGCGGCAGCACATCACCGAGGCGATCATCAAAATGGACAGAGATATGTTGCAGCGCACATGGAAAGAATTAGACTATCGTTGGGATATCTGCAGGGTAACCAAGGGAGCTAATATCGAACACCTGTAAAAGAAACTTAAAGTGTTTCCTCATACTCTGCAAGTGGTTTTATGTCATTATGACTCGGAATTTTCATAATTTTGGATTAAAATTGTCAAGTACGTTTTGGCCCACCCTGTATATTGTAATATCAAAAGTTTGTTGACACCGTTAACACTAATGTAGCGGTTTCTAGGATAAACAAGGTTTTTTTTTGTTTTTTTTTTGTCAATAAGGATCTCGAATACAACAATCCCATAAATCGTAAAGGGAACCTTTCACTAAAAACTCAATATTTTGACGAAATATTGAATTCTAAAGAGAAATTCGAGCGATTTCGAACCGAAGGCAAAAATCGACGTAATGAATAAGAATCTATGTTTATTTTTCGTTAAAATGTCCCTGTCCGAAGAGAGTAGATCGATTACTTTTAATTTAATTTTGAAAAAGAAAAAAGGCTGCAAGTGAAACAAGTAGGGGTTAACGGGTTTCCCGTGGTACAGAAGTGCTTTTCGTCAAATTCGCAGTAGTATAATCGTACGTTAATGTATTTGCTTTAAAATCAGAAAACTGTTTTTCCTTATATTGTGGTAGCCACACGTTTTTGATTCGTTCTTAACATGTTCATTTCGTTTTGCCATTCTATGCTTGCCCTAAAAACGAAATTTCTTTTAAATCCGTTCAGCCAATACCTTCCAAAATCATAGTTACAAAAAAATTCTAACCTTGATATTGTGGTAGCCCTGTTCAGTCGACCTGGTTGAAATAAGATATTTTTGTTATTTATTTATATGAAGATTAAATATACAATATTTGGTTAAAATTCATTAGGCCAGTTCTCTAGAAATACGTGTAAAATATGCTCATATGATTTTGTATGTATGTGCACATTATAAATATTATATTTGGTTAAAATTGATGTGGACAGTTGAACACAAATACTTGTAAAAATAATTATTTTTATTACTTGTATTGTGGCAGTCCTGCTTTCTTTATCTATATTAAAAATCTTTAATTTGTTATTTTATGTTTCATGCCTTCTACAAACAACATTCCGTAATTCGTAAAATTCATAATTACCGAAAAGTTAAACCTTGAAATTGTGGCATCCCTGCTGAGTCGATCCGGTTCAAATATGTCATTATGGACATTAAATTATGTGAGTATTCTATGTACCAAATTTGGTTGAAATCGGTTGAGCCAATTATTCCCTGATATATGCGTACGGACGGACGGACGGACATCACGAAGATAATGGTGCTTTTCAGCAATTACGAAATGCAATAAAATGGATTTTTAAGTGTTCTCTTATGGGGATTTGTATAGAGCGTTCTGGACAAACGTACGTACCAACAGAATCTGGGCTTTCATTATAGTAATGGCTACAAAGCTGTTTATATGTTTTTGTATTGATTACTTAGCTATTTTAATTCTCCCTTCAGACGGTGTTTATCAATTTTCCGCATAAAATGTATATTGGTCATAAATCACTATTACAATGTAATTTGAAAATTTTAAGAGTGAAATAACTTTGGAAGATTTAAGATATAATATTTAATAATAATTATTATTATTATTACTAATAATAAAGAGCGTAGATGGGAAGTTTTTACATAATGTGTTGAATGCACATAGAAAAACAAATTTTCTCTTGCAGCTAATTTAAATTTTATGGGTTAAAAAAAACAGACGAAACAGGAATAATAAAGATGGAATACAATGCATCGGAGAACAAAAAAATCAAACGGGAGTCTACAGAGAGAGACCGAATACTAAGAAATAGACTCAAAAAGACTACGAGTTCACGAAGAGACGGAGAGAAAAAGGGATGGACCAAATAACGAATGATTGATAGGACAGGGTTAGATGAGCGTATGGAAACGAAATGGAAGAACGAGATCAGAAAAATGACTAGTGAATGCGAAGCTCTAGGAAAGGGATTTGCGACGCGCACGGAAAGGCCGAGAAGTGCAAAAATAAAATAAATGAAATAGAAGTTTTTTTTAAGACGAAGGTAAAGTAGGAGATGGAACACAACGGGAGAGTACGTGGTGGGAAGGCATGAGCGGTAAAAAGGAATGAAGAAGGCAGGGAAAGGGAAGGTAGGTAAAAAGGTCGATTCGAGAGTTTAAGGACCTTGAAGGAGTAGAATGAAAAAGGATGAGAATAGGCGGTGAAAAAGGGAGCGAGATTGCTGGAGAGAGAGAAAGAGAGAGAGAGAAAGAGAGAGAGAAAGAGAGAGAAAGAGAAAGAGAGAAAGAAAGAGAAAGAGAGAAAGAAAGAGAGAGAGAAAGAGAGAGAGAAAGAGAGAGAGAGAAGAGAGAGAGAAAGAGAGAGAGAAAGAGAGAGAGAAAGAGAGAGAGAAAGAGAGAGAGAAAGAGAGAAAGAAAGAGAAAGAAAGAGAAAGAAAGAGAGAAAGAAAGAGAGAAAGAAAGGAGAGGGAAAGTATTGGAGCAGAGGTTGAAAAAATAAACCCTTTCAAGTGAGTTGGAGAAATAGAAAGAGGAAGAAGGAGATTGTGCGTGCGTGTGGGAGAGTGCGTAGGGTAAACTTTGTAGCATTAGGGAGAGAGAATAAGCGAGGAGAATTACACTCGATCGAACTAAAGGTACCTACGAAAAGTCCATTTATATACCAATACGTGGAAACCAACAACCTCCCAACATTGAAGCGCATCAAAAATAAATTTCGAATTGTGCTTAGAAACATAAAAGCCGCCAACCACTTCTTTTCTTGTAATGTTTATTTTTAAATGGTTCATAAACAGCGTTGTCACAGCATTAAAAATGAGAATATTTAACACACAAAATGAGAATTTTTGAACATAATGACGGCAGTATTCGAACCAACAACCCTAATAATGAGAAGCAGACACTCTTACTACTCCTATAGCTAGACTAAGGAGAGATTAATGGGATTCAGATTTTTCCACAAATTGTGACGCCATGGCAAATATAATTTTCGAAAATTTAAAGACATTTGAAGTAAAAATGAAATGAGGAACTTCGTAACGATTATCGTTTAAAGCATAAGAATACGCAAAACAAAAATAAAAATAAATGCACGAATATAGTGGGACAGTGACACAACCGCAAAGAAAGAGACGACGCGATAACATTGGGAAGTTATTTTCTAGGGGAACCCACTATGGAGAAAAAAGGGGAAAGGAAGGACATTCTTGCTTCGAGGAGAAAAAGGATTCCACGGAGAAAGAAAGTGAGTGAAGATGGAGTGAAGGGAACCGCCAAAAAAGAGCAGGGTTTTAAGAAGAGACGAGAGTATGAGGACCGGTATTTATTTAAAAGACGCGGAGGCAATTTAGGAAAGAGACGGGACGAAAAGGGGATAGGGAAGATACGGGCGCAAGATTATGCTCGTGGAAAATTTACCGCCTCTTTGAAATGAACTATGCATACGCACGGGCAGAAAAAGGGGGTCGGATGAGAGATGAAATCACGATGATAAAGGGATAGACTGCAAAAGGAGCCGTCCTTCCCTTCACGGAATTTCGGCCGGGATTGAAAAAAAAATCGTGGAAAAAAATATAACACAAGAAGAAAAATAAAGTTTACGTACTTTGGATAAAATGACGCATGGCGGATATGAAATACCGCGCAATCCGGATAAAAATGGAAGAGCGAAAAAAAGAAAGAGGGAAAGGATTTTAGAAAAATAAAACAGTCGAGAGAAAATTAAAATGTCAGGCTTGCAATATGGCTTTATGACTATGGCCTCGTAAAAAAATCAGTTTTGAAGGGATGAATGGCCAAAAGAACTTAGCCTGATGATTACGGAATTCTTTTAGCGAAATAAGCTTGTAGAATAATGTTTTGAAAGTACGCACAAGTTAGTCAAAAGCAGGTTTGTTGAAATAAACTCCGCATTACATAAACTGAACAACCCTTTCTAAAATAGTCTTTTTTGGTTTAAATATTTTTTCGCTAAATTGCATATTAATAATTAAAAAAACTTTTATTATAAATAGAGAAGTTATCGATACACAAAAACCGAATTAAAATTAATAGAAAGGATAGTTAGAGCATAATTGCGTTCAGGTAATTTGAGTTCATATTCAGATTTATGATTCTTTGAAATATATAAACGAATGCATAAACGGAAACTAAGCGACCCTTTATGTAGGTATAAATAGCAGCTCAGCCATAAAATATATGTGTATCAAGAAAATCTTTAACTTGGTAAACGGTTGAGGGCCGTGTGGTACTCTCAATAAAAAGGTCACGGGGTCGCACTCCGCAATGAGGAGAACTGTATGTACATACGTTTTCTTTTATTACTGAGTAATGAATAACAACATAAATAAATAATGCAATCGAAAAATCTCCTATTAAAATTATGCAGTGATACATCATTAAACACGATGGACCTCGCCTAAATAAAAGCCATTTAAGAAACGCAATGAAACGGCAAAAAATAGCCACCTTGAGTAAGAGCGTTTCCCACCCAACAAATCGACCTCCCTCATAAAAAGAGAAGTGGTTAAAGAGGGAGGTGGGTCAGGAAGTTTGACCGCTGACCCTCTCCTATTCCTCTCCCCAACTCACCCACTCCATTGCTACCACAAGGGTCAAAACGACCTACGGAAAGAGATAGAGAGCGAGGAAGAAAGAGAGAGGAGTGAAAGCTGGATAAGAGACAGGGAGAGGAAGATGGAGGTACCACGCACATATAGACGGACCGCTTGACCGCCGGACTCCTAAAACCAACTTTTAACCTTCACACATACACGCACACACAAAGACTCTTCCTCTCTCTTTCCCTCGAGGACGCCCTAGAAAAATCCAATATGTCAGACGAGAGAAGAAGATCCCTTTGATGAACGCAGTGAAGAAGATCCCTTTTCGGGCAGGAGAAAAAATATAAAAGCGACCGAAATTCCGTTCTCCGCGACAGGAAAAAGAAGATAGAAGGGAGAAAGGGGTTTTCTGAAAGAGTAGTCGAGAAGTTTCCGAGAGAAAACGTTAAAAAAAGAAAAAATCTTCATTTTGACTGTCTCGGATTGGATGAGAACAAACCGAGAAAGTTTGGACGTCTTTGCGTTATAAAGATTTGTGACTGTGCGTGCGTTACTGGTGTGCGAGCGTGCTTGAGTTCGTGAAATACAGGTTGTCTACGACGTAAGTGTGTGTGAGAACTTAGGCAATGCGGCGAAAAGAAATTGGAAGACAAGGGAGTAAATAAGTAAGAGTAAGATGATTAAAGAAAAGAATGATATTGGTAGGAAGGAAATACGGGATGCACAGTTGAAGAGAGATTGTGTGTGTGAATTTCTAGCTAATCAACCTCTTGGATTATTATATAGAGACTGTGTATAGGAGAAGGGGGAAAGGAGAGATAGCTATCGTGAAATCCCGTAAATGCCAACTCAAAGGGATTTCGTGATCTGTAACCAAGGGCGAATCCAGGGGGTTTCAGAAAGCTGAAAATGTTCAAAATATAATACAGGGTGGGCCAAAAAAATGAACCCGATTTCAAAATTAAATTACAAGATAACCATACAAGATAGGATTGAATAATACACTGCATTAATCAGACAAAAGTCAATATTTTTGCTAACTAACTCTTTTTGGTTTCACCTTCAAACTATCTCAATTATGTTTACAAGAAATATATTCCTCGTTGAGGAACATATCAAAACTCAATCAGTGATAGTGTCACAGGGTGCATTCAGAATGAATTTTCCAGGATGTAAGATGCCAACAGCTAAGACATTACGACGAATTCTAATAAAATGGAAGCAAAAGGGTTAGTTAGTCCAGAACTAAAATACCTAACATTCAGAATCAACCAGAAAATGTCTACCTCATTAGTAGGACAACCATGTGCAGTTCGTGGAAATCAACACGTCGTCTTTCAAGTGAAACAGGTGTATACAGGACCTTTGCAAGGCAAATTTTTAAAGCTGAACTTAAATGGTTTCCAGTGCAAAATCCAGATGTGGCAGCAAATAACAAATAGTGACCAACGCCAAAAAGATTTTTGTGTTAAGCTTCTTGAAAGGGTAGACCGAAATTAAATAAGAATGGAATACATAATTTTCAATGATGAGCGTCACATTCATCTAAATTAATTACTGAACAAGAAAAACATCCATTTTGTGGGTTTGTTAAACCTGTAGAATTTTTGAAGATGCCATTGCATTTTCCGAAGATAAGTCTGGTGTGGATCAAGGCCAAAAGGATTTACAGGCCATATTTCTTTGAGAACCCTGAAAATGAGGAAGTAGTATCAGTGAACGGTAAATGACGTGTCCAAATGCTTGATGGTTATTTATGGAAGTGGAGAATAAAAAGTGTAGTGGAGAAAAATAACTGATCTGAAGGACTTTGCGATTGCAGCTATCACCAATATTGGGAGTGAGAAGCTGCAGGCGGTAATCAGCAACTTGTGCCGCGCATATTCTCATGTGCTCAAGATGGAAAATGTTTTGAAAATCTGTATTAATGGAAATAAACTTGAAATATCCATCTATTATTTGTTTTTTTTTTCACACCCATCTCACAGTTTGTTTAATTATCATTGACATTTTAAATTGGTACATTTTTTGGCCCACTCTGTATGTCAAAGAAATATTACTTTTTTACTGAATTTATTTTGTCGCACAATATTGTCTATTTCCTTTTTCCGCATAAAAATCTTTGTTTTTGAAGATACGTATTTGCAAATAATTTATTTTTTCATCCTTGATTACCCGCAAGGGTGAAGACTGGATCCGCAGTAACAACCGAATTTGTTATACGATGTAGTTATAATAAGCAAAATATGCCTATAATTATGCAGATTATTTCGCAAAACCTAATATTCTACATAGAACAATTTTGTATAAATGACGTTTTACTATGAAATGATTACTATCTTTATTGGAGTGAATCGTTCGAACAAATAAAATTCAATACAGACCAATAAAATATCTTATACAAAGCAATCTGCACATAAATAATCTATATATTAAAATATGAAGTAAGATGAATCGGATATGTATAAAAGACTTACAAAGGAGAAGGAGAAAGAAATAAAGAAATTGGAATGGATGAGATGCGAAGAATAAGGATGAGAGGAAGCGAGAGACGGAGGATAGAGGACAGAGTGACAAAGAGGGAGAGAAAGGAAGAAAGAAAAGACGGCGAGAGGGAAGAAGAGAAAAAGACAAGACAAACGTGAATGAAAAGAATGAAGGAAGGGAGGTAGGAAATGTGGGAGGAAAAATGCTAATAGGAAAGATAAATGAGAGGGAGAAACAGAAAAGGGAAAGCAGAGGAATGGATAAAATGGGGATAAGGAAGGGAGAAAAACCAGAGAAAGAAGGGTAAGTATGCAGAGGAAAGGGAAATGGAGGCGAGAGAAGAGAATGAATGTGGATAGGTGAACATGCTTCAACTAAGAGTGTAGTGGACGGTCCATCGGAGTGGTTTAGGATTTGGTTCGGATAAAAGCGAAAGGATGAGGCGGAGTGGGTGCGAGCGAAAGACGGGAGGGCGCGGAGAGCGCGTTCCAATGCATGCGCGTAGTTCGGATCGATGCGGGTGTTTGTTCCGATTCATCCCTACACCCTGTGAGGTCGATTTCGGCGGTTCACCGTTACAGCAGCTAGAAGAGAATGGGTTGGCGAATGGAAAAGGAAGGAGAGAGAGAGAGAAACTCGGAGAGGAGAGGAATTAAGGCGGGGATAGGAGGAGAGGCAGACTAAAGGGGAGGGGAACGCGGTGGGATCTAGGCAAACAATTTTAGTTACAAATGGTAAATATCATACCATTTTTTGTTCCTAGGGAAGCGAATTTTTTTGGTCCGCTAGAAGTAGGATGAGTTTTGAATTTTGCTGCATAAAATAAATGATACAGAACTTAAAATTAGAAAAAAATTACGATATTTAATTAAAAAATAAACTGATTAAAAAACACAAAAGATGGAGAACGAGATGAATGGCTAAGGTAAAAACTGAATCATACACTAATTTTAAGGGCTATTTTTCCAACACTAAAGGTTCCTGAACGCGAAAGAGGTGAGTGAGACAAACACAGGAACTGGTCCAAATGTCGGTTTTTTTTAAGATATCTCAGCAACCAATTGACCGATTTTGACGAATTCTCCACTAATATCACTGTTTTGATGAGACATATGGATAAATGGATAAAATCGATCTAAAGGGTCAAGGATCGTAATATAATGGTCGATCCAAATTTCACGATTTCGAGGGGTCCCCATGAAATTTCGGTAATGTTCGTCTGCCTGTACGCATATATCAGGGAAGATCTGTCTGAACCGATTTCAACCAAATTTAGTAGGTACATAGAATCTTCAAATAAATACGTGAGCAAAATGACATATTTGGACTGGATAGACCAAGCAGGTGTGCCACAATTGCAAAATAAAATTTTATGTAGTTATGCTATTGGAAGTAAATGGCAAAACCAATTTTAACCAAATTTGGTAAATAGAATCTTCACATAAATTCATGACCAAAATGTCATATTTAGACCTGATCGACCAAGCAAGGGTGCCACAATTGCAGAATAAATCTTTCCGGTAATTATGCTTTTGGAAGGAATCGGTGGGACTTAATTCAACCAAATTTGGTACATAGAAATTACACATAAATTCATGACCAAAACGACATATTTCGAAGATTAATTAAGTAGGGGCCGCAAAGATTTTAGCCAAATTATAATATTTACGCATTTAGACACACGCACGCACGCGCGCGCGTCCACACACACACACACACACACACACACACACACACACACACACACATATATATATATATATATATATATATATATATATATAAAATAGCATATTTGGACAGGATCGACTAAACAGGGATGCCAAAATTACAAATTAAACTCTTTCAGTAACTATGGATTTGGAAGGAATTGGCTCAACGGATATCAACTAAATTATATATATATATATATGATTTTTACAAAATACCATAATGAAAAATTCTAAACGCTAAACTCAGGGCAAAGCTCGGGCAATTACGCTAGTTGTACAATATGAGTAAAACGTCACTGCATTGCAAATAACTTCATTTCATTTGTTGTAAGTTATGCAAATTAGTATATTTGCATTTAAGGTTCCGGAACGGCGTTCTGGTGAGTTCTGCCAGAAAAAGGCACTGCTGATTTAACCGATGACCAAGATGAGTAATTTTACTAACAATAAGAGAAAATTGGAAAATATTAAATGTTCCTTATGTCGGATATCAAAGAATATGCTCATGGTGCAACGTGCAATTTTCGTATAAATAAATATAATTTACATAAGATTTCAAAAACTTCTTCGAATGGTATTTGAATGGATAATTTTATCTATAGCTCCTGTTAAATTAATTTTTGGCAGGATAATACGGCACGTGTCGTTTAGTGAATAAGATTACGGAAGAGAAAATTAGAAATTCATTCTTCATATATTGAATTGCGTAAGACAAAACAAAATAAACGGTGCAATATACATAGCACAAACTTTTTCATATACGTATATACATTTGGTCAACTGTGAACGCTAACAAAAGAAAAACGCTTATAAATCAAAGTTAACCGTAGTTTAGCGTATATTTAAATGCCACTGAACGATATAGTATTTTTTGGGACATATGGATTATTTAGTATCATTTTTGACATCAGGCTGTACGATTGGATGGACTTTAATCAAAATCCCTATGGCCATTTTTGAGTAAATGGAATTTTGTTTCAAAATATCCAAATATCCTCAATTGTCGTGCAACATCGTTAATTTATTCAGTGTCTATTATGAATGATGTTATCCACAAATATGATATATCATTCGATTTAGTTTAACAGTCAAGGCTGTAGTAAGATTTTGAGTCGCCAAGCCGCCTAAGATTTTCATGCTGGCGCCTAGATATTGTATATGCGTGCTGCAGTTAGGTTTTGTTTATACTGTAGTCACGTACTGTAGTCATACTGTATGGTCGGGCTCGACAGTAGGAGCAGCAAAATGTGATATAATTTATCTGTCGGAAGCATTCAAGTTTATGAAAATAAGTGCAAATTTTTATTCTTGTTTCCAGAATATCATTACATTCTTTCAGAAGTAGAAGGATCATTTTATTATGTTCTGCTACATAACGTGACAGAAATCAATGCGCATGGCTTAATTATTGTAGCAGATTCGTGTCTAAATTATTAGACATTTATTTTTCTGACGATTATAAAAAATCCGCCAAAATGATGTGACGCCTGCGCTGGCTCCTAGGTTTTGGAGCTGGCGCCTAGATTTTTAGAAAATTTTGTTTTCATGAAAAAAAAACAGAATTCGAGATTTCAACGGAAATACACGTTTTGAGTTCCCCTGAACACGTTTTGACAATTTTGTCGACGATGTCTGCGTGCGTGTCTGTGATAGAAATTTTGTGGGCGCTCTAACTCTAAAACTATTAATCAGGTTAACGCTAAACTTTATATTTGACCTTTTGTATTGAAGGGACAAGAGTTGATTAGTTTATGGTTAAAATTGGCCAACCGGAAGTGGGTGTTTAATCTTGCCACATCCGTTCCTTTTAAATATTTGATTTAATACTTGATCAATGTAAAAGATTATTGGAAGAAAAGTTGTAGAAAATTTAATTTTGTACAAGTTTTGTACGAAACATTTTTCCTATATAATTCATTGTTCAGGACATTTTAAAAACCATATTTTTAGCTACACCACCAATAGGGGACTTTTATAATCACTTTTGTTTACGCTTAGTTACGTCTTAGTAACGCTCCTTTTTATTCTCAACTAGTTAATTACCCGGGCTTTGCACCGGGTATACAATTCCGAATTTTTCATGCTCATTTCACTCGCTAATATTTTTATTCAAAGTCAAGGGCTTAAGTCAGGGTATGATTTGTATAGAACCCTCCTCCCCTCCCAAAATAAAAATTCTGGCACCGAGGTGCACATCTTCAAGGTCTCATTAGTAAGTGTACCAAGTTTAAAGTCTCTAAATTCTTAGTTTTCTAGAAATTCTGTCCACACACAGACAAACGCCGCATTTTATTTATTAGATTGTTGAAGCTTCGTGGCTATAGACAATAGCAGGAGGCTACGGTATAAATTTATGTCTATCCTTTGTAAGCTCTTTGATTTTTTCTCGCGGTTCCTTAAATATTTATTATCATTTAACCTATTTAGAATTTTTGGAAATATTACAGGTATGGAGAAAGTCATATGATGGCCACATCAATTTTTTTAAAAAGGTCTCGAATCTCGATGAATATGGAAAATGTAAAACGCTTGAAGTGATACATGTAGATTATTCACTAAAACTACTGACTAGCATAACCAAAAAGCATTCGTTCTTTGTGAATGAAATACCGCTATTTGTCATGTCTGCCGTCTTTTGAGTTCATTAAATATTAAAACGCTCTGTAGTATTAAATAGACTAAACCTTTGGTGAGATTTAACGAAAATTTCTTCTTCATTATTTGTAAGAAATCAAAATAGTAATGCAATATGAAAAGGATAAGACAACAAAAGCAATGCCGGAAACAGAAACAGCTCCGGAAGGAAAAGAAAACGAAAGTCCTCGGAAATAGCCTCGGCGGGAAAGAAAGCGATTAAGATAAAAGAGAAAAAGAACCAGAGCTCGAAATTTTTATATTGGTAAACTTGAAAGAAATCGACTCGGAAAAAAGAAATCTGCTTTCCTTTGGAGAACAAAAAGAAAAGAAGGAAATCGATGAAAACTTTCTCCTTCCATCTCCAAGATTTAAATTTAGTCCGTCGGCACCTATCCTCTACGTACATGTCGCTTTCTGTTCTTCGAGCATTTTTCAAATCTGCAGAAACCACTAGACCAGCGTTTGTATTCTGAACATATACATCAGAGGAAAGATAATTCTCCATATCACTCTTCAAATATAAATTTTCCATTGAGAAAATGGTAAATGTAAAACGAAAACTTGCGAATGCCTCTTTGTAGACGCAAGGATGCTGATAAAATACAAACTAGAGAAACAGCTATTTGACTCTACCACCCCATTAAATACAATTATTACTAGTTGTTTTTTGGATTTTATAATTCATCTTCATAATGTACTTTCTTTTTCTCCAACCTCCTACATAGACATATGCGGGAATAAATATTGATAATAAGACCTGGAAAAGAGGCGAAGGATCAAGAAAACGTGGAAAACTTAATAAATTAAGAAATCATCAACGTTCATTATACGATCACATCATCCTCGTTACAAAACACCACGTGTGTTGAACACGCCCTTTCCTCTTCCTCGAAAAACTAATCCTATTCTTTCTACTTAAGTATCATCCCTTAGATTTTTCTATAATCAAATCCTCCAGCAATTCATTTCATCGCCTAATTTTAACCCTGCAGTTCTAGTAATTTCACCTCCTAATTTAATCAAGAGCAATATTTGACCCCTCCTGTTTTAGAAATTTCGCCTCCTAATTAATTCAAGCGCACTTCTGTTTCAAGTCAAACCTAATGGCGACATTTGACTCTCATTAATGCGCATGTTTTCCCGTAAATCTCTTTAGTTATCTTATTTTTCGAGGGTTAACTTCACTTTTTACTCGTATTATTAGATTATCTCTTTATATCCCAATGTTAAGTCCATGCATCCTATTTACCTCGTTTTCTGGCGTTCTATTACTTCATGGATGCGTCGACCAATTTATCAGACTTCTCCTGAATTATTTCTACCATCACATATGCATGCATCACGCAGCAAAACAAACGATAACGATCGTCTCCTCGGAATTTGTGCATCACGAACTCCCACATCGATTAAACGATCCTTCACTATTCCGTAATTAATTCCAAAGTCTCGTAGGTTAGACGAATGTCACATGACACTGATCCATTAAATACAATTCGTTCCATAAAACGGATCTTGTACGTCGCAAAATACAAAGAATAAGTTTCTAAAGTGCAAAGTCTGGTACGTTTAGTACTCTCTACAATGGTATACAGCACTAAACGTTGATAGAGATCAATTCATTCCATAAAACTTATCCTCGAAGTCTCTAAAGACAAAAATGTTATTTTAAATGGTCGATATCAGCTGTAGCTTTCAGAAATAATTGGTAGTTACGCGATCATTTTATTAAACCGGAGAGCCCCAACTTATTCCTTAATATATTTACTTCGAAAATAATTAATACTGTTACCCGTTTTCTTAATGCTAGTTGTTTTATTATCGCCGAGGCCATGGCGGGCTGCAATGACACTCACACGAACGAGAGCTTACATCGTTAGATGACAACAGATTCTGTGGCACCATACAAGCGAAAATCAAGTCCAAACATTTTACCGTTAACTTTTCAAAATTCGAGAATTTTTAACACAATTTCAATTAATGGACATAAGTTCTCCGACTTAAATTTTACGGATCGCTTTTTCATCATGGGCTTCGAGAGCCGCATAAACGCTCTCCAGAGCTGCAAGCGGTCCGATTAGATTGACGTCCTCTGGTCCAGGTCAGTCTACGAAGGAGGCTATCCCAAAAAATTAAAACGTCATAATTTGTCTGGATTATTTCAACGTTTTGCGTTATGACTGTTTGTCTAATATTTTTCTTATGATTAAGAGATTTTGTAAAATCAAAGTTTTCCACACATTAGAATTTTCCAACTAGTTGATATTTTTCCCGAAAGGTCCTTGAAAAGTTCAAAACTCTGGAATGATATTTTGATCAAACTTTAAATATTAGAAGACTTTTTACTATGACGGGATATATCTCAGCAGAAATTTTCAACCTGATTGAAAACTATATATACCTCCGCAGATGAGAGAGAAAAATGTCATTTCAGGCATTTGTTTAGAACGTTTTTAGAACAGGAGATTTCGCTTACTATTGGTCTGTATTTACCATAGCTTACAAAATAACTCATAGAAACCGTGATTATACTTTACATTTCACCGAAGATGATTATTAAACGGGGAATTATCGAGATTGTCTAATGGCTGAAAATTTTCAAGAACAAGCACTTAAAAAATACTTGTATCAGATATCGCCAATAGCCACAACAAGGTTATAAAAAAACAGATGCGCATTTCGGCTATAAATGTGGTAATTCGCCGAAAATAGATTCTAAAAGAAGACGTGCGCTGGAATTTCCATTGTTTTTATATGTATGAGGAGGGAGAGGGAGGGTGGATTTGTGGGTGAATGTCCGGAGTATGATTATGCTTTTAATACGAAAATTTCACGACAGTATATTAAGTTTGATACAACTATAACTACAACGATAATTCTGCATTTCCATAAACATTCCATTTCTTCGGCCCACTTTCAATTATAATCCTGAAAATGGGTTGGGTCTACATTTTCGTGAAGAATGGATCTAACATAACTAACTACAGAGTGATATCAAAAGGATGGGTAACGGGTTTTAGCCAGCGCGAATCCATTGATTAAACTTATGGGAACGGGGAATGACGAGGTAGAAGGGAGAGAGTTAGAATCAAGTGGCTCGTTAAGGGAGAGGAAAATCCGGATAACAATGGAAGACCGTTGAAGAAAAGGGGAAGTGAGGTTGGGACATGAGTGAATGAGGAGAAGGAGAGAGAGAGAGGGAAGTATTGAAATGACTGCGGAATTCCCGAAGGTAAGTTTCAGTTGTCGACCTCTCCGGGTCATGAATCCTATTCGTTCTGAAAACCATCTCGTTTTCGAGAGAGAACCCAAAAAGAAAAGGGCGAGAAGCTGAGAGGGTGTATTTCACTTTGGATGAAAAGGTAATTCTAGTCAAGTAGAAAGGAGCGATGCGTTACACGCCCTAGGATCTGGAAAGCAAAATTTTCATAGTTACAATAGAAAACGTGTTCCGAGAGTCGATTGCAGAACGAAAGGGGTGGTTTAATTTTGTACATTAGCTCTTAAGTTTTTCAAGGTCTCATCGCAAAGTCGGAATTATTAATAAATATCGTAGACTACCTAGAATTGACCTTTTTCATGGAAATTCTACTAGATTTATTTTTAATTTCTAACACTCATCTAAATGAAGAAAACCGTAACGTCATCGTTGTCAAAAGGAGCAATCGTTGTCCTTATTGATAATAAACAAGTAGTTCTCGAAATAACTAATCCGCCTACTTTCCTTTCAATACAACTTTTATATATAACAAGTAGGGGTGTACACAGGTTTCCATTGGTACAGAAGTGCTTTTCTTCAAATTTGCCGCAGTATAATCGTAAACTAATGTATTTGCTTTGAAATCAGAAAATTATTTTTCCTTATATTGTGGTACCTCTGTTTTTTAGATCCGTTCTAAACATGTTCATTTCGTTTTGCCATTCTATACCCGCCCTACAAAAGACATTTCTTATTGAAATCGGTTCAGCCAATACGTTCCAAATTCATAGTTACAGAAAAATTCTAACCTTGATATTGTGATAGCCCTGTTTAGTTTTAACCTCTCAGACGCCCCCTCCCAGTTGCATTACACGCCAATGCCCGCAATGTCCCCTTCAATAGTTGCTACAATGTAAGGGTTATTCGCGCCTTACCCAATGACACTCCTGCCCCCCTTCACCGACACTGGGAACTAGCACATATACATCTTCTTGACTTTTTCTCCCCGCCTGATCTCAACCTCCGCTAACCCTATTAGCCCCCCTACAATGTCTCCTCTGTTACATTGTAGCAATTCGCACTTTACCTCACCACACTCCCTCCTTATTGGCAATCAACCCTTCCCACTCCCCGTCTCCTCCAATCATCAACCTTATCACATCACCCTGTCATTCCCCGCCCAGTGTGTCACTCTCAGTTACTCTATCACTGAAGAAGATAAGCTTGCGTGTTTTTATATACACCATAATGGGTTAAAATCCATACGGACAGCTCCTAAGAAATACGTGTAAATTAAATATTAGTTTATTTTTAATTGTGGTAGCCCTGCTCTTAAGCTCCCTTTAAAAATCTTGATTTCATTATGGTATGTTATGCAAATCTTATATACAAAATAAAACTGAAATTTGTTCAGCCAATTCCTTCAAAATCCATAATTACTGAAAGAGTTTAATATGTGAGTGTGGTACCCCTGTTTAGTTGGTTCGGTCAAAATATGACAATATGGTTTTGTATGTATTGGTACATTATAAATATTATATTTGGTTAAAATTGATGTGGCCAGTTGAACACAAATACTTGTAAAAATAATTATTTTTATTACTTGTGTTGTGGCAGCCCTGATTTTTATATCTATACTAAATATCTTGATTTTGTTATTTTATGTTGAACGCCTACTTAATACAAAATTTCGTTGAAATCGTTTGGGCCAATTCCTTCCAAAGTTAAACTTTGCAGTTGTGGCACCCCTGCTGAGCCGATCCGGTTCAAATATGTCATTTTGGTCATTAATTTATGTGAAGATTCTATGTACCAAATTTAGTTGAAATCGATTCATTCAGAAAGATGTTAGGGGTATACGCACACGCACACACACATACACACACGCACACGGGCACCGAGGCGATCTCATAAGACTCTTTTCCATTTTTTGAAAGTAGGCTAAAAACACAGAGCCATTACAAATTCCATTCAAGTGTGAATACTCGTGCCGAAACTTTAGTAATTTGCAAACTCGGATCGGATGAGGAAAAATCTTACCTAAAAGATTAGAATCTCAGATTTTATTTTTTAAAAACCTTTCTTTGATGAAGAAGACATTTCTCATATTTTCTCATAACGAGAAATCCACAAAAATATAAGCGTCTTAGAGAAATGCTCGTCTAGCTCTTCGTGATTCAATGATAAAAATATGGCATATCACTGACAATTCTCGAAGAGAATTAATGAAATATTCCTGCACGTTAATACGAAACTACATCACGAAACGTGCTCTTTATAAGAAAAATATTAATCTTTCAATTATTTTAATCCCACGGAAAACACGAATCAAGATGCTCTTTTAAATTTCCGGAGAAGCTGAGGAAATTTAAAATTCAAAACAAAAAGAATAAATGAATACACGAAATATTACAGCGTGATTCATTTACCGGAAAGCAGACGAATAAATTTTCTCTTAATCCAGGAGGCGAAAGAAGGCCCGAATGGAATGTAAAGGTCTGATATAGGATAGACGAAGAGGTAAAGAAAAACGAAAAGAATTGAAACGAGGAAAAACAGCGAACACAAGTTAAACGAATGAGTGATTAAATTTAAAGGTGCACGGATGGGGAAGAAATTGATTGAACATAAATCGATAAGGATAGGAAAGTGGAGAAGAAAACATCGACCTGGAATAAGAAAGAAGCGGGAAAAGGAATGAATAAAAAGAAGATAAGAGATGGAAGAGGAAATAAATAAATGAAACGGACGAAGCAAGTATCAAAGAGAAGTATTGCAAAAACCTAATGGAAAGATAAACGTATTTGAATACATGACAAGGTATGATACTACAAGATAAAGAACATTACTAATAACTAGAGTAAAAGCCTGTTGAAATTCAACGGGAAAATTGGAACTTAATATATTCAACTATATTAAAAGGAAGTAGAACGAATTGGAGGTTTTTAAATGTTTGGGTAAGATATTTTGTAACAAACCAACAGATTTAGGATTTTATGTATTTTAATAATAATAATTTTAACATACAATCATATTTTGTAACACCTTACTTTCGTAGAGAATACATATATTTGTAAAGCTCTGTTAATAATACATTATTATATTTGTAAATATTAAAATGTAATCAGGTTTCAACTAAATTAACAACATCATTAACGTTTTATGCAGAAAAAAATTAACTAATAATTTTTTGTGTTATTTTATCAAGTTAAAGCAACATGTTGAAATGAAACAAATACTAACAATGAATATAATAAAAACGCATAATGTGAATTAAAATATTTTTTGATTCAATAATTTTTAAAGTAATAAATAATGAAACAAATAACAAAAATTATTTAACATCTCATTCAAAAATGTCATTATAAACAACGTTTAAAGTAAAGACTCTATCGTCATTCATAAGCCGACCTTGAGTGGGAGTGTCTTTTACATAAACTTTAATGGTATCCTTGTTTCTCGCTCTCGACAAACCAGTATAAAGCTCTCCGTGAGAAAAAACAGGTTCGTCTAAGTATAAACCAACACATAGCATACATATACAGTAGTGTGAGGGAAGCAGAGGAAACGAAAGAAATAAGCGAATTATTAGTCTAAGAAATTTATGGAAAATACATGACATACAAATCATCATCATCATAGGTAGTCTGTCCGTAGACAGGTCCGTGATTATTCATGGTTAAACCTGGTTCTCCATATACTCCTATTTTCTGCTGTCCTCTTCATATCTTGATAACTCTCTTTCCCTTTTAAATCGTCTATCAGCTGAAACATTTTCCTACATCTTTCCCTTTTTCCATCTAGTTTCCCCTCTATCACGTCTTTAATCATACTCTCTCACCTCAGGTAATATCCAACCCAGTTTGCCTTCCTCTTTCTATGTAATCATTCGCTTCTCTCCTAATCTTCGTAGCACTTCATCGTTTTTCATCCTATCTATTTTAGATTTAAAAGCTTTCCAAATATTTTGTCATTTTTCCTTAGCTTCCATGTTTCTGCCCCGTACAAAGCTATACTCCATACATAGCATTTTATGAACTTCTTGCGGATATCTTCCCTTACATTCCCCGTAATTAGGTGTTTCTTTCTTCTGAAAGCCGCTTTTGGGTCTCCTATTATAGTCCTGATCTCATCCGTACATTTTGATTCTCATGTTATGATGCTTCCAAGGTATTTATATTCTGAAACTTGTTCTAAAGGCTTTCCCCCAATACTTATGTTCAGATTCTCTTCTTTACCCGATATTCGAATGGCCTTGGATTTTTCTGTATTTATTTCCATACCGTATTTTCTTCCTGTTATCACTAGTCTATTTATCATTTTTTGTAGCTCCTCTTGCTTTCTTGCTAGAAGTACTTGATCATCTGCGTATTTTACTATTCTTATAATCCTTCCTCCAATTTTGAAATCTCCTGTGCCTTCTAAAGCTTCTTGCATTAGACTTTCTCCATATATATTGAATAGGGTTGGCGATAGGCAGCAGCCTTGTCTTACTCCTCTACCGATATTTACTCCGTAGGTGTCCACATTCTCAAACCTGACCTTTACAACTTAATTCACATATAGATTCCTAATCAGTCTCCTGTCTTTCCAGTCTACACCTATATCCTTCAATATCTTCATCAACATTACTCAATTTACTCTATCAAAGGCCTTCTGCCAGTCTACGAAACATACGCAGATATCTTGGCTGTAATCTATTGCCCTTCCTGATATGATTCTTACTACCCCTATAGCATCTCTATTTCCTCGTCCTTTTCTGAAACCGAATTGATCATCCCCTAGAATTTCTTCTGCCTTTTTCTCCAGCCTTTTATTAAGAATCCTCGTAATGATATTGGACGTGTGGTAGAGAAGACTTATCTTTCTGTACTCTTTACACTGCATTGGCTTTGGCTTCTTCTTTAGAGTGATCATCGTTACTTCTAAGAAATCCCGAGGCCACTCTCCCGTGTCCTAAATCTTAGTTAAGTAAAAGAGAGCGAGCTACACTGGCAAATACATAAAATGTAAGCGAAGGAAATTCTCCAAAGCCAGTCAAACTGATAAAACCCGGTTAAAAGGCCGGATAAAAACAGATGAACCCGGATAAAAACCGGATAAAAACCCAATACGTATTTCGGCTACAAAGTAACCATCATCAGGGGTTAAAAAAAAGGGGGAAGGGGGACTTGAGAGAGGGCGACTGAAACCAAGACCAGTGGCACGCTCTCAAGTGGATGTCCAGGGCTGTGTCTGTGTATTTATACCTGGTTGGTGGGCAGGGGGGAGGAGGGGGGAAGAAAAAGGGGGGGACCTAGATGACCTAGGTGATGGGAGAAAAAGGGGGAGAGGTCAGTTTAAAAATTTATTAGGGAACCCTAAAGACAAAATACCCACATTAGAAAAATCAGGCATATATCAAGTGTTGTGCCCCACATGCGACATGTCTTACATTGGCCAAACGAAAAAAAAAAGAAATATTTCCATCAGATTCAAAGAACATTTAGCGCACTACAGACATGGACGCTTTGAAAAATCGGCCGTCGCGAAACACATTTTGGAATATAACCACCCATTAGACACAAATAGCCTCAAACTGCTAAAACAAGTCCCAAATACCAAACTCGACGCGACAGAAAGCTTACACATTCATAAATACAGACACACCATGATGAATAATGAGTTAGGGGTAATAAACAGCGTTCTTTTTAAACTGACCTCTCCCCCTTTTCTCCCATCACCTAGGTCATCTAGGTCCCCCCCCCTTTCCCCCCCCCCCCCTCCCCACCAACCAGGTATAAATACACAGACACAGCCCTGGACATCCACTTGAGAGCGTGCCACTGGTCTTGGTTTCAGTCGCCCTCTCTCAAGTCCCCCTTCCCCCTTTTTTTTAACCCCTGATGATGGTTACTTTGTAGCCGAAATACGTATTGGGTTTTTATCCGGGTTCATCTGTTTTTATCCGGCCTTTTAACCGGGTTTTATCAGTTTGACTGGCTTTGGAGAATTTCCTTCGCTTACACTAAATCTTAGTAATTAATTTCGTGATCGCTTTTAGTCCTTCTGATCCCATGACTTCAAGTACCTCAGCCGGTATTCCACCGCTGCCTGTGGCTTTCCCTTTATTTAGTCCCACTATCGCTTTTTCTACTTCGCTGTCTATAATACTTCGTCCTAAGTTGTCTTCTTCAATGTGTTCCTCATCTTCCAGTTCTATTTTTGCGGATCCTGCCTGCTTGCTGTATAGTTCCTTAATGTATTCTTCCCATACCTGTTCTACATTCTTTGTTTCCCATCCGTATTCATAATTCTTTTATCACGAATTCCATTAGTCTTATCTTCTAATTCCAGTGCCCTAGCGTACATCATATCGTACCGTCCAAACTTCTCCATTTGTTGTATTTCATCAAAATTTTCTTTTATCCAATTTTCTCTAGCTTTATCTGTTACCCTTCTCAACTCATTGTTTGTACGTCTATAGTTGGCTCTACCTTCTTCACTGTTAACGTTTTTCCATTTTCGTCTCTCACCCATTTTCTGCAGTATTTCCTTAGTGATCCATGGCTTTCTGATTTTCTTCTCTCGTTTTCCCAAATTTCTTAGGTAATCTTCTAACTTCATGCTGACTACATCCTTCCTTTCTTTCAGTTTTTCTAGGTCCCAGGTCTGTCTTTTTCTTCTCGTTTTTCTTATTTGTTTGAGCTTTGTACTTATGTCAACTATTAGAAGACTGTGATCTGAATCAATGTCTGCTCCTGGTAATGCCTTGGCGGTCTTCATGCTGTTCCTGAATCTTTGTTTTACTAGGATGTAATCTATTTGGCATCTCATTCTATCTCCTGGGCTTTTCCATGTGTATAACCTTCGTTTATGGTTTTTAAACTATGTATTAGTCACTACAAGGTCATTATTGTTGCAGAATTCTACCAGGTTTCCCCTTCACGGTTTCTCTTCCCAAGTCCCGACAACATGCTGTCCCAATCTCCCATTATTATTCAGTTTACCTTTCCTCTTCTGTCTTCTTTGCAAATGTCATTAATTTGCTCATAAATCTCCTCGATTTCTTATATATACATATATATATATATATTTTTACTCTTTCTCTCCGCTGGCCTGAACCTATGCGAACCCTGTTGGCCATCTTACAATGTCTCCTATAGTTACATTGTAGCTATTCGCGCTTTACCTTACCGCACTCTCTCCTTATTGGCAATCAACCCTTCCCACTTCCCGTCTCCTCCAATCATCAACCTTATCACATCACCCTGTCATTTCCCGCCCAGTGTGTCACCTTCAGTTACTCTCTCTCCATCGCTGATGAAGGGCATATGCCCGAAAAGCTTTCGTGTTTTTGTGTGCTTGTTTTGTACGTCTCTCTTCGACGCCCCCTACAGCCTGCCAACTTGATCCTAAACTTGGTAAGTGTCCGCTGAGCTTCCTTCAACACCTTGTTGCCACCCTCATCACTACCTTTCCTTTTCCTTTACGTTAATAAATATACATATATAAATAGATGAAGTTGGGAAAGAGAAGCGTAAGAGATTAACCAGAATTGTGAACGAGATATTAAAAAATCTAACTCAAAATAAACAATGTTAAAAGGAAGATAAAGAGATTACCCACGCTTTTAGTAGAGGGGTTCGAGTCTTATTCCCAAAGCTAGGGTCGCGGGTTCAAATCCTGCCGTGGGCATAGCTGTACGGGTTGAATATTGCTATTTCCGACATATTTATTATAAATGGCTGCGAAGAATTGTTTATGAGCCTCGAAAAAAATAATGAACCAACTTGGGATAAGGTTCCAAAAATAATAGGATAAATATAGGATAAGAATTTTAAAATAACAAGGTACAGCAGATTAAACGCTAAATAGTTTAAGAATCGCATTAAAAAATAACTGAACGCTGATAACGCGACATATGATACGCATAAAACGAAAATTGGACGAAGTTGAAGAGTTTAAGCGATCTTGGAAGCAGAATATAACAAGAAAACGCACAGGATAAGACGGAGATAAAGAGAGAATTTAGTAAAGAAGATACGGAGGAGAAAGTGAAATAATCGGAGAGAGAGAGAAATTAGGAGAGTTTGCGAAATACATTTACAGACGGAGAGAGAGATAGAGAGGGAGAGTGGAAAGTGAGATAGGGGGAAAAGATAGCATGGCGTGAGGGCACAGTGTTAGGTAGATGAGGAAAGGGTCGAGATGAGAATACTTCAGCAAATTTCTGTGGCGTCGGGGGAATGGAATGGGGGAGATGGAGAGAGTGAGGGAGGGGGAGAGAGAGTGAGGGAGGGGGAGAGAGAGTGAGGGAGGGGGAGAGAGAGTGAGGGAGGGGGAGAGAGAGTGAGGGAGGGGGAGAGAGAGTGAGGGGGGGGGGAGAGTGAGAGGGGGAGAGAGTGAGAGGGGGGAGAGTGAGAGAGGGGGGAGAGTGAGAGAGGGGGAGAGAGTGATGGAGAGGGAAAGAGTGAGGGGGGGAGAGAGAGTGAGAGGGGGAGAGAGAGTGAGAGGGGGGGGAGAGAGAGTGATGAAGGGGGAGAGAGAGAGTGATGGAGGGGGAGAGAGAGAGTGATGGAGGGGGAGAGAGAGAGTGATGGAGGGGGAGAGAGAGAGTGATGGAGGGGGAGAGAGAGAGTGATGGAGGGGGAGAGAGAGAGTGATGGAGGGGGGGAGAGAGAGTGAGGGAGGGGGAGAGAGAGTGAGGGAGGGGGGAGAGAGTGGGGGAGGGGGGAGAGAGAGTGAGGGAGGGGGGAGAGAGTGGGGGAGGGGGAGAGAGAGTGGGGGAGGGGGGAGAGAGAGTGAGGGAGGGGGGAGAGAGAGTGAGGGAGGGGGAGAGAGAGTGGGGGAGGGGGAGAGAGAGTGGGGGAGGGGGAGAGAGAGTGGGGGAGGGGGGAGAGAGAGTGGGGGAGGGGGAGAGAGAGTGGGGGAGGGGGGAGAGAGAGTGGGGGAGGGGGGAGAGAGAGTGGGGGAGGGGGAGAGAGAGTGGGGGAGGGGGAGAGTGAGTGGGGGAGGGGGAGAGAGAGTGGGGGAGGGGGAGAGGGAGAGAGAGTGGGGGGAGGGGGAGAGTGAGTGGGGGAGGGGGAGAGTGAGTGAGAGAGAGAGAATTTTGGCGGATGGAGTTTGCTGCGGAAAAGTGAAAGGAGGGATGGAAGAGAAGGGTGAGGGTTGTTGGCGGTGGGGTGAGGGTTTGAATAGCGTGGAAGAACAGGGGTTGGTCTGGAAAGATACTTTCCCACCGGGTCTGAAGAGGAATTAATGGGGAAAAGGGATTTTAAAACCCAACCCAAGGGCATTGTGGAAGTAACGGAGAGGTTACGTGGAGGGAGGAGGAAGAGAGGGAGAGAGTGAGGAAGAAAGGGAGATAGAGAGAGAAGAAAAAGAGGATGATAAAGGAAAGTTAGCGGGTCCCAAATGTCTCGAATTTCCGTGGGTCTGATAAAAGTGTATTTTCTCCGCTACACGTTTTAAAGAGGACTGATCGACTTACAGAAAAAATGAACTTTTACGACACTAGGAAATATGAGAATATAATTTTATACATTAAATATATTTGCGGATGAATTCGTCGCAATGACGTGAATATCAAGATGCGAAAATTCGCGTTTACTCGACATACATTTTGAAAAGCTTTTATTCCAAAAATGAATTATCGTGTTAAGCTTATGCCTGGGAATCAATTGATAATAAAAACAACTCGCGTGGTAATGAAACTGTTCGGAAAACCAGATGCGCATTTCGGTTGCAAAGCACTGATAATCAACTTAGCTACTTTGGTCATAAAACGGTTGAAAAACCAAAATGCGTATTTCGGACACATAGTAACCGTACTCCGAACTAATTCCTCGATCATTGATTATAGTCTCCAGATAAAACTCAGCTTAATTGCCACTGAGTACGACCGCTTTGTAGCCAAAATGCACTATTGGTCCTCTGCGATATTTTATGATTAATATTTTTTTTAATATGCTTCTCTGATTTTTTAGAAGAAAAAATTTCTATTAATCTGTGAATGAAACAGTCTATGTTCACGACGAAAGAATATCCTAACCAGGAATAATTTAACCTAATCCAAACTTGAGGTAACTAGACAAAATTTGTGACAAGTGCTGGATTCAAAAGGAATAAAATAGATAGCACAAGCTACACTTTAAAAACGAACGGTTCGTAAACAGAATGAAGAGAAATGCTTCAGCAAATGGGTTTGGAAGGAGTATTCTAAAAAGAGAGAAGTTAGAATTATCTCAGTGAATAATTAATCAGAGAACAGTGATGAATAATTGAAGGAAGGGAATACTCTGCAAGAACAGGAGGGGGGAAAACTTGGAAAAGGAAGGCAACGGATATAATGAAGATATTTGGAAGTTTTTTTTTTCGTGGAAGACTTTGAGCGTAGTGTCAAAAATAGTATTCGACAAACTATGCTAGTGTTTCATCTAATAAAACAGTGCAGATTAGGTATTCGGGTGTAATGAAGCCAGCCGAGTCATAAAAATCATGTGAATCTTCCATATCAAATTGGTTAAGAAAATTCAATTATACGATCTTTTTGTTGAAGAAAATCGGTTTTATTCATATCATTAGTTGATGCGTTGAGAACACATTCCGAAAATCTTTAGGACAAAGTCTTCAGCTGCATATAATATTTGATGCTCGTAATCAACATTTCATATCTCCGTTTCCTTTTCATTGGTTTATTTTTACATATTTTGCATATGAGAGAGATGATGAAATTTACGGCGACTGCAATACATGAAATTAAAATGTTGAACAGTGTGCGAAGAAATGTACTTTTTGTCGAAGTTAGGAAAGGGAATTCAGATTGGGAAATCATACGCGAAGAAAACTTAAGTTGTCAAATCATTGATTAATAGACATCTCGAACCATCTTACTGCAGTAAAATATTAAGTAGAAGAAAATTTGTGACGAAAAAGTAATTTTTTGTTGGTAATCTGATAAAAAGATGCAAATGACAAAAGGAAACCAATGACAAATTGAGAAATAAATTTAAAATGATCATGAGAACAGTAACGTCATAGCTACCTCATTAGTATTAGTAATACAACGACATGAATATGCCCGATAGCTATAGATTCATCAATAACCGGTATATAGATTAAAATTTGCAGTTATTTAAAATGCACAATTATGAATGAAATGATTTAAAACTACAAACAACTCCATCCTCCCAGTTCTACAAAATAATTTAGAGCATTCCGTATTACAAATAGGTCTTCTCTATCGCGTGACACCTTTAACATCGGTCTAAAATATGTACATAGTCAACGCTCGAAACATAATATTAAAGAATTGATTTGACATAGATAAAGGCTAATAAACAGGAAAGTTTTCCAAATGCTTTTATGAAATTATGATTTACACTTCCCGTCTCAAAAACTAAGAATTTGAGATTTATAGCTTATGGTAAAATTCAAAGCACTAAACTCAAAATTAAAATATTCATCGGGGCCGGCTTACAACGGTGTGACTGCACAGGGCACCACGCACTCTAAAAAGTATTTGTTGCTCTTATGAAGTATTAGGTTGTCTAGAAATTAATGCCGTTTTTGTGAATAGGTTTAATTAAGCTCTTATAACCTTCAGAATTTGTTCTAGTAACCAATTAAACATACCATTTGTGTAAATAGAATCTTTATGTTTATTAATAAAGGTAAAGTACTCCTTTAGCCAAACAATTAGAGGGTTACAACACCCAATGCATTTCGCCCACAAGGTGGGCATCGTCAGGGGTAAAACCTCTTTCAACAGTCACTGTCACTGTTGAAACAGGTTTTGCCCCTGACGATGCCCACCTTGTGGGCGAAATGCATTGGGTGTTGTAACCCTCTAATTGTTTGGCTAAAGGAGTACTTTACCTTTATTAATCTTAGCCAAAGTTATTGAGCTACTATCAATTATTTTATGTTTATTGTTGTCCCAGGCAACCCCTCATTCTTGTTTAACATGACCGCCGACGAGACACACATTCGGCATATAATGCTGTATGAATTCAAAAAAGGAAATAACGCTACTGTAGCCACGAAGAATATCCGAGAAGTTTATGGAAAAGTTCTGGATACCCGCAAATGTCAGCGATGGTTCAACAAATTCCGTTCTGGAGACCTCAACCTCGAAAATTGCTCCGGTAGAGGCTGTCACATTGAAATCGACATCGAAACTTTGAAGGCGCTCGTGGAGTCTGACCCTCGGCAATACCCCCGTGAAATGGCGACAAAACTCTCTCATGAGACAGTGCGAACACACCTCAAAATCTAGGCAAAGACCTTAAAGAGGGTGTTTGGGTGGCTCACAAACTCTCCAACGAAAATCTTCTCCGTGTCGGCTTTGCTTCTTATCTCCTCGCGCGCCAAACCCGCGAACCGTTTCTGGAACGGGTTGTGAACGGGGATGAGAAATAGATTCTTTACTTCAACATCAAACGTAAAAAACAATGGCTGAGTCGCGGACAAAAACCAGTTCTCGCCCCAAAACCTGGACTCCATCCACGGAAGATAATGCTCTGCATTTGGTGGGACATGAGAGGAGTGATTCACTTTGGACTCCTGAATCCACATCAAACACCGACTTCTGACCTGTACTGTCAAAAATTGGGTCGATTAAACCAGTCTCTTCGTCAGAACCGTTCGTCACTTGTCAATAGAAAAGGTGTTATTCTTCTCCACGACAACGCTTGTCCCCATGTGGTACGTTTGAATTACCAAAAAATCAGGGACTTAGATAGGAAGTCCTCCTGCACCCATTATACTATCCAGATATGGCGCCCACAGATTACCATCTGTTCCGTTCGCTTCAACATCATTTGAGTGGAAAATAATTTTTAAATGAAGAGACAGTCAGATGGGACATCAATTTACTCCTTCGATCAAAACCACCCGAGTTTTTCAAACGGGAATTGAAAATCTGGTCATGAGATAGGAGGCTATCATAGATAATAATGGAAATTATATCACTGATTAAACTTCATTCCTTTTCAGTGAAATTTTTTTCTTTTGTTAAAAATAACAAAATTAATCTTTTGACAACCTATTATATACATACAATTAAACAATTCGGAAAAAATATCGAACACTGAAATAGTGAGAGAGGTTGCTTTAGCTATCAAAATTTGCTAGAAAAATGTTTTGACGCGTAAGAAGCACTGGGCCCCAGCGATTTTACTATCCGGCTCTGATATTAATCATAAACAAAGTTTTAAAATAGGTATTATAAAATTTGGCACACAGAGGGTAATGTCTTCAATAGAAGCGATTACGAAAATGCTAAAGCTAAAGTTTTCCTGTTAATTAAACAAAGCTACGAACAGTAGAAAAGAAAACTTTTTAAAAAGACAAGAAAGCCACCTTTCGCCTCCTTAATACTTGGGTCCGTACAACATGCGGCGGGAAAATTCAATTTCTCTGCGAAAATTAAAATCCGTCTAGAGACCCCCGAAATGGTTAGCAATGAGACTCGTGGAAGGGAAAATGTTTGCAGAAATTAAAAAAGTGACTTTTTAGATAAGAATTTCCACGCGAGAGGGCGAAAAGAGCCGGAGATCTCGGAGCTGAATAAAGCTCTCTGGAGAAGTAGAGGTGGACGAAGAAGGGACATTAAACGAAATGTAACTAAATGAGGTGGAATTTTCTTTACTCCATCATCATGGGTGCAATTTGAAAATGTTATAGGTAGACATATGTGAAGCAACTTTAAAAAAGTGAAAGAGGACGATGGGAAATTTAGCGAGGAAGGATAAATAAATTAATTAATTCTTGGGAAAAATTATGGCGCCGTAAAAAAGATTTCCTTGGGTAATTTCATTAGGAATGGGAAGACGGGGGGCAAACTTTAGAAGAGGCTCAGCTAAAAGAGGGAGAGAAAGTAAAAGAAAATGGATGGATAAGAATGGAGAGAGAAGACAATTATAAAAATGGAAGCAAAGAAGGAAGAAAGCAGTATCATAAAAAAGTAACTTAAAGAAAGGAGAAATGAGGAAGGAAAAGAATATGTGAGGAACACATAGCGAAGGAGGAAAGGGAATATTGAATATGAGAGAGAAGGAAAGGATTAGAAGAGAAAGAGACAAAAGAGAATAAAATGGAAAATGACAGGTTAAAATACAGTAGCAAATAGTAGCTAAGAAAAATAAAAAAGTTGGAGTATAGCAAAGAAATAATAGAAAGGAATGGAAAAAAAGATAAACAGCTAACAGAGAAGAAAAGAAACCGGGAAGATTACTGCGTATTATTATTAACTTCCAAGACACAGTTGACGGATCTCGAAGATTTATAGGATAATGCTTACGAGATAACGTCTAAAATGAATAAGAATAACAACGTTTAAAGAATAATAGATAAAAATAATAGTAAGCACTCGTTTTAAGAGACAAGAAGTCCAAACCAGAGCTAATTCAGGCTGGTTTCCCAAAGTTGACGTCCCGAATTGAGTACTTATATTGACATGAAATGTTTCAGTATGTGTTAATCATGCCAAGGAATTCTCATGCCATAAATACCATTTGTAATTCATATTTTATCAATGATAGTGAACAAATTAAGAGCATTAGCAGGTTTAAAATACTAAAAGCAATGTCAAAATCTCTTTCTGACATATTTTGCTTGTATTTTTTTAATAAACGAATTTAATAAATCTTACTGTTTATACGCTAATACGCATGGACCATTGCTGAAGAGTAATAGAGCGGAAAAGAAAATAAGCCATTTGTTCGCTCGTCTATGCTCAAGCCGAGTTCGGTAAGAATCGTCTCCATGGCAACAATCCGATAAAATGCAATTTAAAACGCAAAAACGCTGTTTTAGTAGAAATTCAAAAAAATACGATCAATTATCAAACTTCTGCAATAATAATTAGAATCTACATTCTTTTCCCCTTATAAACCTCGAACCGATATCACATTTTTAAGAAAATTTCAAGTATTAAAGAATACATCTGCACGCTGAACTTGAGACTTCCTATGTAAAACAAATAGGAAAAAACGTTTCTGGAATCGAACTCGGAACTTCAACCTTCACCAAATAAAATATACCTCGTATGTGGGCCTGGAAGCACGAGCCTCGTTCCAAGTTTCATGAAAATCGGTCCATTGATGCGAAGGTTATTAGTAGGGGACACACACACATACACAGATAGGGCCATTTCATAAGGCTGTTTCCTTTGGAAACCAGACTAAAAAAGGGGTTTTCGTACAAAATTGGCAAATATAATACAAGAATGATGCTGAAAGGTTAAAGGATAAGAGAGTTACAGATAATCGGAAATACGTTTGATGCGAGAGCAAGAAAAATATTTCAAAAAAGTTTCTAGAGAACTATCGGATAATAGAGCATTACAAATTTCAGATGGATAAAAAACGGAGCTATGAAATTAAACAGTCACATAGATGAATTCATCGTGGAAAATAATGTTCTACATTTTTACCTTTTCTATTACAAATCAAATCATTTTCGATCACGCTTTTTCAATTAAAACAGACCTGTCTCACATCTTTGACAATATTGCGTCTCCGGCTGCGAAACTTCTGCCATAAAAATAATTACCCCGCGATAATAAAACGCTTTCGGCAGATTTAACGCCTTTTCCTTATTTTCCCACGAGGTACACAGAGAAAGCGAGCTGCATGAGATGGAGGGTCCCAAAGAAAATTGATGAAAATACCCCGGCTTATGGAAAAAAAGGTTCAGTGGTTAGGAGAAACAAAAAGTTTAAAGACGAGAACTTCTTAAGAAATGGTAAAGAAGGTATGGTGCGCATGGAACGAGGCAGCTAAAAATTATTTTTAAGTGCCCCGGATGAATGGCTACTGAAAAAGGGAGTGATACGGGGGATGGGGTTGAAGGAGAAATAAGTAGAACGAAATGAGGAAACCGCTAAGGTCCATGAACCCTGATCCCCAGTGCGGGGAAAAATCGTCCTTATAAATGCGCAAAGACACGGGAGATGGAGTTACCAGCAAGTCCGACGCCTCTTTTCCTTTTTTCTTTTGAGAATCAATCTGCTCATTTTCCCAAGCGCTCAAGCCGGTATAGAGCTCGGGTGCTGCGTGTGGATTAATTCACGACACCTTCCGCGGCTCGCAAGACTGAATTCGCCGGTGGGAGAGGAGAGAGGCAGAGGAAGTCGATGGAAGGAGAGAGACGCTGAGAAAGAAAGACCAATGAAAAAGGCGAACGCTTGAAGTAATGTATAGGCGAAATTGAAGCGATTTATTTATGACCTAAGAGAAACTGGTGTTTGAGAACGTTTTATATTTTCAAGCCTTGTATTTCGATGAGACGTCTTTTAAATGTTGGTTGGACAGGAGTCCGGTTTGTTTAAAAAAAATCATTGCAGAAGCATGCGCGAAATTGCTTCGGTGGAATGTCCTCGAGAATCTCATCATGAAAATTATATTAAGTCCCCATATGATAATAAATACGCATTTTCGTAGCCGATCATATGTACTACATCCATGATAGGATAATTTAAGTGAACTATTTAAATTGCAGCTTAACTCAAGATTCAAATCCACATAAAATAAAAATGAAAAAACTTCGAATCGTGCTTTTTATTTATTTTCTGTGATAAACTATTTGAGCTTATTTATGTGTTCAAATAAATTTTTAAAAAACCTTCTTGAGGTTCGAGCTTTGTTGCTATGCGTACTTCATATTGTTTAAGAATTACTTCCCATCAATTTTTTTATAAACATCTCGAAAATAACTTCCGAGTATTGCTTTCGGTAGGACGATGTCTAACAGCCTAACCACGAAAACAATCAAGACTTGTTAATATAATTAAACAGAGGAAAAACTGCAATACATATCTGAAACTATCTTGCGAAAGAAAATTACGTCGAATTCAATACTTGTCTGCAGCATAACATTTATACATTAATTCTAGTTTATAAACATCTGCTCTTATAAAACGAGCTACTTTATTCATATATTAACGAAAGAAAACATTCACTCTAATTTTTCGCCCTTCCATTTAACATAAGGAGTTTACAAAATGTGCACCATAACCCTTTAACCCTTTTAAGGCAGAGAACCCCACGTTTCGTACCATTTAGCAAACAACTAATGCAACATCTCACTTTTAGCGCTCCCTTAAGTTATACAACTTCAAAACTATCGCCATGTTCTTCCAACAAGCTATCCTAACGAAGTGAAAAAGCAGCGATTTTGATCGCTACAAAATGAACGAAAATGTTGCCGCTTATTCGAAGACGGCGCGGGAAGTTGTACATTTTTTCAGACGCGCGAAACTTCGCCAGTCATAAGCAAGCTCCTATTCACTCTCCAGACATAGGCACATAAATTAGAGAGACGTTAAGCCCTTTTCCCAACGAACTTAGTCGGATGAAATATTAAAAACGCCAATCTTTCTTAAAAGGATTTTGAGGATGGCTACCCGTAAATAACCGAGGTCTTGGCAGAGTGCGGAGAAATCTTGGCGAGACATTCGCAGTTCTCTTTCGCCCCTTTTGAAATATATGATGGAATATGAGTATTTTGCATCCTAGAAGGTGTTTTATTAGCTCTGAGAAGAGCCAATCTGCTCACTCACTCACAGAAGCACCTGGAGTGGTATTAAAACCCAAATAAGTACCAAAGTAGTAAACGTCGTTTATGTATTTTATATAACATGCATATGTTCTTTATTAGACCTGATAAGTGCAAGCAATTAACGTCGAAAAAACTGAAAGAAAAATTTTAACTAATGACGTAAGATAGAACATTATTTTTGGGACAGGACGATATTCGTTAATGTCAATACCTACCGCTAGGATAATCGATTTTGTATGCATGCTTAATTTTATTAATTCATTCTGAGATTAAAATATTAAAATACAAACTAACGATGAGCTTTCAGAAGTAGATAGTTTAACTGAAAAAATATTATTTGCAAAAATTCGTCATGGTTAGCTCAAGAAATGTGCGTTTCGAGCTACATAACGGAAATAAATGGCAATAAAAGGTCATCGAAAGATTTTCGATCATTATAGAAAGTTTTATATGTAATAGCAATAGTTAAAAATTACTAAAATTATCGAGATTACAAGTTCATAACTATAAACCGCGTCCTTTCGAATTATTTTATTTTCAGTTTATAGTAGAATGGAAAAGTTTGATAGCATAATGAAACATTTGGCATGGTTTAAAATTTTAATTGCATTTTAAAAGTAAAGTTTAAATTACGACCATTTATCAACTTTCATATAAATATTGGCATCTTGTCATGCATTACTCAACCGTTAAGAAGATTTTATATCTATAAAAGACTGCTTTAATTCGGAAATTAATATCGATGATTTCTTAAACAAAGAGAGCCGAAAACTGCCACAAATGCAAAAAAGAATACAACAAGACGACTTTTCCCGGAAACTTTAAAGGTGAACCTAACTATATACTCTACCAGCGGTTCCCAAAGTGTGATCCGCGGATCCCAAGGGATCCATGAGGGTTTCTCAGAGGATCCGCAAACAAATTTCCTTAATGGCGGATGCTAGTGTACGGCACCTTAAACAAACTGGCGAGAAGATACTGCATAAATAGTGTTTTATGAATTGTTTCCCTATAGTGCTCAGAATATCAAAATTTCAGTGTTTTTTTTATCAAAGAGTAGCGGTTTATATGGGCGAAGTTTATGAGCAGTTGTTATTCAACACTTCCTGAAATTTATCTATTATAGCTCTTTGTTTATACGACATTCGAATAATAGGCAGTGCTGATGTGAGTTTAGCGTGAACACATTTTCATTAATTGTGTCCTAGCTTATCACCTGGCAGGGACTTGCTGTGAAACGAATGCCATAATCACGGAAATGTTTCGGATGAAGCAGTTAACATTGCGAATTTCATAAAAGATAGGAGCCTTAATTCCAGATTATTTAATATCTTTTGTGGGGAAATTGTGGCTTTGAACACGACTCTATTGCTGTGCACAGAAGTGAGGTGGCTATCGAAATCGCTGTTTTTTGTATCCGGTCTCATAACAAACATTTCAGGGCTGCAGAAGCTAGCATACTTGGCAGATATTTTTAAAAAGACCTCAAATTGAACCTCTATGCAAAGCAAAAGAGTTACAATTTTTACTGCAAAATACAAAAATAATTCGATATTACAAAAACTCGATTTCTGGGCTGTGTGCGTGAAGGAGGAGAACTTCAAGGGGTTTTCCACTCTCCAGCAGTTTCTAGAGGAGACAAAGTGCAAATTAGATTTCATTGTTCTGAGGGACATTGTCCAGCATCTGCGTGATTTAAGTTGTATTTTTTTGGAGTATTTCTCCCCACATGTCGAGGATATCAGTTGGGGGCGAAAAGCGTTTTTATTGATAACTAAACCAGAAAGTAGCTCTGTGATGGCTTATGAGTGTCTCATTGACATTACAATAGAATTTTGAACTGCAGCAAAGATGCAACGAAATCTCACTGATAAACAACCGGGATAGTTTCACCCATGAATAGGGTACCCAAATTTATCCAAAGCTGTGGTTTTCAAATTTCTGCCTTTCTCAACTACGTACTGGAGATGCACTGCCACCAAAAATAAGTACCGCAACCGACTAATGCGAGAATTCAGCTCTCCCTCAACATTCGACGACTTGAGAGGAGAAAAAACAGAAACACTCGCCGCACTGACTGTAGGTATGTAGCAATACTCGTTTTATATTTGAATCACGTTTCCTTTTTTTTGTCCGAGGATCCGTGAAAACGTTTCGGTGCGAAAAAGGATCCGCGGCAGAAACAGTTTGGGAATCATTGAACTACACTAAAAAAATCTAAAAAGGTACCTCCCTCCAACAATTAATTGATTTACGAATTCTTGTACAAACACTCGGCAGGGGAATCGAGACCGCGACTGCAGCGATGGAAGCACCTGTTGGCTTAACGTTTCGGAAAAGCTTTCATGGCGAAGCAGAGACCTAACCGACTCGTTAAAAAAAAAAACAAAAGACTCGATAATGAAATGAGCACTCCAAACAATTTGAACCCTTGACGACCACGGTTTCCACCCTCTTCAACTCTCTCACGAAGTGAACGTCGTCTCATAAAATTGACCGACCCATCAGCCCGCAGCATGCCTGACGTTTGTCACTCGTGGTTCCTAAACAAGGCGTAATGGCGCTCGCCTAGCCGACAAAATGCGGGCGGAAATGCACTGCCGCACGAAGTTTTTGGGAGGACGGGGGAAGCGGGGGAGAGAGCGATGCGGGGAGTATATTGGACGCTGGTTCGAACCGCAAGTGCTTTATTGCTTTCTCTCTGTCCCGAATCTGGGCAACCAATTACTGGAAGAGGAGACAGGAGTCCCGAAAACCTTTCTGTAACGCGAGGGACAGAGGGCGACATGGGGATTGGAGAAAATTGCGCCAGAGATTAGCACGGGATGATACCTTCCTCGAATCCGTAAGGTGAGCAATCATGTACGTGTCCATTGGTTATAAAATTATTACTTTTCGATATCCCAAAATATAAATTTAAAATCAGAGGAAAGATGGGCCCAAAAGAAATATTGAAATCATGACTTTTTTCTTCAAATTAAATACGTTTTTAAATATATATATATATATATATATATATATATATATATATATATATATATAACAACTTACGGAAAAGGAAAGGTAAAATGAATATATGGATGTCAACAAGGTGTTGGGATGAGGAAACCCAGTGAGCACTCACCAATCAGACGACTTCAGGTTGGCGAGGCTCCGGGGATGTCGAAGCGACACACGTAAAATAACACAGAAACATCACAAACGTAAAGCTTTCGGAACTACTCCTTCTTCAGCTACAGAGAGAGAACTTCGCTTCGACATCCCCGGAGCCTCGCCAACCTGAAGTCGTCTGATTGGTGAGTGCTCACTGGGTTTCCTCATCCCAACACCTTGTTGACATCCATATATATATATATATATATATATATATATATATATATATATATATATATATATATATATATATATATATATAGGTAGTAGTTAGGGTTTAAGAACAGCTGAACTCGTAGAGAATACTCGTGTGACAGCCAGACGACCGCACTAGTACAGGATATTGCAGAGACGCTAGATAAGGGGAAACAGATAGATGCAATTCTCATAGATTTTTCCAAGGCCTTTGACAGAGTAAACCATAGGTTACTTATGGATAAAATATCTGGAATGAGAATGGACAAAAGAGTGGTTAGATGGATTGGGGAATTTTTATCAAAACGTAAGCAAAAGGTTCGAGTAGGCGGTGAACTTTCGAATGATGCGGATATCACTTCGGGCGTTCCTCAGGGAAGTGTCCTCGGAGCGTTGTTGTTTTTGATATTCATAAACGACCTAACTGAGTCTTTGGGGTGTAACGTTAGGTTATTTGCGGATGACTGTTTAATTTACAGATTAATCGAGAATACTGAAGATTGCGGATCATTACAAAATAACTTAGATGAACTTGTACGTTGGGCAGAAGTAAATAAAATGAAAATAAATGCAGAAAAAACAAAACTAATACGTTTCTGTAGAGGAAGAAGTGCATTTAACTGGGAGTACGTTTTAGAGGATAGCGTCCTAACGGAGGACGATGAGTGTAAGTATCTAGGGGTAACTTTCACGAAGGACCTTCAGTGGGGACCGCAGATAGAGTTGTAGCCAAAGCTTACGGAGCACTGCATTTTATAATTAGGGTCTTAGGAAAGAGTTGTGCCGCCACAAAGGAAATGGCTTATAAATCGTTAGTTAGGCCTATTCTGGAATATGCTGCAATAGTGTGGGATCCTCACTCAGTGGGTCAGATAAAGCAGCTTGAGATGGTGCAGAGAACTGCAGCGCGCTATGTCTTAGGAGATTTTAGAAGAACCGAGAGCGTAACAGAAATGTTTAAAAAAACTAGAGTGGGAATCGCTGGAACATAGAAGAAGCATAGCAAGGCTAGGGGGACTTTTTAATGCATATACTGAAAAGCCAGCTTGGGCAGATATTTGTGATAGGATTAAAAAACCTTCTTATCATGGACGCTGGGATCATGAGCACAAGATGGAGCCTCCTCCACAAAAAACAAACTGGGGAAAATTCTCGTTTCTTAATAGAGGGATTGAGCATTGGAACGCATTACCTGCAGAGGTCTTCAAGCCATTCCCTTCCCGCGTAGGTCTCTTTAAAGCGAAGTTAAATACCATTTAAAATGCATAATAATTATGGGTAATTCTAAAGACGAGCTTTTGAGTGATACGTGATGAGTCCATTTGCGTACCCTTCCCTAGAAATGTTAAAACCTTTAAATCAAGAGTAAAAAATATCACTGGGAACGATTTTCATTACTTTTAGTTAATTTATTGTTAAATAATATTGTAAGATGAATTAATTAACGAAGGAGCTCAAACTCGAAGCTCCTAACAGGAAAAATATATGAATAGAATATTGTATGTGGTATGTGAAAAATTGTAAACTGAATCTTCTGAATATGTTTTTATATGTTTTAAATGTTTTTTTTTATATGTTAATTTTGTAACCTTGCCACCGGGCCAGGCGCCCACTTGCATTGTATATTGAAATAATAATAACTCCAAAAATCCAGCTCTTTGGAAACGCGCGTCAACCACGCCCTCTGCTCGCTCCCAGACGCATATTCTTTGCCCATACATCTAGTTTTTCTCTGACGTACCGTTTCCGAAACATAAATTTTTAAATGTTTTGTTTCAGGATGGCAAGTGAAAATGAAATACTTTTCCTGGGGTCTCCGAGTTTTACCTTTTTAATGATAACAGTTTTTACAGCATTTCTCCGACCCGAGGTCGAAATTTTAACGATCAACTTTAATTATTTATTTATATCAACAATTAAAACGTCGACTTAATTACAAAATAATAATAGTTTGAAAATTGGACGATAGGAAGACTGACAGGGGAACATTTAAGTGGTGCACTATATGCCGAAATCAGCACTAATGCGATTTCCCTTGACGATGAAAGATTTTAACCCGAAAAAAACGTAAAATCTTTATGCTCAAACTGAATTTGAAAATCGATGGTAGGAAAATTAACTTTCATTTTTTTAGACTTTGTTTGGTACGGCGAGTAATTTTAAAATGCGATTGAAATGTATGTGGGGTAGCGTCTCCAAACATTTTAAAAATATAGAGAGATTGGTTAGTTCCACTAAGTTACATCAGAAATCATATACTCTATTAAGTATTTTTGTACTTATGTATCGCCGAGAGACCCTCGCTAACCACTTCCTGGAATCATCCAATTACCACGATTATAAGCAATTCCGACACCATACACATCAACGAATTTAACGGTGTCTCTATCCCACAGCTCCCTTTGGTCTCTAAACTTTGAGCTCTTTGAAGACTCTCGGGGCACATTCGATTACACCACCTCCTCTTCCATGCCAATATACCTCGGTAGCACTGCATTTTGAATTCCTCGACCTTAAAATAACAACACGTGGCAGGTTCCTGCCCGTCTTTCTCTCCAGTCGACCCTTTTCTGACCTTTCCCTTTCGGTTTATATTATTCGTGCACTTGTGAAATTTTCCCCTTTCTATTTTAGTAAGTGAATTCGGAGGTCATAATTCATTTTAAAAGGTATAACACGATACGTTATCCTCATTACCATTACGTTTGTAATAAAGGGATACTAAGTAGATTAAGTATTTGTATTTATAAAATGTATACTCTGGGCATACTAAAACTAAACTGTAAAATAAAAACTACAATCAGCAATTCTAGCTCCTACTTGAAGTTACAATTTGACTTGCCCGTATAAAAAAATGAAACTTGCAGATTAATCACTAATACAAATAATCATAACTTTAAGAGGTTTTTTGAGCAATAATTTACGACACAAGAGAATGCGAATTAATTACAAAACTTCAACTTATGGAAAATTGGCAAATTCACACATACAGATGTTCCCTTGAAAATTTGATTGAATGATATAAGTAGCTAAAATTTCCCACGTGCTTTATTGAGCAGTACAAATAGGCTATAAACTTCTAAAAGTTTATTATTTAATATTTTTCGGTTAAACATCCCCTTCAAGTTTCTTAATGTTTGCCCTAGATTATTGGAGAGAAAGAATATAAATTTTGAAGCAATTAATACATTCGATAAATATTTTTTCGGCAAATCATAAGAAAAGCACAGAGGTATAAAAAACAGCGATTTCCACCCATAAATGATTAAAAATAGAGGCAGGGACTGATCAGTGAACCGGAAAACGTTACACGGAAAACTCGGCGAATCGAAAGATGTTATTCGTGACAACAGTCCTGCGACACGTTCACACACCAACAGGAAGCAAACTCTGTATTAAGGATGTAAAAGGGAGGGGCTTATAACAAATAAGGGTCCGAGAGGGATAACGGGATGAAGACGGGAGGAGAGAGGAGAGAATATGAGTTGATTACGTGATGACTGGGCGTTTCTATACCACTCTTTAAGCGTCTGAAGCGATAGGAATGGGGAGGGAAAGTAGAACGGCGAGGGTGGGAAAGATGAAAAGCATTGAGGATAGCTAAAGTGGAGAGAAAGAAGGATGGAGCGAGAGGGAATGAGGAAAAGACGAAGACAAACTGAAAAAGAGAAGTTTAGAAGAGAGAGAGAGGGAGGAAACGAAGGGAAAGAACAGCAGTATGGCCGGAATGCGATGAAGGAAGAAAATCCAAACCAGCGCAAATTCATAGAATATGCGTGAGAGTGGAGAAAGGGAATTGGATGATAGGAAGATTGAGGCGAGGTAATAGTATAGAGTTTCAAAGAAAGACGCAAGTACAACGATGCAAACACTTCAGGAAACGCGAGGGAAATTTAGTACATGGAAAGATGAAATGCCAGACAGCTTGCACGCAAGCGGCTTATCGGTATAAATTAATCATTTTCATTGTTTAAAAATTAAAATTTTATCGAATAAATGAAATGCATTTCTGCTAAAGAATATCGATGATCACGAGGGAGGAAAGGAAGGTAGGTGAAGGAAGTCAGAATGAGAGTTTAAATAACTGAGAGAGGCGAAAAGGGTGATAGAGAAATGAAAGAAATGAGGAAGTGAAAGGAAGAACGATAAATACAGAAGCAGAGTGGACAGGAAGTAGGAAAGAGAAAGGACAAAAAGAAAAGGATAAAAACTATAGAACTATGTATAACGCTAACGTGAGGAAAAAGGAATGACGAAAACAATTAACAACATACGGTGAAATATTTTGTAATCTATAAAGGGAGATTACGGAAGCGCATTAAAAGTAAAGTGTATACGCTTTTTCAATGATTATGGCGTTTTCATCTAACAAAAATGCCTACCATAAGCCTCCACTTCTACTTTAAAAAAACCCAGTCCTGGATGACATCACTGCAGACATCTTGCCCTATTGGTTGTCATTGATCCTAGTTACCTAATACTGATTTTTAGTAGAGAAGAAAACTTTCTTAAACCATCGATTAGGTATAGGAACGAAAAAGCAAACAAAAAATCACAGCGGACAAAAAATACTTATCGCAACCGATACCATCGGGGAGAACAAGCACGTGCCACCGAATACCACGGAGTGAGAGGATTTCTGCAGAATTCGGTAAGCTTAAACGAAAGAGAAACAAACAGAGGCAAAGTTGGTATCTACCAAAATAAATAGAAATGGATCAAACCGAAGAACAGGGTGATAAAATAAAAAAGGGAAAAGTCAGTGTTGGAAAGACTAAATTGAAAGGCATTAGGATGGGAAAAGAAAATGAAAACGTAAATATTCACATAAAACAGTGAGACGGAAAGACAAAGGAATAATTGAAGACACTGAGGGAGTATAAGGGAGAGGGAGATAGTGTAGAATGATAGTGGAAAAGAAGGATACTGAAAAAGGAAGAGATATATTCACCTTAAAAGCGAATAGATTGCGCTGAAATTTGACATTTGAGAATGAGAAAAATCCTGTACTTGATCGGTAATCCGAACCCGGGTCCCCCACTTGCCGGGTAGGTGCTTTAACCAAGTAAGCTATCAAACCAGCATGATTCTCCATTCTCAAATCGGTTAAAGCATCTACCCGGCAAGTGGGGGACCCGGGTTCGATTCCCGGTCAAGTACAGGGTTTTTCTCCTTCTCAAATGTCAAATTTCTGTTGAAGCTTTATGCGAACATGTATAAGAAGCATCTCCTCAACTTTCCATCTTGTTAGATTGTGCTTTTTATGCATAGTACACTGGATAGTATATATGTAGCTAAGTACTCTTGTAACTTTCATTTTCAATTTTAGAAAGTGTACGGAATCAACTAGAGAATAGAGAAGAAGGAAAAAGGCGAAAAACACAACAATGAACCAATACAAAAGATTTAATGCACGGATAAAAATAAAATTATACGGTTCTTTTTTATGCAGATGTTTTTGATAAAAAGTAAAAAAGAATGGCGGAGAATTGAGTTCAGGGTCCCTAGGATGTTCGATGTTCCTTAATTTGATTCTTCGTCCGAAAAAAACTGAGCCTTCTTTGTGTGCCTTATTTAACCCGTGGCCACTAATTACTGAGTGGGATAATAAAACTAAATTCACAGACGACTAGAAAGGGAAATTTCGTTGGAAGAGAAAATTCAAGGCATTTTCCATTTTATTTTAAAATCGCGGCTTTGGATTGGATTTATTGGAAATTTTACATTGCTTCGTAGTGGCGTCCTCTCTCCTTCGTAAAGGTCAGGATAAAAATTAAACTTGGGCGATAAAACATAATTACAAAGATTTATTAGTTCATTAATCCATAAAATATTTTTCAAAGAAAAAATTTCGAAGACAAAAAGAAGGGTGGAGCAAATTATAAATTTAACATTTTTTTGAAGAATCAATTGCGTAATCATAAAAAAAACATATCATAGCTCCAACTGATAAAATATGAATTTTGACTTCTTCATTACTAATGCACGAATGCTATCAGGTTTTCAGGAGCACCGATCCACATCGAATTTGACTAATTTAATTAGAATCTTTACATTTCCGGCGGTTTTAGAGGAAAAGTATCAAGGAAAACTGGAATTATGTATTTTATAAATAATTCTTTAATAAGATTAAAAATTGCGCCGTATTGTTTTACTCATAAAAGTTATTATTATAATTCCTAAAATTAATCTCAAAATTATTATCACGAATGTTTAATATAGACGCTGAGTCTAGTTATCTCTAACAATTAGCTATGACTCCGAGAATTGCAATGAAGTTAAAATAGAAGTGATGGGCTAAAATGAATTCCCATTACTTCTGTGCGAGTGTATTTCAGGCTAATCAACCTCTTGGATTATTATAGCAATAACTCCTTACACACCAGACACATTCACAAGGCAGGAGGGAAACACGGTGCCGGAGTTAGCCTACTCTTAACGAAGAGCACCAAGTGGGCCAATAGTTGAACGTCACTTCCGAAGGACGGAGCGCTGACTTGCGCGGTCTCCTCAAAGCACACAAGTAGGGGACGGGACGACCCCAGGTTGAAAAAATCCGATCTCCGCCGGATTCGAACCTGGGACCGCAGCGTGGAGGGCCAACACTCCAATCGCTCCGCCACTCCCATTACTTTTGAAATTATACAGTTTGCCATCAACGGTGAATTATCGGACTAGTCTTATGGCAAGTATAAATTCAAGAAATAAGCACTTACAAACTAAAATTAAAAAAAAACACTAATATCAGGTATATTCTATAGCCGTAAAAAGGCAATGTAAAAAGCATAAACTCATGTCAGCGACCAAACAGTCGTCATCAGTGGTGTTCGCCGATTCTAGGTTCTAAAAGATATTTTAATTGTGGAATTCCTCGATAGCAGATTCTTTTAGACTACTATCACTGAATACCACTGATGACGGCTGCCTATTAGCAGAGAGAAGCGCATATGATTTTTCATAGCCTTTTTATGGCTATTGGGGGTATCTTCTGATCTTTTTTCCTCGCTCTTATTAAAAAAACTGCTATTCTCCATTCAACACCTTTCAGAATTTTCAATTCGTCAAAATTCACGACACCAAGAAGAGATAAAGCGAATAGAAACCTCGATATCCGTGCGAACTTGTGTGCGCTCGCCATGCGTGTGCGTAAAGATATAGAGGGGGAGAGAACGTTGCACGCAATAAATCCGCCGGCTATCGCCTTAGCGTTCAAGAGGGCACTTTCCTATATATCGAGCCTCTAATCTCGGTAAACACGCCAGGAGAGAAACACTGTCCGAGAAAAATATTTGGTCACATCTCCACGTTAAGAGATGAGTTCGCATTCTTTTGTTTGGCCGACGTTCAATTTGAAATTGTTCCAGCCGACGCCAGACGGACGAGAGCCAATGCGCGAGGCCCGCAGAGTAGTAGTTATGGGAGGGAGGAAGTCGGCCGAAAAGAATAGATACGACCACTTGCACTAAAGGAGATGCGAAACATACTGATGACCGCGCGCGTGGGCGAAAAAAATATGGCGGCGCGAGTGAAAGAGGAGAAATTGATCGCCTGCGAAGACCGCTTCAGATTTCGCACGGAACGAGTGTTAGGTTTTATTTCCTTCTCAATCGTAAAGTCTCCTATTCCATTCGCTATTTAAATACAAACGCAGTACATTATCTTTATTGCGACAGAACATACGTCAAACTTATTATATGCACAGTGACGTTATTCTCACCTCGGGAACACCGCGAGTTTCCTTATGATAAGCACTTACTTGACTCAGTGAGCATCTGTCGCAAGAAGATTTTTACCAAAGTTAAATAAATAGAAACTATAATGATGAAAAAATTACACGCAATTGTGAATTTTTTTATTTGATATGCGACGAATTTTTAATAAACGGATTTTCAAAATGGAGAATCCTAAGGTCATATGGTCAAATCCTATTTGAGCTCGCCATTTTTAGCCTTAATAACCTCCTTGTATCTGTGCTACATCGTGACTGTTCATGTGATTAATAATAAAGAAACATTGACTTGCGGCGAGTCATTGAAATTTTATCTTAAATTTACTCGGATAACAGACCTCCAAATACGTCAAAGGAATATGAAAGCAAATTGTTCAAACACTTGAGTCAGATCGTTTCTCTTTCACTGAAAAACCTTTGCATCGACGTCCTCAAAAAGACAGCTCGTAGGCAAATAAATTAATGAGCATCTGCATTACTAGAAAAATAAATATTTAAGAAAAGGTTTTAGTACACGTGACAGTTGAAGATAGAAAATGGAAATGTATAGTAAAATTACATTTTAATCTCAAAATATTTTATGCTCGCCGCCTTTCAGTACCACGCGCTAAGATTATTAAAGCTTCAGTCACAATACATCTTCCTGTACAGTGTATACATAATGAAACAATATATAGGTGAATAAATAAAGCTAGTAGTGTGCACAAGTCCAAAAACAAGTTGAAACCAGTTATAACTATACGAAATTAACACGTAAACGCAAAGCTGTGACTTGCATTCTTTAAAGCGAGTTAATCAAATGATTCGGACGAGCCCAACTGCTTCCAGTCTTTCTCGAAAATTTCACTTACGAAAGAATGAAATGAAAGTTTCCAAGCTCCTATTTCTACCCCCCCCCCCCCCCCCAGGTCCATCCCCGCCCCACCGCCACGAGCGATGCTATCCTCAAAAGATGGGAGAGAATTTAATCCCCCATCCTACGAAACCCCTTAAAATACTTGGGCGCACTTCTCCTTCTGTATTTCGAACGCATAAAGCACATCAAGTGGGAATCTGCACATATGCTTCCACTCCAAAACTTCCTCTCTCTCTATATATATGCGCTCGCAACGCCGCGACGCGGAGGACGTCCTAACCACACCCACACCTCCCACCCTCCTCTCTTCATAATACGTGCCCGCGCTTGTTTGAAGAGAGATGACGTCACACTCGTGGGAAGGACATGAAAGGGAGGAAAAGAAATGATGGATGGAGGAGAAAGGAGGAGCTCGATTATCCGTCAGCCGCTACGAGTGTCATAAAGAGCGAAGGGGACAATCGAGAGAATCGAACCGAGCTTTAGGAAAGAGGACGAGGGGATGGGGCAGGCGACATCTGCAAACACTCGTTCGAGGGAAGGAACCAAAGGATTTGATTGGTTCTCTTTTTTCCGCCGCTTGTTACGGTCCTCCAGAAGAGGACACCCTTCTTCTCCTACTCTTTTAATGCGGGATATCTGGCGAAAGGATTAAAATGCCGTGTTTTCGTTGGAGCGGAAGCTGTTATAGAGGGGTTTAAATTCGTCGCGAACGGAGACGACAATCTGTGGGAAAGTTTATGGTCCAGAGATGCTGGAGCGGAAGAAAACAAGGATGGGCTGCACCGTAAAAAAGTACTCCGCTGTTTAAAGAGTTGGAGTTTAACGCGAAAGCCACGCATCGCCATACTTGGAGATGCTGCTTTTAAAAATTTTCCCACAAACGATCTGTTTCAGATTTGTCAGTCGCAATTATTTTTCATTTCTTGTAGAAATATACGTTATTACGTCAAAAATAAATGGTTTTCATGTCCATATTTCATCATTAGATTGTATGCCAGCACAATACAAATTTACCTTGTGATAATTATAAATACCGAATGTACATTCATCAGATTTCCTGTGTTCATTTATTATTATACGCTCACTATGTTAACTTAATTTCCATTCGTAGCAGGCTTGTGTCTACGGTAAGGGTTTTACAGCTTCACTAAGTTATAACTAAACGTTATTCACGAGCCCGTGCACGTTTGTATGAACGTATTGTTGAGGGATAGCAGATAGTAGCTGCAGCTAAACCGGCAAAAGAGACTATTTTACAAAGAGAGATAAATTATTCTGAACATAATTTTCTTAAAATTATCCTCTTGGTTTAAAAATATAAAAGATGCTTCTATCACGAAATAAACGCGTTTTTATACGCTCTGTGAGATCTGGTTCTACGTCAAAACAGCGAACGTCAGAACAGCGCACGTCAAAACAGCGCATGTCAAAACAGCGAAAACAAAAACGGCGAACGGACAAAACAGCGAACGTCAGAACAGCGAAAAATGGCAATGTAAAAAACAGCGAACGTGAAAATGGCTGAACTAAATATAGCAAAATACGTTTACTTATATAACCTGCAAGCCACCAATGGCGTGTGGCAGGGGGAAAATACAGTATATTATAATTATATGCGAATATTTCAGAAATGTAAGTAATAAAGTCCATTCAAAATCTTTAAAATTCAATGGATTTTGGATAGAAATTCTAATTTTCGAATTTTTTTAGGAACGTCATAAAGATCAAATACAGCACAATAAATAATAAAATGATGCATTGGAAGGTTGGCACCGTGGCTTCAGCCAGCTAATTGGATTCAGTCATCCCACCATATGGAAATGGAATCGCCCCAAATTTTCAACTTCAAGCATAAGGCTTTTTGAATTAATTATCTCTTGTAATATTTTTCTAACAGTTTTTGACATACCTTCAAATAAAACGTACTTTAAAGTATCTTTTGTAATGTTTTAACAGTAATTTGAAAATGTATTAGTTTTGACTTTTAATGTAAATATATGTCCTTGTTCATTAACTACGTATTTTATATTTCTTTCGTGCACTCTGTATCATAGTCGCCTATTATGTATAACAATGTACTTTAGATCAAAGTAATACGAATGGATTTTTAAAACGAATTTGGAGACATAATAACAAATCTTTAAAAAGTTTTTGATAATGAAACCAATAAAATACTAGTTAATGTCGTTCTTTTAAAATGACCTACTACCACCAACAAATCTGGTAAATTTTTCTATAGGATGTAGGATTCGTTTATTTTGTTAATTTTAGTAATTCCAGTAAATTCAGCGCTCTTTTGAAATATTCACTTATAACTATAATTTTCTGGATTAACATCTCCGGCTATTTAAAATTTAATAACCAGCAATTATTTATTACCTATAATAACTACAATACTGACTTTTGCTAAACTGTGTTCAGCCATGTGACGTTCGCTGTTTTTTACATTCCGATTTTTCGCTGTTTTGACGTTCGCTGTTATTCATGTGCTGTTATAACGTGATACCGTGAGTTCTAATAGTAGATAATAAGGAGAAACTGACATTAACAATTAATTCTTTCAAACTTACGTTCGTTGCTCGCAAATGAACTGCACTTTCTTCATCTTCACTGTGCGTTCAGCCAAAATATGAGTGAATTCAAAGGCATTTAACTCACCTGAAATGAGAAAAATACAAGGATTGGTTAAACTAGTTCGATTCAAAATAATTTTAATTTATTTACTTCTAAAATCAGACACATTTAAAAGATACAATAATTTTACTTGGTATCACATAAAGACCCTCAAAAATGTATAGAAGAAAATCCCTCTGGCGATCGCCACTTATAAAACAAGGGGGAGGGGTGTTGAGCTTGTGTGCCCTCCTCTCTACACATAGGAAAGCATAAAACAATACGCGACGTTCCAAGATCTGAATCAAGGCCATACCATCGGAAAGCCAAGATTCTTAAACACTCTCGCGACTCTGCTATTGAACATATGATATAGTTAACTTCATAAAACACATAAAACATCACGAAACATAATAAATTGGGTCGAAATGGTTGTTAGACGAAAGCGAGTAACTTAATATATGATTTTCTTCGTTTATGTCTTCGTCATTCAGTCTGTCATGGTCGACAAACCATATTTAAAGGCAACTATTCTGAACTTTTACTGATTGATTTCAATTAGTCATGGTCACTCTATCGATATCTGAGATTCAATTGTCCTTTTAAAAACGATTTTCCTCATAGAAGCAACGAAATTTAGTTATCGCCTGACATATATGAATAATGAAGTACAATGCCGTAAGTTTCAAGATTTCGTACGCTCCGATCTTGACATAGATTCCTTCCTTCCGATGAGGATATTAAATAAGATTTCTTATTTGAAAAAGTTTGAAGAAACCGATACATAATTCTTAGAAAACAATCATTTTAAACCCTCTTTGAATGTTGCTCAAACGACAATTTTTTCTGTCATTTTTGATGGCATTTTAAGCTAATTCGTTGCATAAACAAGAAAAAGATAACAGATGAGGAAGTAATTGCTGTATCGTCTTTTATTGCGATTTAAGAATTAAAAAAAATACAGCTCTTCTTTATAGCGATTTCAAGCCATGAGTTTGGCTCGATAATACATTCTTGAAGTATTCTTTTCTTGAGCAGATCTTTTATTTAATACGTCCAAAAACGCTCTGCCAGGAGCTAGAGAGATAAGAGATTTTAAAAGAATGTTTCACGCGTGAGCCCGACAGCAAATTCAATCGTGAACAAACAAACGCCTACGCGCTAAATCATTCGTGAAAAGGAGTAGGGGAACATCCGTCAAAACCGAATTCACATATTATTTAACAAAACGCAATGACAGCCTCTCGCCGCGTGAAACAACCCCTCAGAAATGCGGATTGTGTGAGATTTACGCGCCATCCCTCAGCAAACAAGTGGGTGGAAGGGAGCTAGTGGCATTGCGTCGAAAATCAGCTGCCATCAGTATTCGAACCCATGACTATTAATCGAGGAAAGCATACATCAGGCTTGTCAAAATGGCGGCCATTTCTGTGTCTTAGTGCGGCCCGAATGCGAAGTTTTGTCTCAACTACATCGTTCGAGATATTATATAATTATAATATAGAATAAATATACAAATTTTCGCAGCCGTCTTTTTTCCTATCATCCTGAACACGATAAGCTTTGCCAAGTTCTTTTCCAATTATTTTCATAAGTTCACGTGAACTCTGATTAAACATTGCTCTTATACGATTTCATGCAGGACTTACTCATTATTTCATAATCATTATTTATTTTATGACATTTTTAACCGTTGAACTGATTTCATCACAACTTAAATACAATGATATTTTGGCAACTTCTTGGCCTTGAAGCCTAAACTCAACTAATATTTGTTACCCACGAAAAGCAAAAATTCAGCAGAATATTTTGATGCATTTCAGGTTCGTTAGTACGGTCTTTCGAGATAATCTCCTCCCTACCCAAACCTCACAAAAACAAACCATGTTAAAACCGCACTTTGTTCGGGGGTTAACAGGTTCATAAGGCCTCAAGTAGGGCGACCATCAATCATTGCAAAAATCCAATTCATTCACTACGCCGACCACGCATCCCTCGCTGGTGTATTAAAAACGGTACGAGAGGGAGTGAAAGACGAATTATCCTAACCATGGGCCCACCGCATTTTACAAGGATAAGCGCGAGGGGAGGGCGGGAGGGATGTAAAGGAGGGACGGTAGCGAAAGAGCAACATTCCCGACGCACGATCCTTTGCAGGAAAAGGGTTCAGACCGAGGCCGGGGAACAAACAAACACGCAACAAAAGGAAAGGAGGGTTTATAACGGAGGATCTTGATGGAGATCTTCCCTCAGTCTACGACGAGATGACGAAGGATATGCGAGAGGGTAGTGAGAAGGAGAGAGATAGAGGGAGGGTAGCGAGATAGAGGGAGGGGAGCGAGATAGAGGGAGGGTAGCGAGATAGAGGGAGAGTAGAGAGATAGAGGGAGGGCAGAGAGAGAGGGAGGGCAGAGAGAGAGAGAGAGAGGGAGGGCAGAGAGAGAGGGCAGAGAGAGAGGGCAGAGAGAGAGAGAGGGAGGGCAGAGAGAGAGAGAGAGGGAGGGCAGAGAGAGAGGGGGAGGGCAGAGAGAGAGAGAGAGAGGGGGAGGGCAGAGAGAGAGAGAGAGGGTTAGAGAGAGAGAGAGAGGGGGGTAGAGAGAGAGGGTAGAGAGAGAGAGGGTAGAGAGAGAGAGGGTAGAGAGAGAGAGGGTAGAGAGAGAGAGGGTAGAGAGAGAGGGTAGAGAGAGAGAGAGGGTAGAGAGAGAGAGAGGGTAGAGAGAGAGAGAGAGGGGTAGAGAGAGAGAGGGTAGAGAGAGAGAGGGTAGAGAGAGAGAGAGGGTAGAGAGAGAGAGGGTAGAGAGAGAGGGTAGAGAGAGAGAGATGGAGGGTAGAGAGAGAGAGAGAGAGAGAGAGGGAGGGCAGAGAGAGAGAGAGAGAGGGAGGGCAGAGAGAGAGGGAGGGCAGAGAGAGAGAGTGGGTAGAGAGAGAGAGGGTAGAGAGAGAGAGGGGTAGAGAGAGAGAGTGGGTAGAGAGAGAGAGGGGGAGGGTAGAGAGAGAGAGGGGGAGGGTAGAGAGAGAGGGGGGGAGGGTAGAGAGAGAGGGGGGAGGGTAGAGAGAGAGAGGGGGAGGGTAGAGAGAGAGAGAGGGGGGAGGGTAGAGAGAGGGAGAGAGAGGGGGAGGGTAGAGAGAGAGAGGGGGGAGGGTAGAGAGAGAGAGGGGGAGGGGTAGAGAGAGAGGGGGAGGGTAGAGAGAGAGGGGGAGGGTAGAGAGAGAGGGGAGGGTAGAGAGAGAGGGGGAGGGTAGAGAGAGAGGGAGTAGAGAGAGGAGGGGTAGAGAGAGAGGGAGAGGGTAGAGAGAGAGGGGGAGGAGAGAGAGAGAGAGAGGGTAGAGAGGAGAGAGAGAGGGTAGAGAGAGAGAGGGTAGAGAGAGAGAGAGAGAGGAGAGAGAGAGAGAGAGAGAGAGAGAGTTGAGAGAGAGAGAGAGAGTAGAGAGAGAGAGGTAGAGTAGAGAGAGAGGGTAGAGAGAGAGAGAGAGTAGAGAGAGAGAGAGAGTAGAGAGAGAGAGAGAGTAGAGAGAGAGAGAGTAGAGAGAGAGTAGAGAGAGAGAGTAGAGAGAGAGAGTAGAGAGAGTAGAGAGAGAGAGTAGAGAGTAGAGAGAGAGTAGAGAGAGAGTAGAGAGAGAGAGAGAGAGTAGAGAGAGTAGAGAGAGTAGAGAGAGAGAGAGTAGAGAGAGAGTAGAGAGAGAGTGGAGAGAGAGTAGAGAGAGAGAGAGTAGAGAGAGAGAGTAGAGAGAGAGAGTAGAGAGAGATTAGAGAGAGAGTAGAGAGGGAGAGTAGAGAGAGAGGTAGAGAGAGGGAGAGTAGAGAGAGAGAGAGTAGAGAGGGAGAGTAGAGAGAGAGAGAGTAGAGAGAGAGGAGTAGAGAGAGAGAGTAGAGAGAGAGAGTAGAGAGAGAGAGTAGAGAGAGAGAGTAGAGAGAGGAGAGTAGAGAGAGAGAGAGAGAGAGAGGTAGAGAGAGAGTAGAGAGAGAGAGTAGAGAGAGAGAGTAGAGAGAGAGAGTAGAGAGAGAGTAGAGAGAGAGAGTAGAGAGAGAGAGTAGAGAGAGAGAGTAGAGAGAGAGTAGAGAGAGAGAGTATAGAGAGAGAGAGAGGAGAGAGAGAGTAGAGAGAGAGAGAGTAGAGAGAGAGAGTAGAGAGAGGAGAGAGTAGAGAGAGAGAGTAGAGGAGAGAGTAGAGAGAGAGTAGAGAGAGGAGAGAGTGGGGAGTGAGAGTGGGGAGAGAGAGTAGGAGAGAGTAGAGAGAGAGTAGGAGAGAGAGAGAGTAGTGAGTAGGAGAGAGTGTAGAGAGAGAGAGTAGAGAGAGAGGGTAGAGAAGAGAGGGTAGAGAGAGAGAGGGTTAGAGAGAGAGGAGAGGGGTAGAGAGAGAGAGAGAGGGTAGTGAGAGAGAGAGGGTAGAGAGAGAGAGAGGGTAGAGAGAGAGAGGTGTGAGTGAGAGTGAGAGAGTGAGAGAGGGAGTAGAGAGAGGAGAGAGAGGTGAGTGTAGAAGAGAGGTGAGAGAGAGAGGAGAGAGGGTAAGAGAGAGAGAGAGGAGGGGTAGAGAGAGAGGGTAGAGAGAGAGGGTAGAGAGAGTGAGATGGAGGGTAGAGAGAGAGAGATGGAGGGTAGAGAGAGATGGAGGGAGAGATAGAGAGAAGTAGTGCGAGAGGGAGGGTAGTGCGAGAGGGAGGGCAGTGCGAGAGGGAGGGATCGAGAGGGAGGGAGAGAGATGGAGGATAGTGGAGAGAGGGAGGGAGATAAGAGAGAAGAGGTCAGACGAGCGGAAAAGGGGGACATATATATATTCGCCAAACAATCGAGGAGGTGGATTTTGTGTCCACCCCCTTTCAGGTCTTAATAATCGAGGAAGAAGGAAACGGGAGCGTCATTCCTGGAGAATCGCTCGCTCGCGCGTGCTTGCGTGTATGTGTGTGCGTGGGCATATACGGAAGCGAGGAGATTTTGGGAGGTTTTAATGACGTAGAGAAGATTGATGACTCCATATGCGCCTGCAACGGGAGTTAAAGGAGGGAGACGGGGAAGAGGAGGGTTCGGTATAATCTGAAACCTCTCTCTCTCTTGCGATCCGAGTAACGCCCACGGATGACGGAGATGCTAATCTTACGTGTGCGCCTTGTTGGATGGAGATCGATTGGAAGGGATAGGTCTCCTGACGCGGAGCTGATGAAAAAATACAACGCGGAGAAGGGAAATTGGTTCGATCTTGGATAGAGAGAGAGAGAGAGAGAAAGAGAGAGAGAGCTGTGGGATTAGAAAAAAAATCCGACCAGATTTATCCCGATTCCAGAAGGAGTATAAAATCTGACTACAGCATTACTGGATGCAAATATTTTGTGAAGGAACCGCAAGAGTTGTAACTAAAGGTTTTCGGGACGTAAAAGTAAAAGAATTTTATGTAAAGAAAGCAGAGGCCACCTATAATATCGTGTGGACTCAAATACGGTGTCAATATGCAAAGTAGTCACTGTAATTAAATTTTACATCATTATAGATGAATTTTACATCATTATAGATGAATTTAGCATTTTCTTGCATAATCTAGAATTTTCAAGACGTCTTCGAACCGTAGCAAATGAAACCAGTGTGAAAGAAATGTATTGTTTTGGCGGTATCCAAGACCGGCTCGTATTTTAGATACACTACTCCCCCGGTATTCGCGAGGGATGTGTCCTGCGAAAACCTCGCGGACACCGAATTCGCGGATACTGGATCCTATATTTACATTACAATTATAGGAATAGGTTCCAGATCTGTGTGGACCGTACAAAAAAATAATTTTTGTAGAATGTTATGTTATATGTAAGCTCGTTTTTAGTACTAACAATGGATTATATCAACTAGAAGAGAGTGAAGAGTGTTTCATTACGCACAGTTGTTACGGCTTGGCTCAGCGGAGGTGGAGTTGGGGAGGATTCTCATGCAGAAAATAAACAAGAATAGTTATAGATCAATACAATACATATATAGTAACCATGCTCGTACTTTTGCGGTAACCTACGTGTTCGAGAACTTCGCGGATATGCGAGACTTTGCTCGCGGATACTGAGAAGTAGGATATACAGTAGTACAACTGGCGTATACGTGAATACGCGGATACGGAACTCGCGGATACCGGGGAAGTAGTGTATAGCCAATATAAAAATGCGTCCACGCGATACTCTCTGCTAAATTTTATTTTTGACCTTTTCTGGTCTAAAGGCACGTGAACTAGAAACTAATGTGTACTAAAAGTGTTTTAAGGAAGCAGAAGTTACAAACATTCTTTTTTACGATATCCTATTAATAAATATTAAGAAAGTTGCATATATTACAATTTGTGATAGCGGATTCTATTGGTATCATTTTAAATGAAAATAGCTATGGTAATTTGTTATCTCGCCGTTCAATCATCGACCTTCTTTCAACTAGGTGTACAATTTGGCCATTATGTAACACTTATTTACTCGCGTAACTGCCTCGCCAGAATTATGAGGGGGAAAAAAGATCATTTTTTGATCCGTATAATTTCCTTTTTTAATTTGACAAGATGTAAATACGTCCAAATATTGAATTTGCATCTCATTTAGAAATAATTTTAAAAACGATAGCGTCAATCTTACCACGCAGAAAGAGCATTTAAATGACTCTGTTACAAATTTGTCCCTCCTTTACTTTGACACAATGGTTACTATCGTTTATGCTACGTGTCTCGCTTGAAGACATAGTCAAGTTTCGATAGAATAAAACAAACGGCGTTCTCATAAACCAGTTTTACATTGCATTATACATCACTCTGAAAATACCACTTCCTTATTGTAAAAGGAAAACCGCGCATATGCCCCACTATTGTTTTTGTGTAAAAATATTGTGTGAAAAGTGGTGCTAATATGCGAGTAAATACGATATACTGACTTAACTAGTACTGGCCTAATTTACGTAAACTGCGGGATTTACGAGCTAAATCCCCGTGTTTCACATAAATTAATGTTTACGCCTTCTGAATTTGTTTCTGAATAATTCGTTATAAAATTAATTGAAAATATATTTAAATAGCCGATTTAATAGCTTATCCTGTAGATAAGAATCCCTACTTAATGAGATTAACATCAATAGATAATGAAGGAATCACCAACCTATCTCAGGAATATACTCAACGAGTATTATCGGATCGGTGTTTCTTCGCAATTAAAATTAAAAAGGCACCATCGTGAATATGATTTATGACGAACGAGTATATATCAATAAATAAATGTAATCATCGCCTCTACAAAACTTTTGGTTTTACTGCCCTGTTGCGAATTAAACAGTGAAGGCTCTCCACGCCGTCTAATTAAGATTACCTTGCTACAATCGCATCATTAACGGCTAAAAAAGAAAGTTCCTCCCAAAGCGCCCTAATTACTGATGAAGAGGAACGATTAATCTTCATCACAAACCATGGAGTGCGCCACCGCCCGCTAATTCTATCCCTTACTACGGCTCCGGCTCTCTAATTTTCTCCCTCGAGGGAAGGAAGAGAGAGAAGACGGCCGATTTACCAAGAGGGTGTAAGGGCACAACATGCGACTGTGACGCGGACGCCTCCCCTCGAGGAAAACTGGAAGCATTTTTCGGTAGTGAAGAGCAAGAGGTTTGTGGGCGTACCGTTAGGTGGCAGCACGCACCTACTTCCTTGAAAAAATAAATGAGGCTAAAAAAGGGTTTTTTAAAAAGAGCTTCCGGAAGGCGGGGAAGAGGAGCTTAAAAAAAGGGATGTTCGCGATTAGGGGGTTTGACCGGGAGCATCCGAATGATTGAGGGAGGAAATTAAAGGGGTAGAAGTACGGGTTTAAAGCCGAGTCCTTCCGAAAAGTGAACAAACGGAAGGTGATGGTGAAAGGGGGCGTGTTAAGGAATGAAACGGGGAGCGAGGAAACCAAGAGAAAGCATCAATAAAACCTTAACCTTTTTAACGGCGATAGCACGCGCAGTGAGTGAGAAATTATTTCACTTTGTTCGGACGACTGACGTGTTGCGTTAACTTACTGAAATCTTTGAAGAGACGCAATGAAGATTTAAGAGCAACTTGCAAAAATTATGCGTAGAAAATTTTCTCAATAAATCTCATAATTTTTATAATCCATTATGTCGAATAAATTTAGCCCAATATTAGTGAACTTGTGTCAATAGTGACACAGGTTTAACAATTACCACGGATTTTTAGCCTACTTTCCAAAACGGAAATAGGCTTATAGTTTCGTCGTTGTGTCTGTCCGTCCCCTGTTAATTTTTCCACCAATAGACCGATTTTAATGACAATTGGTGTGAATATCCTGCTACTAAAGCCGAGCTCCCGAGGCTAGTTTTTGTTCCGAATATTGAAAGTCCCGGGTTCGATTCCAGGAACTGTCCTTCCTACTTGATTTAAATGGGAAATCGGAAAACCGCCGTGCAGGGTAATTTTCTCTTGCACATTAAAATATCTTAGAATTGTAATATCGGTGAGGAAGTTGTACTATTCTTTCAGGAAAGAAATGGAAGTTACAATTTTATCGTAAATTTTGCTTATCGAATGTATTTCTTCGAATTTTTCGTAAATACTGGCGTTTTTGCAGTTTTATCACTCGTTACGAGAGTGTTACCATAGCAACGACTATTGTTGCACTCGGATTTGGTATCGTCCAATGCATACACGCGTTATTTTTGCCACACAAATACGTGTGATCAATTTAGTTTTTCGTTCGAATGTATTTGTAATATTTCATAACGCTAAATTACGAAATTTGGGAACTCCGCTGTTATTTTAAAGCTATTAAAGCCAAAGTATTAAATAAATATTATGTGGAAAGTAAGCATCATACGTTCCGTTTGGATCTTCTTGTTTACATTGATTTTATTACATCTACTAGATGAAATAGCCCATCTAAAACGGGCTTTGTAATCAAACAAACGACTGAGATATTGTCTTATGGGAGATTGAAATCACCCTCTTGAGTCGAACCCGGAACCTTTTTTGAAATATTTTTGTCATTCGCTATTGGTTCGTGATCGTAGGAATCCTACCAAATTTGGATGCGTGAGTTAAGTATTAAATTTAAGGCACTTTCTATTCTTCGTCCTTTTCTCTCTTCCTCTCTCCAATCCTCCTCCCTACCATTCTCCCTCCCTCCCCCTTCTCTCTTTCTCTGGGAAAAATATATTCCCTAGTCTCAATCTCGCCCTAATAAAGAACATTATCTATCTATCTCTCCCTCTACCCTCTACCTTTTTCTCTGTCTCCCTCCATCTCCCTCCTGTCTCTCCCTCCTCTGTCTATCTCCTCTGTCTCCTTCCTCTCTCCTCTAGCACTCCCTCTCTCACTCCCTATCTCTCCTTCTTTCTTTGTCTCTCCTTCTCTCTCACCTATTAAAACATTCAAAGCACGCTCTCCTTACGCATATAGTATAAGGGTTGAGACGACAATACGATCTCGAGGTTTAACAATGACACGGTCGGCAAGGTAACATACCGTTAAAAAGTTTAAATTTTTCCAATAAATTTAAACGTAAAAATTGAGCGATTTTGTATCGTAAGCAAAATATGACGATAAGAATAAGAAACGTTATTTATTTTTCTTTAAAATGATCCAGGTCCGAAGACCGTAGGGCAATTATTTCTAATTTTAATTTGCAAAAGAGTAAAAGCCTTGACGTTGAAAAATCGATTTTTACGTGTTATCTTATGGGAAATTAAAATCTCTGGAGTCGAACCGATGGCCTATTTGGAAATTTTTATGTCATTCGCGACTGGTACGTGATCAATTCAATCCTACCAAATTTGGTTGAACTGGCTGAAGAAATAACTGAGATATTGAGCGTTATGGACATAATGACCTAGTGAATTTACATTTAATTTACATTCTTTTGATAAAACAATTACAAAGTCTTTCGGATGGACTGATTTGCATTCAGTTTTTTTAAAATATTTATGACACAAAACACCCAACTTGCAAAATTTCCAGGCGAGAGTAAATCAAGCAATATAAACACAGGAATCGCAATGGAAACGATCGTTAATTAAAAGAGTGAAAGAAAGATGTGAGCGCTACACAACACTAAATAATTTTCCAAAAATCTAGCGCTTTTTAATGAAAAAAAGAGATCTCCAAACCATCTCATTAAATTCCTATGTCAGTAGAAGCGGGAAGAATGAAATATTCAATGCCTGAAAGAATTAATGAAAGGCAATTTTTGATAGATATATATTCTGTTGTGATTTAAAAGATATGAAGCATTGCTAAAGTCTTCGTTTGGTCTGCTATTACTGAGAGTCATTCCGATTATTTGTTTTATTTTTTTAAACAATGGGCATAAGAAAACGCTTTTATAAACTATCGAATGCAAAAATCTGAAAAATTACTCACCTAACACCTAATTAATGTTTTAGTTTTAGCTACAGGTAAGCTTGTTCCATTTATTTCGATGACCGACACATTTTATGCAAGAAATGAGGGAACCGGGTAAAATAAACCATAACATTATTCAACAGGAAACAATCGAGCTCGTCTTATGGCTGAAACTAAAAAAAAACGTGCAATTTAAAAATGCACTTCTTGCTTTAGGTATTTCCAATAGCCACAACAAGGTTAAAAAACAATGTTTTTAGGCTGGTTTCCAAAGGAAACATAGCCTTATGAAATGGTCCTGTCTGTGTAAGTGTCCCCTACTAACAACTTTTACATCAATGTACCGATTTTCATGAAACTTGGTATGAGGCTCGTGCTACCAGGGCCCTCGTCCGGACTATATTTTATTTGGCGAAGGTTGAAGTCCCGGTTTCGATTCTAGGAATGTTTTTTCCCTATTTGTTTTACATAAGGAGTCTCAAGTCCATCGTGCAGAGATGTTTTCTTTAATACATTAAAATATCTTAAGATTGTGATATCGGTGCAAGGTTTGTACTGTTCTAAGGGGAATAGAATACAAATTCTAATTATTATTGCAGAAGTTTGATAATTGATCGTATTTTCTTGAATTTCTATTAAAAAGTAGCGGTTTTGCGTTTTAAATTGCATTTTATCGGATTGTTGCCATGGAGACGATTCTTACCGAATTCGGCTTGAGCACAGACGCATGAACAAATGGTTTTTTCCACTCGAATACCCTTCAGCAATGATACATACATATTAGCGTATAAACAGTAACATTTATTAAATTCCTTTATTTAAAAAAATTCAAGCAAAATATAATGTCAGAAAGAGATTTTGATATTGCTTTTAGTATTTTAAACCTGATAATGCTCTATTAATTTGTTTTCCAATTTTTCTCTATCATTGATAAACTATTACAAATGGTATTTTTGGTATGAGAATTCCTAGGAATGATTAACATATACTGAAACACTTCCTGTCATATTAAGTAAACAATTCACAAACAACTTTGGGAAACCAACCTGCATTAGTCCTGGTTTGGACTTCTTGTTTTTAAACCTTTATGTGGCTATTGGAGATACCTACGGCAAGTACATTTTTTAAATTACCTACTTGTTTTTAACATAAATTTATTATTTCATGGAATAGTGTTATCACGACATTTACTGATGTACAAGTATATAAAAAGGTAAGACGTTTTCGTATGAAAGCATTAATAGCGTGTAACTATAAATAACTATGCCGGTCAACTCGATGCTATTTTCACGTTATGGCCGTGCGCTCAATGCGACAAGATGTTGAGAATAAGTCGTGATAATTTAACTTCGCAGCGTGTAAAATGTAAAAATTATACGTTTTTCCCAAACTATAGAAAAGTTTGGTCTCGTAAGAGTAGTATTTAAACGGTATTATCTTGGTATTATCTAAGAAATAAATAACCCAATCTTTTGGACCGTACTATCGCATAAGTCAGTGGTTCCCAACCTTTTTTTGGTCAACGCACCCTCCTGGCTTTGAGTCAAGCTTCACGTACCCAATTCTCATTTTTTTATGGGAGGTAAATTTTACTGTTGACCATGTATGTGCATAAAAGAAAATACACAGATAAAAGACTTTTCATAAAGAAAACTTTATTAGGTACACGAATTAAAAATTTAAAAAAAATTATTATAAATATGATTTATCAGAACATAAGCAAATGAATTTTATCAAAACATAAGCAACAAACTTATTAGTGAGAACCTTGATCTTGTCTACTGTCAACCAACAGTTTTATTTTTGGCAAAGTTTTCGAGAGATACATGCATATCATGTTCAGCCTCCAGTTTGTTCCTAGCTTTGGTTTTCATTGAAAAGAGGACTGAGTGCCCTGATTCGCAAAGACACGTGATAAAAAACGGAATTAAACCCCTGTAAGCTCGTTTAATAAGAATTGGATTTGCTTCTCCCAGTGCACACCAGAATTTATGTAATTTCATCGATTCAAAATCAATGCGGAGTTTCTGATTATTGTGCAGTTCAATTAACTCGTCTTTTGCTCTGTCGGCGTCCCTTATTATTTCTAACTCAATATGAAAAGGATTTCTTATTCAAATGTCACTAATTTGGTCGGTCGGGATGTTTCCTTCAAATGTCTCTTTCAGATTTTTAATTATATTATTTATAAAAGAGATTGTCTCAAGAGTTCTTTTCAGTATTATATATGTATTGCAGTTATGCCTCTATGTTAGCTGTTACTCTGAGGTCTTTAATGCACTTGTTTTGGGGCGCTATCCTGATTATTTATCTATGCAGTACTTGCAAGTGAATAAATACTGGATACCAATTTATATCGAGTAACAGCTAGAATCTTAATGGCATCCCTTTTAATTCTTCATTATCGATAATTTTTACAGAGTGATGAATAAGTTAATATCTCAATAAACATTAATGTAGGCGGGCGCTGGAATGCTATCTTGCCTGGGGCGCCAAAATTCCTCGGGTCACCCCTGATCTCACGTACTCCTTGATTGTGCTTCACGTACCCCTTGGGTGTACATGTAACCCAGGTTGGGAACCATTGGCCAAGTCAATGATGTCCGGACTACTGCCAACGGATCACATCCGGCCAGCTAAGTGTTTTCATACGACCCGCCATGAGTTTAAAAATTAAAGGACGCAATGTAACGCAAAAATTAACAGAAAAAATAATAAAAACAGTAAGTTTTGTCCTTAACTCTGTACTCACACTATATATAAAAAATGTAAAACTAATCAGATAATACCCACTCCCAACTTAGCCCTTTGGTTTCCTTTTATTGTTCCTTATACTGCATTTTCGACAGTGTTTGGCCCTCAAGCTGTATGGCTCGCGACGAGCACAGAAGTTAGATAAGTGGCCCTCGAGATGAAAATTATGGGCACCACTGGCTTAAGTGATACTTTCGTCTCTCTTTAACAACACCGCTGAAAAAGTAACTTTGTTACGTGCTTAAATTGTTTTGGCCCGATACGCATGCATATACCAACACGTTCATATGGTAACAAAAACACAATTAGTGAATTTTAAAAAATATATATTTATTCTTCTAAATTAATTTTTACTAAAAATAAATAACATTTTCATTGTTTCTTAACCTGCTTCGTGAAATTTTTCCACAAAGCGAATCTTGAGCGTACGGAACTCTCATTCGAAACACCAATATAAACAAGCCCCCACATAGATACAAAAAATCACAGAAACATTTTACCACAATCACCCTAAGGTTGATTTCCTGTATCACCGCTAGAAGCGTTCAAGTTCGGATCCACAAATTTTATAACGCGATTGGGCAATCAAACCGATTAAATAGACTCCCTTGTTATTCACTACCTGGCCATGGTAACGCGGTAGGCTCTTTATTGCATGAATTCTAAAGAGGCCAATTTAGGTTCTCACCTTGGCCTCGAGCCAGTTTGAATCTAATTTTGAACAAGAGACCTGCGATAATTTGCAAAGACTTGCCAGAATATCTAGCGGAGCGCTTAACGGGGCTAATTCAAGTCTCATAAGTTCATAGGGCGAGAAGAGCGGAAGAGAGGTCAACGCTTGGTGCGCGATGACATTTTATTACGCACCTAACAGCGGTAAAGTTCAACTGCTGTTCTTTGTTCGTTCTCGATATAAAACCTAATGGACGGAAATCACTGCAAACAATTTAATACAGCCATTGGGCAATTGAAGTAGAGTCGATTTTACTTGCACATCGATGTCAACAGTAGATACGATATCAGATAATTATCCCTGCGACAAACATTTCACAAACTTCCTCTAGGTCTTACATTAACGTCAATCGTTACATTATGACGTAATTACGCGCGGAAATAATTATTTCGAGGTTTGTCTCGTAGCAACAATGGAGCGGAGTGAAGTTTAGCAGCAGCTGGGTGTAGCAATCGATTTATTATGACGTCACTTGACGCTACACAGTTGTATTTGAGAAAAATGGCCCATATAATATTGTATATGACAAAAATACATGTAACCGATGTGGCCCACCATGTAGAAAAGTTGTCCACCACTTCTCTAATCCAATAGTGGCACGCACAGAATCGCAAACGTCACTTTTTATGACTCATACTTCACATTAACCAATATCAAATATTTTTGGGGTTCAAAATATTTTATATTAAATATTATTATATTATTATGATTATTCTTCCTATTGCAATTGGTACATAGAGTTGTAATATTGTCTTTATACTCATAACTTGCATTGTGATTTAAACTCCAGTTAATCGTAAGTGAACCCCGTTAATATATTAAGAAAACTTTAATCCGAATCATTTCGAAAGTCAAACGATATGTTTTCGTTCATGTTGGCAAAGACAAATAGAAGGAACCTGAGTCGCTCTCGGTGCGATGTCGACCCGCCGCCTCGCTCAATCAAAGACTCAAGCGCGCAAATTTCCTCAACCTTTCACTGCCGCCACCTATCCGCCGAAAATTGAAACGGCTTTTCGGGGAACGTAAACTCGCCTTCCGCGCGCTCAGCTGCCCGCGTACAAGAGGAATACCCGACGGAATTTTCGACGCGCGCGATATAGCACGACCTCCCTAGCGGAGAGCTCTATAAACTTAAAAATAAGACGACGGAAAATATCGACTGCGAGAAAGAGAGAGGACTTGGAAAGGCGGAGATAGCCTCAGATACATGGGAGAGTGAAAAGGGAGGTCGAAAATTGAAAAAAAAGGAAACAAAAGACAAACGTAACTCAAGAAGGCGGAGGAGGGGATGGGGAAGTAGAGGAGGAAAAAATCATCCGAGAGGAAAAGAGAGACCAGAAAGAGTGTTGGAAAGATAATGCGGAGGGTTGGAAAGGGTGGAGGGAAGATGGAGAGAAAGAGAGAGGAAGCGGGAACGGGAGATTAGAGAGAGAGAGGGGAGAGCTGCAGTAAAGATGGAGGTAAAAGTGAGAAGAGGATGCTTCGCAGAATAGGGAGGGGGAAAAACGAGGAAAAGGAGGGCAAAAGAGTCGGAATGAAAAAGGAGTCGGGAGAGTTAGAGGAACCGAGGAGATTTTCTTTTAGAGAAAGGAAGAAAAAAAGGGTAAGGAGGTTTTACTGAGGTTGAGTGGAGGGGCGTGGATTGGCGGCGAGGGGGAATATCCTCCCATCTCGTCTCCATTCCCCTTTTTTTAATTTCTTTAAGAAGGCAAGTGGAAGGATGCGATGAAGAGAAAATGGAGGAAACCGGAGAAAAGGTGGAAGTAACTGAAAGAGAAGGTAAAGAAGAAGACTTGCAGAAAGACGAAGAGAAATAGAAGATGAAAGAAATTAATAAGACGAAGCGCACCAGATACATTGCAATTACAGAAAGAATGGCAGCAAGTCTTTTTCGAAGTGGTAAGAAAACGCGACTCGTGGTCCATCAGGAAGATTCTGAGTCATTTGAATTATCATTTAATTTTTCCTTCCACAATATTTTCAGTAAAATGTTTTCTTTTATTATGGTTAGATGTGAAAGAGGCATTCTAACCTCAATCTCTCCCTGATACAAAATCATTCTCTTTTTACATAAAAAAAACGGGTTCAGCATCCAAAATTAACTTGGCATCATGGTAACAAACATCAACAAACCCTACTAGCACCATTCTCTCGGAAGCTTCGATATATGCACTAAAGCAGAGTAAATTAAAAGAAAGATGGAATGAATGCGATATAAAGAAAAAGCACACAACTGAGATGAATAAATGTGAATGATAAAGAAATTGATCCGATACCAAGGATGATTAAATAAAATAAGAAGAGAACCAAAGTATTTTGTAGTGACGCAAAGGAGAGTGATGATGTAAATTCAATGCTAGCACGCATATACTGGACTAGAAGAAATTCTTCTGCCTTCCAGAATTTCTTGTTTTAGTAAGATTAAAAGCAAATACCTACCGGCAATCTTATAGAAGATAAAGCAGGCGAAATAAGAGAATGTGAGGAAATTAGATAAAGAACGAAGTAATTTAACGAGACAGGAGAGGGGACGAAAGAGCCGGGTTATTTTTTTAAGAGCGTTGCCGGCTTTTTATTGGTCACGAAAAAGGTCAATCATCGCGCGAACATTAATATCAAAACGACGCGGGAAAAAGAGTTTCATAATAAGTGGAACGGAACTGAATGGCCAGTTACATCGAATGGGGTTCAAACGGACAGGGAGGAATGAAGGAGCAAAGAGAGACAAATTTAGACGGTAGTGAAACAAAATGGAGGAAAGACAGAGAGAGGGAAATTGAGAAGTAAATTAAAGGAACTGGAATAACGCTCAAGAGAGAAACGTGGAAGCTAAAGATAGTGAGAAAGAAGGAAATGAGAAGAGAAACGGAGAGAGAAGGAAAATGAAAAGAGTAAAAGGGAGCAGTGGAGTGGAGTGGAAAAGCCTTTCCAGCTGAGGATCATGGGAAGGAAAAGTGTTCTCTTTAACCGCCTCCCCTCCTCCCTGCCCTCGCCAAAGCCTCTCTCTCATCTGCTCAGAACATCAACTCCGCCCTTCCCTCTTATTCCCCTCTTCCCTTGTCTAACAGGGTTTTCACTCGACCAAGCAGTTAAAAAGGAGATGGCTTTTGAGGTCGAAGGTCACTGAAACACACAACTCTACCACCCCGCGCCCTTTCCCACACGACGAGAACAATTACATTCGGACTAATTTTCTTGCGGGTCGTAAAAAGAAAATAAGATACGAGATGGGACTCTTTCATTCGTAGGCGAACAATCGCTCTCCCAAAGTAGTAAATAAAAATTTTCCGCCCGAAAAATAAACACGAACGATTATTTCCGCTGCGTTTCTTCCCTTCGGAATAATGGAACTCGAACTCGCGAGTAATGCTCGCGTTCATGTCGCTGCGACGAGTCTTGAAAAAACTGTCCTTGTATTTGATGACCACATGACCACTGGCATTTGATTAACTAAGCTCTCGCGAAGAATAACAAAAAGACACCAACGGACCAAACGCGTCATGCAGAGCGTAGATTCCGAGGCCTTCGAACATAAAAAAGTATCCTCGTGTCTCACCGAGGAAACAGATGCTCTACTTAACACGGCTAATCCATTAACCCTTCAACTCTCCTCTGCTGAGCTTTTCCTCAAGTGTCCATCATGGTCCGCGGATGTTTCTCTGGCAGTGATTTCATAATGTCAACAAAAAGCTCCCAACGCGATGGGCCAAAGCAAGTTGTTCTGAGAGAGATGTGGGAAATGCGGTTCATACAAATCGATGACCTCATGCAAATGTGTTTAAACTCGTCCAGGGACTCTATTTTTTTAAATTATAAAATTCGAGAAACGCGTTAACGACAGTGCCGTAACGAGGGTGGGGCGACCGCTCTGGCCGCCGAACCGAACGCCAACAGTTATAAATATTTATATATAATATTTTGTTGGAAAATTTTAATACATGGCGATTAGGCATTGCAATACCGGTAAACCGGTTTACCGGTAAACGGCCCGAAATCCTTTACTAAATTGACCGGTAATTCGAGTTTTTTTACCGGTATTCCGGTAAAAGAATAACGTATTTAATGTGCATTTTAATAATTTTATTTCTTGATTATCTTTGTAAAATATATTTTTAAATAGATTTAAATGTATGAACAATAATTCATTATGTTCAATAAAGAGATAGAACAGATATATTGGTCTTGGTGCTTTAGAGGTACTGTATGACGAATCCACTGATTCTCCCTTTAATACTATACAAAACGTGCAGCTGAATTCTGCGATAGCAAAGATACGAAAAGTGGTTAAAATGTTCCGCAGGTCACCAACAAAAAACGATGATGTATTCCAAAAACATGTGAAGGAGGAATTTGGCAAGGAACTTTCATTGATATTGGACTCTAAACCTAGACGCAATAGTTTGCTAGTCATGTTGGAGCGCTTCACAATGGTCAAAAATTGTATTAGAAAGAGTCATAGATACAAAATCAAAAATAAATTTTGCATAAAATGAACTTGAATTGATCTCTAATACAATATTAGCATTGCAACCATTAAAAGTTGCAGTAGAGGCACTATGTAACAAAAATGTAAATCTGTAGAGAGCTGATGTTACGTTAAAATTTATGCTCGATGAACTAACAAATCAAAACACTTTTAAGCAATGAACTTAAAAAAGCATTGATTGGTCGTATAAAGGAAAGACGTACAATTTATTCTGTTGTTCTACAGTACCTTTATGATCCCACGAAATCGAATGATGAAGATTACGGAATTTTTAATAAAACCAGCACATCCACAATAATGAAGATAATCGGAGAGCTACTTGAACGCGTTTCTAATAAAAAGGAAACAGATAATACAAATGAGTCAACTGAAGTCATTGATTCCGATTCTGTGAATGTTGCAACTTCATTTCCGTCGACATCAGCTGCATTGTCGATGAAGGAAAAACTTCAATTGGCGATAAAGAAAAAAACTGATGTAGCCTATGAAGATCTAACTCAAAAACAAAAAGGATGTATTTTCAAGAAGAAAAAATAAGTGGAAAATATTTTAAAATAGCTTTCGATTTCATAATGACCGTTCCACCAACAAGTGTCGAATCAGAAAGAGCGTTTTCTACGGCAGAGTTGATATGCACAAAAATCAGGTCGCGGTTAGGAGACAGAAGTGTGGATAAATTATACTTTCTGCGAGCCCATTTTAACAACCAAAGAGACAATAAATAAAAGAGAATCAGAGGCAATAACTTTTGTTTTAATTATTATCTTTAATTTAATTTTTAATATATGTATATGTTACGGTAAAAGTTCAAATCGGTAAATGTGTACATTTTCCGGACTACGCACATTGCTCATAAAATATATTTATCGTTTTATAATAAAAATTAGCATTGTTCGTGATGTCGAAAATTACCGATAAATAACCGGTTTACCGGCAATTAGGAAAACATTTACCGAATTATCGGTAAATGAATAACTCGGTAAATTTGCAATCTCTAATGGTGATATACGTAATGTTTTTCTTACTTGATGCACAATTAAAGATATTAATTTTACCATCATTTACATTTGAGAGCGATGTTTTACGGTCGTGCCACAGGCGCCAAAATTCCTTGCTAAGGAACACATTCTCGATCTCAACCTATGGCTCTTTTCAAATATTTCATGTAATTAACTCCTGATACAAATGAAATTCAACTATGTATCTTCCACAGAAATTTAATAAAACACGACCGGTTTCACTATGATCATAGCATCATTAGGTAAAAAGGTGTAACCAACAGTTCAATACATAGGGAGGAGGAAAGGGAGAGGCTAGACCGAAAGCCATTGGATAATAGTTTGAGTGACGGTTAGGAAAAAGGAGGGTGGGAAAAGAAAGGTGAATAAGTAACGCTTGTAACCATAAGCAGTTAAGCGTTTCTTATTAAAAATATATACTAAAAATTATACAATATAAATAAAATTAAAGATAAACAACTGTTTTTGATAAGGGAGTTTTCTATATCCAATTCTGAACGATTCGAAGCTTTGACATGTATTACAGCGAACTAAAAAAGGAAGTACGGTATGGCGTTAACAAAAAACTTCGATTAAACGGCAGTCTTCGTATTATCGTAGAGAAAATTTTTTATGTGTAAAGAAATGAGCGCTTGAAGCTTACGAAACACCGTAAGCAAAACTGGAGTCCAAAGAAGCACGTACCAGACATGATTCCAAGCGTGTCAATTAAACTATACGAAAGACGTAAAGGGCAGAGTTTCAGTAGCGAAAGGAGCAGATTCAAAATGAGGTAATTAACACAATCGCCTCGGCTTTAAATGCCCAAATTGCGTTTAAAATTCAATTTCATTTTACATTCTCACAAATATTTGGTATTAAACTTTTAAATATTCAATCTTGTGAAAGAAAGAGCGTGCTTCAGTGGCCGATCCAAGGAAGGAGAGGGGCCAATCGGCCATTGCCCTCCACTGGGTGCATTCTTCAATTCATTCCAAAAAAATTTACTTTTTTCTACAACGAAGATTGTCTGTTTGGCAAGGAAGAGAAAGATTCTGATAGGGGTAGGGATTTTCAAGATAGGGTATAGGCAGATTCAAGAGAGGGGAGGGGCGATTATCCCCCCCTCCTCTCTTGGGAAGTTACTGGACCCGCCCTTGGCGTTCTTACCTATTGGTAGTTTCTAAATAATTTTTGGCATGATAAATCTCGAAACACTCTTGTAAATAAACGATGTCACTACTTCCTATTACACTGTCAACACAAGAAGTTTCACCTTCAGAAATATTTGATAAAATACTTTCTAAATAGTAACGTATTTACTGTCTCTGCACCCGACGCGTTTCTCATAGAGAAGTTTTGCCAAGAATAAACCCCTCCGAACATGGAAGTTCTAACAATAAGCATAGGTGAAAAATAAACTATGGGGACTTCCTCTCATTATTACGCTAACAAAGGATATTGACATAGTACCACTTGAACCAATTGGAGGAAAAAAGCAAGCCCTTGAAAGGTTCGGTGATGCATGACGACCACAGCTCGTCATCCGATCTCATGACCAAGGAACACCGCGCGACCACAGCTCGTCAAACGAGGCGATTGGTTTTGATTTCCGGAATGTCACGCTATTCGCGATATTTCTGAGCAACGTTTCATTAGCAATTAGTGATGCCCGGAATTCGAACGATGAGAAAGAAGGGCTATTAATTGCGCACAGGTAAGCTATATTGTGTCAACCACTTATTTAGACGAATGATGAAATGCTTATATTTTTCATTTGGGATAAACTTTATTTCAGAATTCATAAATGCAACAACGATGATGCTACAAGCAAATCTCGTTGGCGTGGTTGCATAAGTCGAAGGATAATACATTCGCTAATTATATAATCCTACCGTAATTAACTTTTATTCGAGGGTTATACAGTAAATGAGGACTGGTAACAATAAATATCACACAATCAGAAACATCAGAACATCAAAAAAGAGGGAGTAAATCTTTTTAAACATATGATAAATAAATTTTCGGCTGAGAAAACAACAAAATCGAAATAGATAGCAACCGGGAGATGAAAAATTCATAACTCAGTCCAACTCATCACAATACCCGGGACGTGCCACTTACGCAACGTTCGTGAATCGTGTTCCGCAGCGAACCGCATGCGCAAAAAAGGTCTTGGTTTCCTATGAGACCATGTAAAGTAGTCGAGTTAAGAATCTCCAAGGCCTTTGAAGATGAGAAGGAATAAGGATTCCTGCTCCTAAGGTAAGGGGGGAAGAGATACTATATCTTCTCCCAGAGTCTCTGGGAAGTGGCGCAACAGACTTCTGGACCATATCTCCACGAGGAAACGGGAGAGAGAGGGGGGGAGGAGAGAGAGGGGAGAGAGAGAGGGGGGAGAGAGAGAGGGGGGAGAGAGAGAGGGGGGGAGAGAGAGGGGAGAGAGGAGTGAGAGGGAACACGAAGAGCAGTGAGGGAAATAGAGTGGGAGAGGAAATACGGAGGAAGAGGAGAAGAATCTTCTTCAAGAGCCATGAGCTAGTCGGTTGCCCCCTGAGTGTTGAAGTGTTGGAAGAGTTGGGAGTTTGTGAATCGACTCGAGAAAGATAAGAGGAGTGAGGGAGATAGTGTGAGAGTAAGGGAGAGTCCCTTTTTTATGAGTTAAACCGAAAGGAAAATGGAATGATATATAGCGTCGCCCATTGGCTTCGCAGGGGAAGTGTTGCGGGCGATATGGGATCCTGAGAGGAGCAACGGATGGAGGGTAAGAAATGAAAAAGAAGGAGATGATTGGATTAATGATTTATGGGTTTTTAATGGAGAGGACGGAAGTTTTCCTTAATAAATTCAATCCACCGAAATTAATTTTTTTCCTCGAACGTTGGAGTTATCCGACGAAATAACGAGTTTCGTGGAATTCTCTCTGCGTGCCTCTTTTAGTTTGTAAGCGACAAAAAAAAAAAACAAATAGAAACGAATTTATTTCCTTGGGCTCCGTAAATATTGTAGGAAACGTTTCGTTCGCACCATTGGCATGCCTACCAAACCTCAAATGTGCACATTTCTCGTACGAAAAAAAGAAATATAGAAGAAGATTTTCATTAAACTGGAATTGACAGGTGTCCAATTGCAAATATATTTACATTACAATAACTAGTCAAAATTATACGACGAATTTTTATAAAGTTACTCGGTGATTTTAGGTTTTGTTTGAACAAGGCTCTAATTTCCTTTATCGTTATAACTATAAAAAGGCTGTTCAATCTAATTTACAAAATGAAATCATGGAGTTTATGAATTCACGAACTTCTCCCTTTGGCACGCCGAATTGTGGTTATCACTGTCTATATCAGTGGTCGGCAACCTTTCTTGATGGTGGGTCAATTAAAGGCTTTTGGAACATGCGATGGGTCGATTAAAATTTTTGAACGAAAAGAAAACTCAAACCTGGATGTTTATATTAACTCTTTTAATCGATTGAATTGCTCTTTTATTTTCAAAACATAAACCCTTCTAAACATGTTCACCTTTGTGGGTCACATAAATCGTGATGGCGGGTCACTCATTGACCCGCGGGTCATAGGTTGCCGACCACTGGTCTATATGATAAGCCATTATTTAAAAATGCAATTAATATTAATATTAGGTATAAGTTAAGTTTTAGGAGTCGTGAATGAGAGCAAGCATTTGGTGTATTAAGCATTAATTATTCTTGTAATTCCCTATTCACCATAATTTTCATTTAGCATGAAGGTGAAACGTGCAGTTATTTTACGTTACGATAGTGCTGGAGAAAATCAATTTGAATTGCTCGAATGCACACTCCTATCGGACTATTCAAGGAACCGCGCGTTAAAGTTCGGAGTTATGTTCATTATTTCAACATTTTTATGGCTTCGAAGGCATCCTCTTACTTTATACTGTGGTGGAATACGAACATATTAACGGTAAAATATGCAAATTATCACGGATAGATTTGCATTAAAAGATAAGCATTTATTTTTGTAACAAGCAATGCTGACAATTAAATTCGTCAAGTATCTCATGCTCCGGTAATTAATTCGGCAGTCATTATACCATTTAATTGAATCTCCCAAAACCAGAAATACCACAAACATAACCTTGGTCACCACTCATCCTCCATAGGGCAATTAAACGTCACGACAAACTTACGACTCACGCATACCGTTTTCGTGTATACCCTTATAAACGGCAATCAGGGTATTTTTTTAAGACCCACGAATGAATCCCACGGTAAAGCAGAAGGGTTTCTCGCCAGGGATCTTCGAAAATTAAGGATCCCTTTTATACCTCCCGGGTCGTCGGCCGACAGGGCTCGTTTGTGAAGGGCTTTAAAGGGTTTGGAACACTGCCCCCCTTACCCCTACCCTCTCAATCCCCCTCCCCGCCATCCTCGCGCCCCTTGGCAAAGAGATGAATAAATTGGGACGCAGGAAGGAATGAGGGAGGCAGGGATGGGGGAAAGGGTAAGCGAGAGAGAGAGAGATAGGGAATGGAGGCGTTTGCGGGGAATTTCGGAGGAGAGCAGTTGCGTAAATATGACTGGTATCAATTCGGTCCCGCTATTACTCTCGTCTCTCTCGAAAAACGCAAAGCAGCTGGGAAACGGATTCAATGCTCGCAGTTAAAGTGGCCCACAAATAGTGCGGAAGGCTCGATTTTCAAAGGAATTTTTAATAGGTTAAGTACCCAATCTTCAGTAAAGAGAAATGTCTGGATTCTGACTCGTTTCCCTGGCTGAATTCCTGCAACCGCGAAGTACGAGGAACCTAAAGCGCACCAAATAATCGAGAAAAGTAAACGTAAATTGATCGGGAAACAAATATCTTCACGAGCGAAAAATTCTACGTTGATAGGGAATCGAACCTGGATCCATTCCCGGTCAAGGCAGAATTTTTCTTCTTCTTTCCAGAAACTTTTAGTCCAGAAAATGACGCTAGGTATAAAATTTAAGGTCAATAGATGTCTGAAAACATGTCGATTTTTTTATCCTGTGGATACTACGGAATGGTTCAACTGACTATTTAAGTTTACAGTAAGCTCAAAACAGTTTAAAATAATTTTTCTTGGATCAAAAAGCGATGTTTCAATCAAAAAAGGCCACATAATGCACGCGTTTTGAATATTGTAAATGTGCAGTATTTCACTATTAAAAGAGAAGTGATATGAGAGCAATATTACAGAATATTTTTCGCCAATCTTGTCTAACCGTAACAAATATAAAAAGGTCAAGCAAAAGACTGTTAACCTAAATTTTAATTGATGACTGCATATAATAAGGTTGGATTGTGTCCAAAGTTAAACCCGGCTCATCACTTATTTATACCTGTGAAGGGATACCATTAGACGAGTCAGAATATGCCTCGCTCAAGTTATTATTAATCACAAAGGAATGTGAGCTATTTTTACAGCACCTGCTCTCGTTATTTCATACCGATCAAAGATAAAGAGTTTCGTCCGAGAGTGACTTTCGTAATTCAATCATTAATGGATTAAATATAAATAAACAGAGATACAGAGTAGGCAGTAAGAAGCCGCGTGCCAACAATATCTCAATTTAAAAATGTATATTAAATTGGATTTATCGAACAATCACTTAAGTAATACAAGAAGACGAGAGAAGAGATATTCTGCTGGCCCCCGATCCTAGGTTGAGGATACGGGAAAAGCAAGACAGTGAGATGGAAGAAGTAATAGAAGCTAGCAAGAAATGCATTTGCCTGCGAAGCTATCCAAGCTGGCAAGAGAAAAGGGAAAATGGAAGGTGGCCAGAATTAGATCGGGCAGCTCCTGTAATTGGATGAAAAGTTTCTTTGATTGTTTTCCGAAATGGACGCTAGGGATAAACTCCAATTGGTGGTTAAATCTTCTTTTATCAATAAAAATCATTCAAGAATGAGCACTTAACTATAAAAATTCGAATAGGTACTTACATGAGGTATCTACAGTAACGGGTGTAGGAAAATTCACCCCCAGCAATTCGTCGCCAGCAATTCAACGCCGCGGAAAATTAACCGACAGCATTTCATCGCAACGGAAAATTCACCTTCAGCAATTCTCATTCGGTTGTCATAAACAATTGGCATATTACTTGTAAATGTGGATTACTTCCATTTCGTCCCCGGTCAAAAAATGAAACATTATCGTGTTTATTAAAACCGCTATAGTTGGATTATTTGCCCTTATATTCTTCTGTCGGCGTAGAGTCAACGCACGCATTTTAATACAGCCTTTGTTAAAAACATGATCCACACAAGGCGATAAATTTCCCATGGCGATGAATTTTCCGTGGTGATGAAATGCTGTCGGTGAATTTTCCGTTGCGATGAAATGTTGTCGGTGAATTTTCCGCGGCGTTGAATTGCTGGCGGTGAACTTTCTGGATACCCTATAGTAACCAGAGCCGTCTCTTGGATTCGCGGGACCCAGGGCGAGGCGGCAGCCGCTTGGCCCAGAGTGAGTCGATAACCGCGGGCCCCCCTCTATCCCCTCAGAAAAATTATATCTTCCTTATAACAAATATCTACAGCAATTTTTTCACGTTCCACGCTCGTTGAGTCAATCTAGTGAGATTAGTAAGTAAGAGTAGTTCGTAAGCTAAGTTGACCAACTTTTCAGGAAGCCAAGGAGAGATATTTTCAAATATTTGGGGACTATAAGAGGACAGATTACAGTGGCTTATTTGTGGGGCATTTATAGATGAGTCAGCCTTAGATAGATAATAGATGCAGTAGATATCAGATAGCTTAGTGTGACTAATGAGGGCGTTCCGGACGATTTAAATGACAGTTTGGGATATTAATCTTGATTTTTCAAAAAGCGGGACACAAGTTGTGACATTTAACAGTGCGGGACGAGTGAGGAAAAGGAGGGGCTGCCCCTCCCAATTTGGAACGGTTGGTCACTCTATCGTAAGCTACCTTCAAGCGCGGAGCCCCTTAGACGCGGTCTACCCTTGGCGACTTCCCTCCCAGCCCCCCCTTAAACAAGGCCCTGACTGTAACCACAGCATTTAAAAACTTGATAAATCTATACTCTTTTAAATTACACTTTGATTGCAAAGAAAAAGAGATCATTCTCCTACAAGTTGAAAGGTAGCTCATTTCTGACACAATTAACACTCGATAAATCACTATTTTTGCAACAAACTATAGAGATAATAGTCAAATAGCCCTATCTATCTATATATATATATATATATATATATATATATATATATATATATATATATATATATATATACATATATATATACATATATACACACACACACACGTTAAAGAACACTAAAACACAGAAACATCACAAACGTAGAAGCTTTCGGAATTATTCCTTCATCAGCTACAGACATCTTCGACATCCCCGGGGCCTTGCCAACCTGAAGTCGTCTGATTGGTGAGTGTTCACTGGGTTTCCTCATCCCAACACCTTGGTGACATCCATATATCCATTTTACTTTTCCTTTTTCGTAAGCTGTTATATATATATATATATGTCAACAAGGTGTTGGGATGAGGAAACCCAGTGAGCACTCACCAATCAGACGGCTTCAGGTTGGCGAGGCCCCGGGGATGTCGAAGCGACACACGTAAAATAACACAAAAACACAGAAACATCACAAACGTAAAGCTTTCGGAACTACTCCTTCTTCAGCTACAGAGAGAGAACTTTTGTGTTATTTTACGTGTGTCGCTTCGACATCCCCGGGGCCTCGCCAACCTGAAGTCGTCTGATTGGTGAGTGCTCACTGGGTTTCCTCATCCCAACACCTTGTTGACATCCATATATTCATTTTACCTTTCCTTTTCCATAAGTTGTTATATATATATATATATATAATGATTTTTAAATAAATTAAATTAAAACGACGGCGAAGATAATCTGGCGCGTAAAAAATACTCTCGCGTGCCATAAGAGATTGTAACTTTTTTCGCTCTTTGACAGTAAATAATCTAATCGTATGTCCTTAAAAACAAACGAAGAAGTCGACGAAAACCAGAGCCCGAATCTTTTAATAAAAGCTACCCCGAGTTGCTACAGCGAACGATATCACCAGGTGTGCCATTGTTTCTAGCCGGTTGGGAGTACTCAAAAGGCAACGTCGTCAACGCACCCCTTCCCTATCCGCGCTCTTTATTAATTCATCGAATTGCTGTCCCTTCTCCACCGCCCCTACCCCTCCCACACCCACTTTCCCTCACCCTCTTAAAAACAGAAAACCATAAGGGGATAAAAGGAGACCATTTCACACGCATTAAAAATTCACGCAAACGATAATGGAAAAGACACGCGGATCGCATGACTGGCATAAAATTTCTCCCTCTCCTCTTAAATCCTCTCCAATATCCTCTCCGTCCCTCGCCCCGCGCCCACGCAACTCCATCCGCCCCTCTCTTTACGTCGCCCCATGGGAGTGAGATTCAAAAAAGGACTCTTCGGCAACGCAACGCTCAGATGATATTTAATACGGGTTATCGAACGGTCTTCACAAATTGCATGATGCGATGTTTCCTCCACCTAACGATGTGAAAGTAGAGAATTTCGTTTATTACTACCTCTTTCACTCACACAACCACTCTACCTAAAAAAATAAACAAGCTCGAAAAAAATTTCCAGCCGTTCTCATCATCAATAACGGCTTTTATATGTCTAGATTAAAATAGACGATAAACTGTTTCAGTTACCAAGACTCAAATGAATTTTTCGCGACTGCCCATAGAAGCGGAAATTTGCTTGGTTGTACCAGTTCAGCTATATATCGGCTTCTGGCGTTGTACGTCGAGTCATAACAGCTACTGATCATAATTGCGGATTCTTTTACATGAAAATTCCTCTAGTAAATTAGGCTGAAAATAAATGGATTACGTGGAGAAAATTAAATGAAAATGTATTTCTATATCGGTTCTCGAACACAATTAGAATATTTCGAATTAGGCTCGCGATTATTGGTTACAGTCACACACCAACATTGGCGGCTCCATGTCATTGTGTAGAAAAAATTAAGGAGTACAAACCTACATAGTGTTCAATTCGCTAATATCCATACATTATAATTTACTAATAGCAATGATTTAATGTTTTCTATAACTTGGAGAAGAATGCTCTCCAGCTTTGACTTATTCTCCGTGCTCATTACTCTTCCAGCTTTTATTTTTTTATTTCCTTACATTTATGCATTTCCAGCCTCTTTCACATCCTATTCATTCATTTTCCCTCCACCATTCTACATCAATTTATCACTTCATTCTATACCTCTCACTCCTTCCTTTTCGCCTTTCCTCGCAAGAAGAAACTGAACACTTTTCTTTTTCACGTCAGTGAGCCAGTACGCAATTTCGTACAGTATAATATTAGATACCTTGGGTTTTTCATAAATCTTGCCAAAGATAATATATGGCTTCAGTCCCATAACTAGGGTATCGCGATGGTGGAATTTGCCATAGACGCCTTTTGGAAAAAGCGCCAAACGTTGCCGCAAAACCTGACAAAAGTTTATTTTACCATAAAAAAGTATTAATTTAATACTCAAATGTTTGAATTATTTTTTATAAAAATGCTATCTTCAATTATTTGAACGCAGAAAAAATGAGATATAACATGACTAAGGTGTTCCCTAAAATTTTACCATAGGCTCCATATCTCTCGGCTACATCTTAGATTTCATTGCTACCTTTGCAAAGAAAGCCGAGATGGTTTTGCTTGAAAAGAATTATCAAGCACGTCTTGTGATTGAAATAAAGTTGATAAATTAGATAACTCTAAAAGGCTGGGAAAATGTGCATATCGGATACAAGGCAGCCGCCAACAGTGGTCATTCACCAATACTAGATTCTAAAATAGAATAAACCCTCGGAAAATAACCATTGAGGGCAGCTGCTGTGTAGCCGAAATGCACATCTCATTTTTTCAATATTTTAATCAGCTATTGGAGTTCCCTAATTCACCAATTGACAGAGGTGTGACGTGGGGTGCGCAGAGCTTGCATCGGACACGGGCGCCTAGTTCAAAGGACGCAAATCGTCAACGTTAATTTTACCATCTCAAATACTTATATAACTTCTTTCTTGTATTAATCTTATTTTTGTCCCATATTTCTTGATGAAAAGTGTAAATAAAGGACCGAATTCTATTCTTCGTTTTGTTATTAGTCGTCAAAGAATTTTTTAATATTCAGGAGCTAAGACCAAATTTTGGATACAGGCTAAATAGGATGCTTTTTTAATTCGAGGAGCTAATTTCAACGAAATCTGAAATTTATACAACATGAAAATTTAATAGTTTTAATTTTGTCATATGACAATGCAACGTGGACGATTTATCGATGTATATATTATCAGACTGATACCATACATTTTTCGTCAATATCATAATGTGAGAAATCGTCTATAAGTACCGGCAAAAACTTTTTTATTGATATATTTTAAATATCTCATAAACCGCTATTACTAGTTTCATTTCATTTTCTCGTTACCTCCCCCTTTCGATTAATGATGCTGCGATACTACAGACGCATAGGGGAATATTACAGGTACTTAGAGAATATATACCTACGTATACGTATATCGCTGTTTCTGCTTATTATAAAGAGATAGAGATATGAAAATATTCGCCGAATCGAAATGCGTCTCTTATTAACTGTCAATTTTTAGTAGTTTGAATGAACCCTCACTCAAATTAGCAAAATCAATGCGAATAAATCGAATTAATGTTTTCAGAGCCATCAAATTAAGTTTCGTTGGTTTTATGGTGAAATTTTTCCTCACAATCAACTATGTACTTGGTTCCTAAAAAAAACTGTTCACCTTGTTAATGACATTCGTCCATCTAATTTAAAACCGTAATGAAAATATTCATTATCTTGATTTAAATTTATACCAATTTCTTTAATAAATCAACTTTCGAATGCAAAAATGAAATATTACATAAAAAGTGAACTTTATTCGGTCTTTTTAATAAGACAACTGCTTCATTCCATTATTACAATCATGATTAATTCAAAATACACTCTATTAAAGAGAGAGATTGCTAAATGGTCAGACTAACGACCGTTCGAATTGATTCACCGACGCAACGAGGGATTCAGGCGATAAGATTCCTAAACTGTTCGGTGGAATTTGACCGATACTCGCCTTTTGGAAGCCTCGTCACCAGGAAGCAGTAGAACGTGACATTATATCGCGGCAAATGTTTTGCAACGACCAACTTGTTTGATCCTAAGGGATTTGCTCGAGAGCCTCCCATGTTTGAGATGGAGGGATGGGAGCAGTATTAGCGGATTTGGTCGGTACGGAGCCCCCAGGTTTGCTAATCGCTGGATCATTCGAGGAAGAGGAGGGGGTGAAACGAGGTTTAAACGGATAGGGAAAGGATTAAGGAGAGAAGGGGTGAGATGCGGCTCGGAAAATCTAATGTAACAAAATGCTGAGTGATAATGGACTACGTATTTTCCATAGCATATGTACTACAAAAGGATTGTAGTAACTCCAAAACTTATAGGGATCGTATAAATGTTTCCCCATATTTAGAAGATTCATGGTGAAATAAAAACGAACGTGCAATATCAAACCATTGCAGTCGATTCTGCTTAAAAAATTTGTGGTTTCTCTTATTCTTCCGTAAGTTATAAAGACCTCATTTGTTGAATTTTCTCAGTGAATATTTGAAACATTAAAAATTTTTTACACGATCACGTCTGCAGTCACAAGTAAATAAAACGGTCACGAAATGTGTCTAGATGCAAATACTGCGCTCCGCGATACAAAAATGGAATGCTCTAAATCAGGCATGTAAAACTCAAAGATGCATCAGGGCCGCATTAACGCAATGGATGATAAGAAAGGGTCGCATCATGATTAAAAGTTGTTTAATGATGGCCAGAGTTGTTTAAAGTAGACTTTCTCTAGGAGACAGGACGTATGTTTTGCAAAACAACCGCGTTCTATTGTACCTCAATAACTAAGAAAAAATCCTGTCTCCTTTTCACAAAAAGTAAGTATTTATATAAAACCTCGTACGATTTAGTTAAGACAAAAATTAGCATTCGGAATGTAGTAAGGTACAAAAAGGCCCACATGCACCCCGCGCCTGCTCTAAATGTATTTGATGTTTCGGCATTTTAAGGACAGGACTTTCTCTGTATAAGGAGGAGGAATTCAAAGTGCACGTTATTCCATTAATTTTTCACAGGAACGATAAAAACGTAGACTAGGGAACAAAAATAGATCGTCTCCCTATCTTTCTATCTTCCTCTGGCTCCTTGGCAAGAAACCGAGGGAAAAACCTTTCTTGTTTGTCTCTGCCGGCCATTCACCGTAGCTCCGGCCTAGTTAACGACGGGAGAGAAGTTGATGCGGACATATAATCCTGCGAGAAAGAACCATCAGCTTTCCTCATTTCCCTTTTAGTCTACGAATTTATTTATTTATTGCGCGGATGATTCAATGTGAAGCTTCGGGTTTTTCCTCGAGGGGTGGTGTTAGCCGCGCGTATATAGGATTAACAAAAGGAGGCAAGGGAGGAAATGGATGGCGAGATATGGGAGGTGGAGCGGGAGATGCAGAAATACGCCAGTTTTGAAAATATAAAATAGGACCGCGCATATCTCATTTTGAGAAAAGGGTCCCATAAAAAAGGTTTGAAAAAATGGGCGTAATTTGGGAGAATTCGAGAGAAAATTTACAGCGAGGGTAAGGGGACCGGCAGTTGGTAAGGAAGGTACGACTGCAATTGGGGTCGTTTCGCGCTTTTACGGATGGCTCTATTCTCCTGCGTTCAGAGTTAAAAAACAATACGCATATATTCTTCAAGATTTAAAAAGAATGAATTACAACTTGTTCGTACTTCAGCTGGTGGCTATAGACCTTTGTTTTTAGGGTCCAAAAAAACAATATACCTACATGACTCGTGCTTTCGAAAACGAATTAAAACTCAATCGTGCCAACTACGCTTGAAGACGGTAAAACCAGCAAAGCCCTTAGTTTCATAAAATATAGAAGTTTTCATCAAAGAACGTTTTAGAAGATATTAACGCGTTGCAGTTATAAAATGAACTGTCGAGCTCAAATCACGGATAAAATAAAATGTATGATATATGTAACTCCAAGAGCCATTAAACGATTAATTAAAACACATTCCAACTACAAAATGGCCTCCTTCGGTGACAATTAATTGTTGGTTAAGGATATGATCACTGACAACATTTTCCATCCATTTTGTAACAAATATTAATCAAAATGAAATAAATGAAACGAGAATATGATTCGGACGTTCTACTTCATCATTAATACTCCGACAAAATCTATGGTACGGTATGGTAACGAAGTAAGCCACACAAACCCACGATTCGAACCTAAACATTGGAGGATGGATCTATTGTTAGTAACCGGTGTTCCATTCACGTTTAATTTTCTAGGACAGTCGTTCGAGGAGGGCAGATGTCCAAGGCAGAGCCAAACACAGATGAAAGCAGTCACACCCACACATTCGCAGAGACACAAAAAGGAGCGAGAGGAACCGAGATTAGCTCACTCTTTCGAAATGTACCTAAGGCAATGCGAAAGCAATATATCTGCACTGTTTTCCACGCCGAATTTTCTCGCGTAATACCGCCAATACCCTTAAAACGTTTTTTCGAAATTTAGAATGAGGGTATTACCCGGTTTTTGAAAAATCCGATTCATTATATTAGCGTTTGCTGCGTGATCTGTACTTGCTGAATTTTAATCGTATTTATATGTGCGCGCGACAGAAAGAATGTATCATTCACTCATGAAATATAGCAATTCTCGCTCGCACGGAGAATGATTTTTGAAGCATGCTTGAGAAATACTTGTAAATAAGAGTCAGTATACTTATCTGGTAATTCTATAATTTCTAAACGTTTTCCTAGAAATGCCATCAGCAATCGAGGCAACGCTTAAACTGATTTTTGAAGCATGCTTGAGAAATACTTGTAAATAAGAGTCAGTATACTTATCTGGTAATTCTATAATTTCTAAACGTTTTCCTAGAAATGCCATCAGCAATCGAGGCAACGCTTAAACTGATTTTTGAAGCATGCTTGAGAAATACTTGTAAATAAGAGTCAGTATACTTATCTGGTAATTCTATAATTTCTAAACGTTTTCCTAGAAATGCCATCAGCAATCGAGGCAACGCTTAAACTCCTGAGTTTTCTCTTTCGACGTTACCTGAATCGGTTCATTTAACCGACGAACCTGACGAAAATCTCATGAGAAAGGGAAATTAAGCATGCAGTCATTATTTTAGTTGTTTTCACGCTTTAAATTCGGAATTAACAAGAGTCATATAGCAACCTAGAAACAAAACAACTTCAACCAACGATCATTTGCGGTCATACAGGCGTATCTTTCTTAAATTAAAAACATTCTTTGAACATATTCACATCATTTCGCTGAAATGGTGACCTTATATTTCCAGCTAATGGTGTTAAGAAATCCGCAACACGGCTTCATCATAGATCAAGCAGAAAGCTGAAAATATGTCTTTAGACACTATCGTGAATATTATTGGTTAAACATGGTTCTCTGGGTTCTCCAGCTTTTCGCAATCTTCTTCATTTCTAGGTAGCTCCCTTTAAAGTTGTCCATCACATGAAACGTTTTCTTAACTTTTTCCCTATCCTTCCAGCTTTTCCTTTACCACGTGCTAGAAGGAAAAAAGAGGTGTGTATGTGTTTGTGTATAAGTATATATATATATATATATATATATATATATATATATATATATATATATATATATATATATAACAACTTACGGAAAAGGAAAGGTAAAATGAATATATGGATGTCAACAAGGTGTTGGGATGAGGAAACCCAGTGAGCACTCACCAATCAGACGACTTCAGGTTGGCGAGGCCCCGGGGATGTCGAAGCGACACACGTAAAATAACACAAAAACACAGAAACATCACAAACGTAAAGCTTTCGGAACTACTCCTTCTTCAGCTACAGAGAGAGAACTCATCCCAACACCTTGTTGAAATCCACACATATATATATATATATATATATATATATATATATATATATATACATACATACATACATACATATATACACACACAGAAATAGAGAGAGAGAAAGACGCACACACAAAGGATACAGGTAGTGAGCTAGCCAAAAAACTTATTTTGAAATGAATATAGGATAAAGGCAATCTAAAGGGGAGCCAAGATTGATATAGAAGGTGAAAGATTGCGCAGAGTGGAACAGAGGGAGATAAAGGAAGGCAGAGGCGGGACGGAACGAATAGGAAGGAGAGAAAAATGAAGACTTTGGTAGGCAATAAACCGATCAAAGAAGAGCCATAAGTATGAAAGGCGTGGGACGAAGAAGGAAAATTGAATTTCCCACGTGGCGAAAATCTCGAGAAATTCGGTGGGCGACGATGGAAATATATTGTTTTTCAAATTGCACGCAAGTTTAAGTAATCACTTGTGTGCCAGCGTGGAATATTTATCGAAGTACAAAAAGATATAGGCTTAGGAAAACAAGTAGTCCCCACAGTATAAAATTCCTGTGGCCGTAATCTAGTTAACTGATTTAATATGCATTCCATTTGTCTTCCCTTTCAGTATCAAGGGTAGGTAAATTAGTGAATTACACACCTGGTATACTTAATTGCTTAATCGCTAATGGCGTTACTTTGACATATATTGAATTGAATCCGATAATCTATTTTAAGCGTAATAAAAAGATGAATATGCGATTAATTTAATCCAGAAGCAGGGTATTGTCCAGGACCATTTCCGGTACACATCTGCGAGGTAATCATGCAAATCAAATAACATATTTTGAGGGTGTGAAAAGAAACGCATTTAAAACAAATTTATCAGTTCGCCCAGGACAAATTCAAGGGATGACATCGAAAACCATATTCTTCATTCGTATTTTGATTCTCATTTATTTCATTAAAAAACACATATTTAACTTCTCCTTTACTTACATTCGGTGTTGACCACATGAGCAAGCTATCACTAATAACGTTGTAGACTTAAGTTATATTAGCATAAAATATAAACTTTCACTGGCAAACTGCCGGTAAAATAAATAATGCGCAAGAGTGACGTCACCTTCAACTTCACAACCTTCTAATACGCTTTTGCACGGCGCATAAAACACATAAATCACACCACGACGCGTTTAGACAAGTCTAATCTTTAATTTGCGCATTGCATTAACGCACAATTTATAACAAGCGCGTAAGCCCAAAGAAGACATCGTTTATTCAATGACGCATCAGGAGGTTTTCAATATTTTTTTCCAAAGACGCGATTGCTCGGGCTTTGTACAAAACCCTCCTTAGTACATATTCTTTTTCCTACATACCTTGAACCCACATGCTAATTCCGCAGCCACACCACACACTCGTGTTTACAGTCCATGGATAGAGTATACTGAGAGCGAGAGAGAGAGAGAGAAGCGAGAGAGAGAAAGAGAAGTGAGAGAGAGAGGAAATGAAGAGAATAAACGGCAAGGGGAGGAGGAGATGAGTAAGAAGAGGAAGGGAAAGAAGAGAGAAGGAGGGGCAGGCGAATAGGAGTGAGAGGAATGAGAGAGGAGTGAGAGAGGAAATGGAGGTGGAGAGAGATAGGGGAGAGTAAGGGAGGGAGCGATAGAGAGAAACGGGGAGAGAGGGAAAAGAGAGAGGAGAGCGATGGAGGAGGGAAATATGAAGGAAATAAAGGGAGGAAAGAGAAAAGAACGAAAGGAAGAGGAAGATAGAGAAGTATAGGACGGGAAAGATGTGGCCAAAGTGCAACGCGCGCGCCACTTGTGGCACGCCATGCTTTCTTTGTGGCGCGGCACAACATTTGTGAATGCGTTAACAATGTTAGGGAAGAAGATGATGTGGAATGAAACTTTATGGCAGTGATGGCGAAACGTTTCTAGCACGCATGCCAAAATTACCTTAATAAGAGAAAATTTGCCTGTTGGCGTGCCAGTACCTATCATAAAACAAATTTTGTATATTCGTATAATATAGTGTATAGTATGTATTTTTCCACACAGGAAGACATATATACTAAATGATTCAAATGATATATCGACAAATAATATTAAACGTTAACGAAAATAGGTTGCATAAATGGATAATGTTAACGGAGTTTGGTGGAGGTGGCACTCTCTATTTAGAAGAAACAAATTAGGTATCTCATGAAAAATAGTTATACGTAAAAATGATTTAATAAATGACGTAAATTAAGTAATGAGGAAGATGAATGACATGAACGGAATGATCCAAGGCATCAACTTCCGTTTGACAAATTCCAGTTAAAAAATTATCAGATATTAACGATGTACTAATAAAAATGTCAAATACTAAATTTTGTGCTGCCGCCGGCGAATAATCATAATATAACCGATGGTACCTCTCGTATACGAAGCCTCTCTTTCGCATCGATTTAATACCTACATTTATTAGATTTATGGGGTCATTTTTGTCATGTCGCTGCATTAGCGAGTGGCACATTTTATTTCTTATTCCATTTTGTGGCGTGCCAACCAAAGTCGTTCCGCGTGCCACCCCTGGCACGCGTGTCATAGGTTCGCCATCACTGCTTTATTTCAAAGAAATATAATTTCAAACAGTACTTATAGGCCACTTTAGAAATATTATGATTAGTAACTACATATCTCCAACCACAAATTGAACTTGATTACAATGAAGCAACTCAAGGGTCAACCAATAAATTAAACATTTATTTAAATGTAATTTCAACTCTTTCAGTATAATAAAACAAAACTCGCATTACAATTAATATTATGTGTTATTTGAGAAAAATTCATTTTTTGTTGTAGTTTTTGATCACTATTGTATTTTTATGGAATTATAGCAATTTTTTGGTTCACATTTACATCTACCTTTCCTATTTGAGATTGGCACCAAACAAAAAAGTTTGACCGCTAATTATGTAGAAAATGGAGGATAGAGAGGGGAAGACAATGAGACGACGCGGAAGACGGGAGCGAATCGAGGGGAAGAAGGACATTCTGCCAAATTTTTTAAGTAATATTAGCTTCAAGGAGGAATGCTAGCGAGTGAAAGAAAGAGAAAGAGATAGGGCTAGAGACAGAAGTGAGACAATGGAAAAGGGGAATAGGACGAAGGTAGGGGAGGGGGAGAGAGAGGCAAGAATTTGGGACCGCGCGAATATGCGAGACTCGTGCCAAGAAGCGGCGGAAAGACATCTCATTCAGTTTTGGCCGTCCGGGAAAGATCGCCATTTTGGAAAAAAATAACTCTCTCCTGAAGCTTGCCGTGTTACTCACTTTTACTTCAACACGTTTTCTTAACGATAAACAATGATTTTTACAGGTTATACTACTTACATCGTAATAAAAGACTACAAATAAGCTGTTTGGTTGATGGGTAAAGAGGGTCAATAACTTATAACTCTCCGAGTAGAACGCTGTTTCTGACCTTAGACAAAACCTCTGTTGATGCTAATTTTTATATTGCAAAAACTCATTAGTTTTATGATCCAATTTCAAACAAATAAAGTAAATAAATAAAAGCAACAAAAAAGTTAGCTTAGGAGATTTTATAAAAATACTAGGAATAAACTATTTTCCCTCCTACAATATCATACTACATTCCTTATGTTAACTATGAATTCTTAATCCGTTATTTGTATATGGTTACCTAATGTAATAACCTAAAAGTGTGCCTCCTTTACGAGCTTTTGCCAACTACTTCTATGTTAGCGAGGAAATAGTTTTTGTTTCGTAATATATACATATTTCCTCGTCATGAATTTCAGACAGGACAGGCCAAAATTTCACAAAAAAACAGATTTTAATGTAAAATTCCATTAATATAGGTGTATGGGTATACACGCACATATTTATAGACCTGTACATATACATATATGAGTTACAATTTGTATAACACGCACAAAAAAATTAATTCCAAAGAAAACTTTGCACATTTTTTGCTTCGTGCACTTTCCGCGAATCAAATGCAATTATTTAAGCAAATGATGATTAAACAAGCACTTAAATTCCAGCACATTTTAACAGAAAAGTCACACCCGCTAATAATCATGCGGCAGGAACACTCGTGGGCCACCCATTTTGACAACCTTAAATGTTGACGACCCGTTGTTTACCTAATGAAGCTTTATGGTTTCGATGAAGGAACAAAAACTCTTACGGGTCCGAGATGGAGGAGAAAAAATGAAATTTACATTTTTTAAAAACTGTTATGATAAACAGGAAGTTGCGTGATATAAATGAAAAAAAGTCTTGGTCTGCGTTTACAAGTTTTCGTGGGGAATTTTCCCACTACCTTATCGTTGATAAACGTCAAAAAAGGCATCTGGTGACTGGGAACTTTAAATATGCTTTCCAAAAACCCCATATCCACCTCTAGCCTTCCTTCCTAACTATGAAGAAACCAGAAAACCAACTTCCCCTCAACTCCAACCTCCACCTAATTGTAGAAACCTCAGAGGGGGGTCAGGACAAGTTTGCGTTCTGGAAGATTTTTTCACCATACTAAAAAAAGGAAGACACCATGTTTATGATTGTCATAGCACCAAAATATGTATGTATACATATATATGTAATGTCAACAAAAACAATGACACGACTGTTAAAATCAAGTCTCCTTACGCAGCGAATAAGTTACAGGGATGTCTTCATTTGGTAAATTTTATTACGAAGTGGTAAAGAATTAAAACGGCATTAATGTTCTAAATGGCATCTATTGGAAATGAAGCATTTATGCATGTGGTTTATTAGAGTCTACACATCGCATTCTGAATGGAGGCACCTCAAAAGTCCACGATAATATTACCTCATAATTTTGCTTACTCCTGGACTATCAGAAGATGCTTTAGTAAGGACGCATTTTGAAGCAACAAGTTACATTCTCTCATTCTCCTATTTTAATCGAAATTTGCAAAAATTCTGCTGTTATAAGAGTATCACTTGTGAGAATGTGAAAGTTGAAACACGTACACTGAATTATAGGGAAAATGTCATCAAAGATACGTGACACAGTCTCACGCGCAGCAAATCGCAGTCTCCTTGATACCATTCGACCGACTGCGAGGTTTACAACCTATTTTTGGGAGTATTATCATAAATAATCACCTTCTGCCAGCTAGCTAAAGCAAAACAAAGAGAAATAACCACTATTTTCATTTTATTAAAACTGAATATACTGTAAATCACATAACTACAAAATTGAAGTAATAATTAGATTTCTATTATTTTACCAATAAAATTATTTTTTCAATTTCTGATCGCTTAAAAAAATAATTTTGAATATAATTAAACCCTTTACCGGTCCAAGTAAAGCAATTCTTTTCCTTCAAAAACTTCAGAGTTAATTAGATAATATATCACAAACACTACAAGTAGGGGTGAAACTATAAAGGAAACAGTTCCCATTTGCGGTTCGCCCACTCGAACAACAAAATAAACAATAATATCGGCTCTTTCGGGAATAAGATTTCACAGAATGTTCTGCTGTATCAGATGTGGACAAAAATGTGTTAATATCTAAGGTTAAAACGCTCCGAGAACCTATTTTCAAGAGACAACTGACTGTCGATTACCTTAGGTGTGCTTTTGATGACAAAAAGGACAGTCTAGGGCAGGGATGGTAAACCTTTTTTTGCGCGCGTGCCAAAATTACAAATCCTTTTCTAACTTACATTCCAATTTTAAAAAACATAGGCATAAAGAAATAATTTCATAGTTTAACATAATTGCAAAATCGCTAGAATATCCTTTATATTTCGTCAGAAATGGGAAATATTAAGAAGACAATCAATGAACAATATTTTCCAGTTGCGTGCCATCCGAAATCTCCTCGCGTGGCAAAAGTGGCACCCGTGCCATAGGCTTGCCGTCCCTGGTCTAGGGGTTCAAAACACACCGCCAGCGATGACTATTTTCCACACCTTCACGAATGGAAAGTTCATTTCGAACATCTACTTTTGGTAACAAACCATTGTCATCCGTGCTTTGGATTTTAAACATAATTCCAAAATCGCCAATATTATCAAAATGCGCATAAAAAGTACAGGGACGGCGATCTCAGCTCCACACAATTGTAAAGAATGTATGGGAATGCAGCTCTTTGCGTTTATACCCCAATACGCAAATGGTTCGAGCAAAACTTAACGAGCGTTTCAATCTTGAATTAACCATCTTCTTTTTGAAATCAAAGAACGAATTATTTGATACTATGTCACCGTTGATAATAAAATGCTACCAAATGTTAATAAATCTCCTCGACCGTTTTATGTTTGTAATTGGCATAATTTATTTGAGCAAGGACTCTCGTTCATTCCTTAGTGTATAAAAAATAGTGTCCATAAAAACAAGTTTGGAGTAACCGAACAAAAAACAGGTTCGATAAGTTTCCTGTGGCAAATTGGCATCTGCTTATAAGCATTCGAGCTTGAAATCACGCGCATGGCTCGACAAGTCAATAAAGGGCGCGGTGAGCCGTATTTCATCACCTCCCTCATATTTTTTTCCAATCCACCAATCAAGACAGAACCCATCCCACATAAACAAACGTGTCGTTTTTTACAGACTCTCCCACACTCGCACAACCCACACGTGCCAAATTCGTTGGGTCGTGGAGGCGAGGAGAAGTGTAAAAAAACCATCCTGAACCAATGAGAGAATTCTCGCGGGCATTAAAAAAACAAAGAATCCGACCACATGGCCTCGCGAAACAGAGAGTTAGCATTCATCATCTTTTAATTATGTATTATGACTCCGATCTGACCATGACTCACCGTTACACACCTCACTCTCATCACTCTTTGAACCCTTTGCCATTTCACTCTCACACTTCCCACCCACTGCTTCGAACCTTCGCTTTGGATCGTAAAACTTTTAAAGGAACCATTTCATGAAAGATCTCTCCACGTGCCACATAGAAACGGAAAGGACTAATAATGAAAGGACCGAGAACAAGAAAAGGGCAAACAATGTGGAGGAGGTGGGGGTCGGCGAGAGAAAGGGGATGAACAAAAGAATACCGGAGGGCTCACAGAGGACAGGACTGCTTTCAAGAAGCAAACTGCTGCGTTCCGAGAATTTTCGAATTCCCTCGGGTTAGAGGAAAGAAGCATTAAGGACGAAACTGAAATGTTTCGAGAGATTCTAAGAAACGCCCCTTTTCATTTTCTTTAATGTTATTTTCCGGTAAAATTAAAACTTTTCGCGCAAAAAATACAAGCTAAGTTTTTACTGCGCCAGGAGTTCGTTATAAAACTTATTACCATTGCAAGATCGCAGTTACTTGCACCGATTCAATTAGTAAGAGTCGAAATTTCCTCGTTCCGCAATATAAACAACGCGGTTTAATAGTTTCTTCGAACTCTTTTATTCCACAGATTTACTGTCGACACTATAGAAAATGAGAATTTATTTTGGGTAAAAGCCGACGAATTTCCAAGATTTTACGTAACATTCTTTCGAAGCGTTTTACCAGCAACCATCATGGCGCAAGAAAAACATTCACGCTGTTACCAGTTACTATTACGTCTTCTATAGAATGCCACATGCATCCCGAGTTGCACCACACTTCACTCCTCTTTCTCTTTCTTTCTGCCTCTCACCACAAAACGACTTAACAACTAGTGGTAAATGACTGCGCAGATGCCAACAGAATTGAAGTTGACTGCAACAGATTTCGCACGGACATCTTGCGAGATACGACTGCAACCTACAATGGCTACATTTCTCCAAGAACCTATCGATTATTGCTAATAATATCATCCTCAAAATGATAATGATAATAGTGTTTAACTGGAGGTAGTGATATAGCTCCGTGGTTTGAGTGATGACACGATATAGTTGGCCAAAGTTCAAACCTAGGAGAAACAGGTACAGAAACCTGACGACGATGAAATATCTTCTATTTATACTAAGAAAAGATCAATCTCTTCGTTAAAAGACGTTAACATACCGACGGCGATAAATACATTCCTCGAAAAATGTTTTAGTACATACATTTCAAACCGAACATGAAAATGGTGTTACGTATCTTGTCGACATGAATTCGGAATCATGTTTAAAGTATCTCCATTAAACCAATAAATTAAAATACAATCTATACATAAAAATTCATTGTAGTCATATAGTGTTTCCTAAATTAAATAACGTGCCGCCTGAAGGCATTTATTTCAATTCGCAAGTAGAATAATTCGCATTTCTGGAGTCCGATATAATTTACACAACCTCAGGCCGGTTAACTCTTAATGAGCAAGATTCACAATTCACCGGTTCGACAAGTACTACTTTGCCACAAAAAATACAAGATTTATTAAATGGAAGAAAAGATATATTTAGTCATTCTCAAATTTCACTTACAACGCAGCCTAAACAAGAAGAAAAATTTTCAGAATCGTCAACAGCGAAATGTAACGAAAAACTATTTGAAGTTAAATGTAATATGAGTTCTACTAAGTATAAATACTGGCGTTGAAGAAAACACTCGGACTAAATACGGAAAAATTATTCTAATATCGGAATCTCATCTTACAAAGCTGTGATATAGCGGATGACTGGCTCTATAAAATAACTGGTCCAACACTTTCGGCGAATTGCACGGCGCATTATAAAATAAAGGAAACAATAACAATTGGAAATATAATTTATAAGACATTTAAGTTACATGTACACAACAGTTCCTCCAATCCCTCCCAAAATACGTATTTCTCGAAAATATGTCTTTGCATAAATTGTAGATGAACGCCGAGAATAAAAATATACATATACCCTTCAATCACATTCCTCGCACATTCCATGCACACACACTATGATTACATAATGGTCCCCGGACATTAAAAGCATCCATTGCCCCAACAACCGCACCACGGAAGGTCTTTGCTGTTAGTTTCGGTCCCCGATCGGTTCTTTCCCGTACCCTTGCCCTTCCCGACTCCACCATTGACACCGCCACCGCTACCCCTGCTGCTCACACTACCACCGCGGCGAGAAGCCTCAGAATCAGCTTCCATACCACTCCCTCCATCTTCACAAGCCCTGCTAGATCTCTCGGATCCAATTCCTTTCCTCCTGTGGAAAGACCCTCTGGGATCCAGAGAGAAACTTCTCTGGAGGTGTATCCGACACGGCTTCTGGTGGTGGTTGCAAGGATGACCACCCCCCTCACCATCCTCGTCACCCTGAGAGACATTTCTCCTCAAGATACCGTTCTTCTTTTTAGCGGGACCCTTCCCTCCCGTACCTCCCACGCACGTATCTTCGAAGTTCACGCACGCCCTCTGTTTATTGGGAGAGTCGTTGCCTGCATCCGCGGAAGCGGACCTACAGTGACCGAACTGTTTGTCCAGAGCATGGCGAGGAGGGAACTTGGGAGACGCTGTATTGGCAGAGGACGGAAGAGGAGTTGTTGGCAAAGACAGGGAGTGGGACTGCCTCTGGAACGCTGGAGACGGAGACCTGGTCCTTGGCAATCCGCTGACCGAAGAGGACAGCCTGGCATATGACGTTACGCTTCCGGAAGATTCCACCCCGTTCGCACGGCCTGATTCTTCCACCCCTTCGTCCTCTTCTTTGACGGAGCCGAGTTCACTTTCCTTGTGCACCCTTGCGGCGACGACTCCTCCGTTCTGGAGGTTCTGAGGCGTTGCGCCGGGTTCGCATCCCGACGGGTGCCCCGAAGTAGCGTCCATGAGGGTGTAAAGGTGACCCCTTATCTCCAAACCGGTGCGCAGGAGTGCTTCGAGGTCTTGCTGGGTCCTGAGGCTTATCAGCACTAGAGTGGTGGCCGCCCCTGGTGCAGATAGAAGCCTTACGCCGACGACGGTATCGAGGCGATTCGACAAAGAAGCGAAGACGTCCCTCATGGTGAATTCTGGGGTGAGGGTGATGCTAGATTCCAGGAGGGCGGTGTGGGGCGGCGTAGGGGGCGGGATAGGGGTGGATAGAGGAGAGTGCAAAGGGCAAGAGGGGCTGGGAGGGACGGCGAGAGGTAAGGCAGAAGTGCTTGAGGAGGGAGTTGACGCCTGGGAAGAATCCTGGCTGACGTTTGGAGTTGCGGATGAGAAGTTCAGCTTCTGTACGTGCAAAATCGAAAAAGGATTCGCCATTGAGATTTTAGAAGAACGGAATCTTTTTCCGGAAACGGATGAATGTTTCATTGAAATCTAAATCTCTATAGTTGGAACAATGATTTTAAACCGTATTATCAAGTACCTCCCGTAAATAATTTTCCAAACTGTTATAGCCAAACAATTTTAGAAATGATTTTATAGCTACAGAATTTTTACTTTCATTCTGAATACAAGTTTTGAGCTATGAATTGTTTAAGTACTATTTAATTAATTTTATTTTGCGTCTTCCATTTATCAGAGAACATTATATTCCTTTGAAAAGTAGTAAAAAGTTAAGATATGACACAAAATAATTTTTTCATGAAAGAAAAACTATTTTTAGATACAATTCACGTTGGCTGGCTACTAAATCTATAAAACATCACAATTGGTGTAATTATCCTACGTATCGGTAGGTTTTTGGCTCACCCATTCCAATCTGTACCATCCAAGGCCTTTCTTCTTATCTTTTCATACTCATTATACCTTTAATGCACCTAATATGGCCTTCCCATTTCCTAGCATTCTCTCTTCTTTGGTTTCTTTCAAACAACAATTACTTTTAAAAAATTTCCCACCAATTTCTTGTACCTCTCTATACTATAATTAAGCTCCTCGAATTCTCCTGAAGTGTTGAATACTTCCTCATTTGTTTTTCTACTAGTCCAACACATCTCAAACGCCTATAAATCTGTCACATCTTTTTTCGTTGTCCATATCTCCTACCTATATAATGCTACGATAAAACATACCAGTACTTATTGATGAACTACATGTAAAAAACAATGTTCTTATGATAACGTCTCCAGTATTTATGAATTTAATCTAATTCTCCTTATCTTCATCTGCTAAGATTCTAAAATCAATTTCTTTAATATCTGTACTATCGTAAAAAATGGAAATCTCTCAACATTAGACAAAAAAATTCCATTCTTTCTCTACATAACCACATTCATACGATCGTTTTTTCAATTTTACACAAGTTTTACTTACTTAGACGAACTTTTTTGCACAGAGGAAAACTAACCAATTACAAGAAAAATATTCACCTGAAACATTACAATGCATTTTTAAACAAAAAATACTGGTGCGGAGAGACTGAAATATTTTCAGAATGGTTAATCCCCTCTTGGGAATACAAATCGTTCGCAATGAAACCGTACGCTGAGCATGAAAACTCGGCAGACTTAAAGAAGACCGCTTCCAAGGAAGGAAGCGAGAGACATAAATTTTTACTGTCGGCCGAAGGTCTTTCAAAACACAGGAGCTAAATCCCCCCGAAATCCGAAGCACCTCAAAAAGATTAATATCTTTTCCCGCGCCTAAAAATAATTCGCGAAAAAAAGAACAAAGGTGCGTTTCCGAATGGCTTTTCGGCTTCGTCAGCACCACAGGTCGTAAAACACATAAAAAATGAAAAATCCTCCCCGAGGAAATCCGGGAAAGGATCCGCGGTGATTGACATCCAGCAAACTGAGGGGAATATGTGAAGATTTTTCTTCTTCTGCGCCTCCAGCTGGAACTTAACAAACGGAGCTTTTTTTAGAGAACCGATGACTAAATCATAAACAAATGAGAAAAAGATTGCGCGCAAAAGCCGAGAGTTAAATTTTTTTCGAGGAGATGGCAAAGAGGAATGATAAACTCACATATTCTAGCTATGTGCGCACGTCTACATAGTGGATCTCGGAGAATATAACACGTCCTGTCTCGAGTGAAAGCAGCAAATCGATTCTGAGATAGTAGGATATTTCGCGGTAAAGGTAAAAAATAAATATTTGGTGAGGTTTGTTTCAATCATCCGATTTTGTTCATGAACAAAGTTGCAATGATAAACTTCATTCATTATAATCACATTATAATCACATTTTTCAAATGTATTTGTTTTATCCAAGTTTTTATTTTAACTTCTGTCTAATGCATCGTTAGGACACACTAAAAGCTCTCTGAAATATTATCAACAGTTAATTAACTAAATCCCTAGCGATATTCAACGATTAGAGAATTCTCATATAATCCCATATTATGAAGGCGATTAGTTACGTTAAATAATGATCGATACATGATTTTTCAATGATGCTTAATATCTGTTGGTTGGCGGTTAACTGCGCTCTTAAGTTTTACTTACAGGCAACAAAATCTACATACCCAGATAAGCTTTCTTTAAATATCGAGTGGGCAACTTTGATTGACGTACTTTTGTATCAAACTAAAACATTAACTATTTTTACATATTAAATGGTTCCAGTAGTTACAACTTATATTGTTTAAAAATGTTATAATACCACTAACGGCCAATCAAAGATAAAAACTGAAATACACGATAAAACATCACTTGTTCTTACATTATTAAATGAGATTACTAATTATCCATCACATATTACTGCACATTTTGTCTCTTACTCGAAATACTTCAATCTCTACGGCAAACTCCGTTATATATACAAGCCGCCAGAAGCCTGTTTCGACATTGGGTAAAATATCCCACCAATATTTTAAAATGCATTTGTGATAAATAATTTTAAAATTAGGGTTAACATAAATATTACTGTAAAATTGCGATGAATATCGTTCTACAAACAAAAAAAAAACTTGTTTAAAGATTTGGGCTGTGCACATAACAAAACGAAAGATAACGTTTAATTTAAATTTTAGGCATCATTAATAAAAGATCAAAATCTCGAATTAACACAGCTTTCTGTCATGATTTACTCAAACTAAGAAAATATAGTATTAACATGGGTTAAGCTCTTGTATGCATGGAGATAACTACGAATTTCCGAAAAAGGATAATATTTCGCAGAATGATTTAACAAATGAAAGAAGAGATGTTGATGAAGCGACAGAGATAAAAGATATTATGCTTACTGTAGTAAGACAACGTCTACCTAAAAATTAACTTCGTTTCATCGTATATTTTTCAAATATAAAATAGTGCAGCACGACTGTAAATCAACGAATCGATTAATGTATGTACAGCAACAAATACAAAATGAACGCGATGCTCGACACATTCCCTTTCCTCCGAAATTATGAACCAATAACCACTTCCTTTGCCACAGTTTGCGACCGTCGATTCACTATTTCGGGCTCTTTTCTCGCCTTAAAACTAAATAAACGTGATATCTAATTTGGTTTTGATTTCCCACTCATTAGCACACCAAAACTATTTCCTATGACTGACCTAGGGCACTTACTATCAGTTTCTGAAAAGAATCAAAACTATTAGCGAATATTCGCGAGTAAACCACTCCCCAATGTATCTGTAGCCATATAGATTTGGAGAGCAAAATTCAAATTTACCACCACCACACACGTACATTTCCCAACCACTTCCGGCACCCTTTGGATGGCGATGCAGGAACGACCTCTTCGCTCCTCTCCTCCGTTCCTCTATGCACCTCCGCTCCTCTATGCACCTCCGCCTCCATGCCTCCGGCACCCGCCTCGCCACCCTCCGAAACACTCGCCGCACCCTTCTGATCGGAAACTCCGTTGGGGGTAACCTCCCTCACCAGCTGCTCCAGGTTTCCTCCGGGAGGAAAGGCGACTTGTCCGTTGACCCCGGAGGCGCCTTCCTCCGGTGTGGGGGAAGCCTTCTTACTCCCGCACGCGCCGCATTCGGCCTCTTCCTTGCCATCCTCCGCCCTCACCACACCCACCCCTTCTTCCTTCCCGCTACCTTCCTCCACCACACCACCCAACCTTCCGCTGTTGTAATAATTCACCTTCTGCAAATTCTCCGCGTTCTCCTCCTCTTCGTCTTCCTCGTCTTCGTCCTCTTCCTCCTCGAAGTCGTCATCGTCGTACTCGTCACCCTCTTCCTCCTCCCCCTTCTCTCCCTCCTCCTCGTACCTCCTCCTCCTCCTCTCCACCACCTTCTCCGTCTCCTCCTCCATGTCTCCCACGCCCTTTCTCATCTTCGTCATCTCCGACTCCAGTCTCTCGTATTCCTCCCGGAGGTTCCATATGTCCCTCCTAAGTCTCTGGTTCTCCCTGCGCAGTTTTTTCAAGTCACACTGTCCCCTTTCGACTTCAGCGTTGATCTCTATTGTCCTGAGTCTCAGCTCTTCATTCTCGTACAGCATTCCACGAGAGGATCTCTTGTCTAGCTTCCTGTTCGGCTTGATGTTGACGTCCTTCTTCCTTGAGCGCAACATCTTGGCGGTTTTTTGGGACCGGACCGCGTCAAGAGAGAGAAAAACAGACAAAAGGGAAACAGGAGAGTCCTGTTTTTTTGTTATAAACACACGCCTCAACTGCCCTTCCTTTATATATCTCTCTCTCCTTTCCGACCTTCCCTTTTCCCCTCTTGTTCTCTTTCTTCGATCTCTCTTCGCACCTCTAAAACCTTTCTATGGGATCGTAAATAAATCCGGTATAAAAAGAGTTTTGTGAAACGGATAAACCCATTTGCGAGCTATTTGGGAAAAAATCGAAGTGTTATGAGGGACGGACGGAGGAAGCGGAGGGAAATAAACACGCGAGGGTGGGATAGGGAGAGAGAAAATGGGGGGCTCAACACGCCCTCCCGTCAATAGAGGGATGCACGTGCGCGCTTCCTATCCTGCTCCGCCTACTCCTTTTTTTTAGAAAAAATGCCCTGCGTAAATCACCCAGCAACTAACAGGAGCACTTGTTGATGCAAAGGAAGTCTGGTAGCGCTTGTTGTACAGAAGGGAAAAAAATTCCCCCCTTTTTTTGTTATTTGAAGCCTCTAAAACGGTTTAACTCCAGGAAGGTTGTCGCCTTTCCAAACGCCAGATGACCACTGAGAGCGCAAAAAGCTTCGGAGTCTTTGGCTCCCTAGGCGGCCTCTGACAGGAAACTCCTAGAATGTTAAATCGCGGAATAGCCACAGAAATAACATTCCCCTCACACCACAGCGTCTAAAGACGGGAATAGAAAAGCCGGTGGACAACCCACACTTGCTCTCGGCGAAAAATTGTGACGCGTGATTTTTTTCCTCTTTTTCTTCCTTGCTCCTGGAAACGAATGTTGCAGCATCCTTTTCGGAATGATAGAAGGTCGATCACGGACCTCATGCGATGAAAGGGAAGCGGTTTGTTGACGGAAGGAACCTCGCGGAGGAAGGCATGGTAAACACCGGGAACCAATCGATGAAAAAACAGCCGAACGTCGATCGATATATGGCGAGGATCTTCGGACTGGCCGTTGCCGATGACTCAAGCTCCTGATGGATGCGGAGGAGATAAAAATACGAGACCCATATCGAGCAGGTGAAGTTACTGCCTCGCTAAAATCGCGCACTTGATATAAACCGGGAATATAAATGGAGAATCTGAGAGATTATTCGGCTCTCCCCTCGATCGATGAAAGGATCATAAAAATGATATCATATCACGTGTGTGGATAGAGTATGTGGGCGCCAAGTGTTGAAAATCGCGGTTTAATCGTTCGAAACTCTAGTCGGAGGAGTCCAAGTCGGATGCGAGGGAGAACATTTCTTTCGCTTGGGCTACCATCGAAGGCCCGTTGCGTATGGTCGTGAGTTACGGGTTATAAATGTGCGAGGGAAAGATGTGACAGGTGCAAGTCTGGGGAGAGGAGGTTTATCTCCCGAGCAATGAATCCGACTTTGGGAAAGGCTTTGGGATGGACGGCGGCAGATGCAAGGACCCCTCTAAAATAAGATCCACTTGCTGGAGGACCCTTCGTTTTCTTAAGCGCGTGTCTCTTTTAGGGATCCTTTAGAATTGGCACGAAGGCATACGTCACCAAAATATCGAGGTCACCTCGAGATGAAAAAGATGAAGTTAAAAAAAAAGACATTACAAAAAAAGTTCACCGCGATGGAAAGATTAAAAAATAAACGGATGACGGGGAAATTCCCGATAAATTAGGACCTGCCAAGCGAACGGATTAAAGAAAACAACAAACTTCGTCGATTCGGACCAAGCCGTGAATGGAATAGTTTGTGTTTTTATAAGAAGGATTGGAAGCAACGTTTACCCAAAGGGCCATCGAATAAAAATAAATGAAAGACTACCGAGAAGTCGTACGCGTGTGGGACGTTTTTCCTTTTTTCAAACGTGGAAATAACCTGGCGGCAACGTCAATCAGAAAGCGGATTTATCGCCAGACGAAGCGAGCGCCGCGAGCGTTCGATAGCGCAACTATCCCGGTTAGGCAAAAAGACCATCGCGTGTTTTTAACGGTACCGTTTTCCACGTAGCGACAACAGATTATTCCGAGATTCTGGGAAAAGACTGCACGGAAAGCGGACCAAGTGAAAAAGCGAAAATACAAGAAACGGAAGGGATAAAACCGAAAGAATGACACCTCATTCGTTTTCTGTACTCTCAATTTCACCCACGTTCCGAAATAACCCTCCTCAGCATGTTAAGTTACGTTGAGCGGAACAATTCGACAGCCGAGAGCGGGAAAAAAGCAACACGGAACGGATTAAAGCAGCTGGAACGCGAATGGAGCTTTGCGAATCTCTCAGGCTACGAAAGAGATCTCGGCGAAGGCGCCGAAAAAAATAAGAATCGCGAGAGGGCGTCTGCTACGTTTTTCTTCTCGCCGATCAAATCCCGCGCCGCCTAGATATAAATACAGACGGAGATGGTGAATCCTCGACCGAGACCGTCTACTCGTGAAATTTACGGGCTGGATAATATTTGCCGATTGATGTTTCTTTTCTCTATATATCCTCTCTTTCTCTCCCTCGAACACTCCTGGAGCCAGGATGCCAGACGTAAAAATTCAAAGGTAAACAGTCGAGTCTCCCTAAATTACAGGCGCGTCAACAAAATCAATCGTCCGTCCGTATACTTCGAGAATCGGCTCGAAAATATAAACTTCCCCTTTTCGTCCGAATAACGGAAATACGACCGCCAACGAATCCTATCAACGTTGAATATTAACAAACTTCGGAACGACTGTTACGAAAGGTATTGACGTGGTCACCCTCTCCAGCAGATTACAGAAAGAAGAATAAAACACAAACGTCGATTAAAGTACTCGGCGGACTTGGTCCTCTTCAAACCGCCTTTTAAAAATGGAAGACAGAGATAACCCAATGCGTGGTTATACAAGTGTTCACCGTTCCTATGAAAGGCCACTATCACTTTCACAATCTCCTCTCTCTCTCACACACACACACACACACAGGAGATAGTAACAATAGAGACACTAGAAAAGAACACCGCTTCACAATCTCTTTTGTCCACTCGAGTTTACGGGAGGGAAACACTTTTTTTCCTGTTTCGTCCACCAAAAAGTCAAACACCGACACGCACACACACACCGAAACACAGGATCTTCCTTCCTTATGTAACACCCGACAACGAAGCGACCAAAAAGAAGTATCAATGGGAGGAAAACTATACGGGACGATGTCCTACCATCCTCTTTTGAAGCGAAGATCCCTTTGATGTCCGAACGCCACCTAGCGGTTAATGAGCTGCTGCGAGGAAGATATAAAAATAAAAAAACTCCACTCCCACGTTGGATAGATAAGCAGCCTCCTTCCTATTTCTCCAACAAGCCGATAGGTTAATCACAGGTGCTCAAGATCGGATAAAGTCTCCATTGATACGTTGATAAGGATGAGCTCGACTGAATGAACATCGCAACGTTGAAAATCGTGTCCGGCGGCTATTCGAGAGCTCTCTGCACTGAAGGAAAAGTGTATAGCATGGTTTTAGTTCGAAGAGAGAGGAGAGGGTGCGAGCGTGCTTGCTGGTGTGTGCGTGGAGGGATGAAGAGAGAGAGAGAGATAGAAGGATGGAGGAGGGAGGGAGAGAAGCTGGCCAAAGGGTTAGTCGTAGGAGCGAAAGGGAGGAGGAAGGAGGAGAGAATTCAAACGTAGTAGGACGTGGAAGGCAAGGGGAAGAGGAAGTAGGGGAAGGAATATAGTGCGGCTAGCGCCAAAAGGTATGAGTAGAAAGATCTACTCAGCTGCAAGAACAAAATCGAAATGCAGAAACAAAACAATGACGCAGCGTACCGCGGAATGTTTAATTTTCTTAATTTTTCAACGATTCAGTATCAGCGGAAAAAGGGAAACATTCCGATGAGAGGAATTTCATTTAAAAATAGTGGTCGGCTTTTTGTAGGCGCGTGCGGTGAGAAACGCGGACTGGATGGGGAGCTAACGGAAAGGGAGTGAGGAAAAGAAAAAGAGAAAGATAGGGAGAGATGGAGTGGGAGAGAGAGAAAGCTATATAGAATGAGAGAGAGAGAAGTAAAAATTTTCTCTGCCGCAGCGCCGCCGTGCGGACCACGGGAGCCGGCAGAGCTGGAATTAAAAACAAATGAGTTATTTTTGGATTTGGGGAGGGAAGGAGGAGGGGTAAGGTTGAGAAAGGAGGAGGAGGGGCGAAAACGGGTATGGGAGGTGTAGGCTGCGGAATATTGGAGGAAGTGTGGGGGAAAAATAGGACGCGATCAGTTTGTAGGTTGGGAGAAGGAGAGGAAAGATGAAGGGGAGGAGGGAAAGAGAAACGGCGACTGGGAAGGACGTACTTAAAAAAACGAAGATACATGTTAATGAATGGGATCACTACACCTGTGCACGCCGACGATTCATATTTCCAGATCTTTTGGATCACTGAATGCGAGATGGCTGGACGAATGGGCTCAATATTTTCATAAAAAACGAAGAAAGCAATCGATGTGGCAAAATAAAAACGTAAAAATGTAAAAGAATGGAAGACTTGGTGAAATTAATATCTGATAAGAAAGTAGAATGAAACAAGATGATCCACACAACTTATGATGCCTACTTTCCATTTAATCATTTATTTAATATTTATATTGGTTTTAATAGCTTTAAAGTCATCGCGGATATGTAGCTCTTTGTGTTTCCAAATTTAATAATTTAGCGTTATGAAATAATACAAATACATTCGAATGGAATATTAAATTGATCACGCGTATTTGTGCGGCAAAAATTACGCGTGCACGTATTAGAATATACCGAATCCGAGTGCAACAATAGTTGTTGCTATGGCAACACTCTCGTAATGAGTGATAAAAACTGCAAAATTGCCAGTATTTACGCGAAATTCTAAGAAATACAATCGATAAGCAATATTCTACGACAAAAATTAGAATCTTCAGTCCTTTCCTCAGAGAATAGTACCAAACTCGCTCCAATATTACAATTCTAAGATATTTTAATGTGCAAGAGAAAATTACCCTGCACGATGGATTTCAGATTTCCCATGTAAAACAAATGGGAAGGATAGTTCCTGGAATCGAACCCGGGGCTTCAATATTCGCAACAAAAACGATCTTCGGGAGCTCGGTCCATGTAGCAAGAGATTTCCACCAAGTTTCATGAAAATCGGTCTATTGGTTCAAAAAATAATAGGAGGGGGACAGACAGACAGACGGACAGACAGACACAATGACAAAACTATAAGCCTATTCAAGTAGGCTAAAAAACCTAGGAAATTTATAATGGAGAGAACCAACAGAAAAGTCAAAAAATCAAACGAAAATACTGGAGAGAAAAACAGGAAGAGAGAGATGAACGGCTAGTTTATATGAGTCATTGATAACGTTGCTAAGTCTTACTCATGAATCTGATAATAGTATCATATTTATAAGGTACTTCGATTCAACCATTTTATCGACGAACTGTGACAAATAAAGTTTGAAAAAACATAAAATAAAATGTTTATTAACTAAAACCACAAGGTGCGTTTACATTAAAACCACAAGGTGCGTTTACATTAAAACCACAAGGTGCGTGTACATTAAAACCACAAGATGCGTTTCATTAAAGCAAGTCAATTAAATTACAATCTCGAACTGCAAGGAAAAACTAACGATGGTAATGATATTTTCCAATGAATATACATTAGCATGATTATACCAAAGTTTGCTCACTGCGTAATCTGACAGAGAAGTAATGGTGCTTAGAAGAAATATTGCTTTAGTGAAATAAAATCATGGATGTGTGGAAGGAATAAGAGTAAAATCGAATCCTTTTTTCGAATAATCAAAATCAGATCGAAGTCTATGAAAAGGTCAGAAATTTACGACGATATGGAATGTAAGGTCAATAACGCGAGAAAAGAGATGACATTGCAGTCTCCTTGGCACTCAAATAAACGACGTAGCATCTTTCAATAAGGAAGAAGCTTACAAATGAAATCGTTCCCATAGAGATAAATTGATTCTGGCGTTAAAATTGTAATCGGTTTGCTTTAATGGCGCAGAAGTTAATTGCTCAAATTGGGACTATAGCCAACGAGCAGTAGTAGAGAAGAGATTATATCAATTACGCCGAGATTTCATCTAAAACTAAGGAAAACAAAACATTTACGACTATCTTAGATGAAAATAGACATTAAACTGAAAATATTAAGCCAAAAATGATAGATATTACTTTTCAAAAAGTCACTTAGTTAAATGAAACCTACTTAAGTCCCAAAGGCGACACATCAAAAGTATCTCTCAACTATACTCTGATGTCTACTAGTTCGTAATAACTATATGCAGATACTTTATAGCTCAAATGCAATCGCTGATGGTTGTCTATTAATAGAAAAACGTATTTGTATTCCTGTATTTCAATTTCAATTTCAATCTCGTGGGAATTTGTGGGCAAAGTACTTTTGAAAACTACAGATGAGTACAATAAATTTTGTCTCTTCTTGGATTAGAATATACAAGATGTACGACAATAGCATTTGGCGTGAAAAATTGCGTTAGTCATCGCTATCACCACTTTTCTCAATATAATTGACCGTGATGTAGTAAATCCGTCACCGAAAGTTAATATGTATAGGTAAATGAAATAAGCGTAATGGAGAGCTGATATCTAATAATCTTTGCGAACACCTTTTAGCCTAGCGCCACACAAGCATTCAAACAACGTCTGTTAAACACGCATCGATGTTACAGTGCGTCGAGTGCTGGTCACCCGGGCGTTGGTTTGACGCAAGTTGATCTGTCAACGTATTTTCTTCAGCATTGATCTCGACTCGTAGGACGAAGTACGACAGAAGGACAATCTGTGTTTCTTGCACATCTCTGCTCAAAGAAATAGAAAGTGGTGAGTACACCCAGTAAACAATGAAAGGCGTTTTGTGTCGATTTCTATACCCTCTATTCTTCAGTTTCGATGTCAACAGTTCAATTTTCATGCGCCATAGTTGTTTTACTTCATTTATAGTGCAAAATAAATAATTAGCAGTAAATAGGGTAAAATTGTTTAAATGAATCATGGCAGAAGAGACAATTGAGTGAAAGTAATAAAAGCGCAGGAAATGATCCTAGATAAGAGAGGAAAGGCAGAAATCTAGAAGAAAAGTTTAAAGAGATTTTTGAAAAAGGTGAATGCCAGAGCGATATTACACGAATCATGACTTCTACAATTCTGTTAAATGAAAAAATAAAAATTTCTACTGAATCAGCCACAGCAATAATTGCGGATAAATTTATACGATCGCGTAATAATTTGTTTAAAAACATGGAGAAACTGCTAGTGTTGTGGATTGAGTCTAAACGTTCTGATGAACGCATACCCCCTAGTGAAGAAGTCATACGCAATAAAGCCATTTCTATATTTGAACGTTTAACCTTTAAACGGGCAAGCTTAATTTGTACCGTAACCGGGAATGTGGGGTCAGATTTGACCCCATATATTTAAATAGTTAGCAACTTAACTAAAGGTGTATGGATTATTTTTTAAAATTTATTAATAATGAAATGATATAAGGTAAACAATATCCAAATGCCGTAATAAAATAATAAAGTTGAGATACTCCACTAATTGTGAGATAAGGGAACTAACTAAGGGACGCAAAAAGTCGTCCAAATAGTAACTAAATAAACTAAAGATGATATTTTTTTTAAGTAGGGTGAGTCACATATTTAGCAGTTTGCCCCGGGCACTGCATACACTGAATGCAATCTGATCTCAAATGTATCCTTGAGGATCTAAAACGTATATAAACCGTAAGGAGTTCCTTCCAGTTTAACGGAATTAAGAGGTTACTATTTTGGTCGTAAACAACCGACTCTAAATTATGTGGAGGAGCCAGACAGAGTGATTGTTTGACTGTAAGTATCTTCTACAAAGCCCTCAGTGTTATAGGCCTACAGGCATTTGTTTTCTGTTTAAGTCAAGTATTTAAGTCCCGAGTAAGGAAAGTAAACTAAAAGATTAATGAAACTGCAAAAATGAGCAGTAGAATCGTAAAATATGTGAGTCCCCTGGTTCTTAAGCCTCCTGAAAAAAACATCGTGTTTTAACTGGAGAAATTAAAGCAAAATATTTTTTTTGCTACCAAAGTATAAATCTCTTTCATGTTTGAAATACAAGTTTCGCATATTTTGCCCTGTGAGATTTATGGCCAAAAATTAGGGTATAATTGGCTAAAAAATTTACATAATTAGGAAGCCATAAAACTTTGCACATGAGATGGCTCTTTAAGATGAATCGACAACGTTAATTTAAAGATTATTAGCATGCCCATACAAAGATCAGACTCAAGAGAAAGCTGTTTTTAGATATCTCAATTCACAGCTGAAACAAACGCAAAATAAGAAGAAAAAACTATAAATCACAGTTGGGCGAAGCAATTTTTGACTGAATTTGACATGAAATTAACAATGGTAAAAAAATAAAAGCATTTTGATTACATTATTCACGGACCTAAAAAATTTCCACCAATCCAAGCATAAATCAGTGATATTGGTTTATATATTTCTTTTAAGTAAATATTTCATATACAGCAAATTGATTGCAATTTTATAAACTGTTAACTTAAATGATTTTTTAGTTGAATAAAAAACTTAAACGAAAAAAGGTTAAGCATCATACTTTATTTTAAACACTTTATTATTTACTTAATTATTTCTGCATCATCAAATATTATGTACTAGTGATACCCGCAAAAACTTTTGAGGAGTCAGTCAGAAATCTGCACGTTTAAAATCATCATCTTTAAAAATGCCCACAGCCCACACGCAGTTTACTGAATAATAATAATCTTCAATTATTAGCGTTGCAAAGTTAAGTTTGACATTGATACAACTATAATTGCGATGCTTCATAAAAAGCGCGAAGCGAATAACGCAATTCTTTTGTCTATTTGAAGGTTTAATAGACGCTAAATCAATCGGAGGCAACAATGCTTGGCATCACCCATCAATGCGGGTCACCTTGGCAACACCCGGAAAGAGTACAAAAAAGCCATAACATTTAAAAAAGAAACGCGTGTTTCTGACAAATTCTTCCGTGTAACGTGTAAATATCGCAAGAATAAGATATTTTATAGTTTTAGCCGTCGAATAAAGTAAAAACGGAGAAATTCGGTCCCTATTTACGAATTTTAATGAATGGAGGAACATTGCACCTTGAAAAATCGAAACTCCTGTGTAAACATATGGGAAAACGTAATCGTCTCACGGAGTCGAATCTGGGACACTTATGTAAACGAAAATAGTTTTCCCGGGGTCTCCTAGTTGGCAGAAACAAAATGGCGTTTCGTATATTCGTCGATCGAACAATCAATAATGCCTTCAGCTCGAATTTGCAGGGGAAATGGACGCCGTTTATTAATTACCTATGTACATAACCAAGATATTGTATTTAACTAAGTAGTGCATATATAGTATAAAGTAATGAGGGCTATAAAGATTCAGAACAAAAAATTTTGGATTAACTTGGTTTTTTGTAAATGCAAAGGTTGTGTAGAGGAATGTTACCGAGGTTTGAAATTTATGGGAATCAGAGATTTTTCAAAATTGCTGATTCTGACCACAAGGTAAAATAAACACGCTTGCTAAAAAAAACCAATAGAGGCCTTCCGGAAATTCATCAATTCCCTTTCCACCCTTGCAATTTCATTCACTCCGCAGGTATTTAAATTTGAAAATTCCTCATTTAATAATCCGCGTGGCTTTATGCCCGGTAATGAATATTCAGAGATATCTAAATAATTTAAAACTTGAGTCAAGGAAGCCGAGAGCGGGAGCTAAATTTAATTTACTTACTCAACCGTTTTGTAGATAAGCGAATTACGAGCGTAAAATATTTTTAAATCTCGCATACAAGGAATAATTTACACGCGGTGTATTTACCGCTAGCATAGAATATGAGAGGATGAAAAGATGAGAGCTTAAGCGGTCATTCATGTTTGATCATATATATATATATATATATATGTCAAACTCGGATATAACGAGCGCCACGGGACCGTCTAGTTTTGCTCGTTATAGCCGTTAAACTTAATATCCGTGAAGGCAAAAGCATGCATGCGTATGGTGAAATAAAACATAAGAAGTAAAAGTGAATATATAAACAGAAAGTTTATTTAGTAAATTTATGGAAAAACATAAAAATGAGAATAAACTAGAAAATTTAAAATAAACATTTGTACATATAAAATTTACGCACAGCTGCATCCTTAATCACTCCCCTTTTTAGAAAAATAACTTTGAATGGTAGCCTGTTTCATAGATTTCACTTTGAAGTCTCTTAAGTTTCCTCTTATTACACTTATTGCACTAAAAACAACATCGGAAATGTCAATGTTTTCAAAAAAATCATTTAATGTTTCCACAGCATCCTGAGCTTGAGAGTAAGTTGGCACGGCTTTCGTCGGGATTGTGTCTTCGACACATTCAACAATGTCTTCATCACTGTCTGCTGTGTTTTGTACTGTCTCTATTATTTCACTCTCCGTAGGAATTCCACTGGTAATCAAATCATCATCAACATGAACAAAATTGTCAATGTCATTTACATGGTCAAAATTCGCAATTCCATTTTCTTTAAGCCATTCTGACAGAGGTAGATCATCTTCATCAACGTTATGGTTATCAATCGAAAATTCTCCCGATATTAAACCAGACTTCCGAAAACAGTTTATGATCGTTGTAGGTGAAACATTGTCCCATGCATCTGTCATCAAATGAATTGCATCCAATACAGAGACGTTGCCATCTAAACCTCTTTCCCTCCTTTCAATCAACTGTAGAACAAAAAATAGCTTGAAATGGCCTTTAAAACTTTTAATTATCCCCATGTCCATTGGCTGCAAAATAGAAGTCGCATTTGGAGGCAAAAACACCAGTTTTACATTGGATAACTCCTGCATATGTGGGTGCGCAGGACAGTTATCGACAAGGAGTAAAATGTTTCTATTTTTCCTCCGTAACTCGTTGTTCCACTGACTTACATATTGCTGAAAAATATTGGAAGTCATCCATGCCTTTTTATTAGCTGCATATTCAACGGGAAGCTTCTTTACATTATTGAAACAACGCGGCTTTTGTGACTTACCAATAACAAAAAGTTTTTTTTGTCACTACCATTCATGTTTGCGCACATTAAAACTGTTAAACGATTCTTAGGTCTTTTGCCACCAACACATTTGTCACCTTTGAATTTAAACGTTGCATCAGGCATCATGTTGTAAAACAGTCCAGTTTCGTCGGCATTGTAGATGTCTTCTTCTCTGTAACCTTTTCGACACTCCTCCCAAACACTTTTCACCCATTCACTTGCCGTTTTTGAATCTGCTGACAGGGCCTTTCGCATAAACAATGTTATGCCGATTTTTAAAACGATCGAGCCACCCATTATTGCATGTGAAGTTTTCATGTCCTAACTGTTTTGCAAATTTATCTGCCTGTACCTTTAAAATGGGGCCGTTGATGGGGAAACCAGCATTTCTCTGCGTCTTAAACCACTCCAGCAGTGCTTGATCAACAGTACCCAAGTCACACTTCCTCATTTTCTTGTTCGTTGTTAGGTTGTTCTCTAGTGCAGATAAAGTCGCTTCTTTGTTTTTCCATAAGGTTGAAACCGTAGACGACGATAAATTAAATTTTTTGCACACTTCAACATTTTTTTCACCACGTTCTAACTCTCGAATAATATCAACCTTTTCGCGAATAGACAGACACTTCCTTTTATGTACGGACATGTTACTCGTTCAAGGGCAAAATCTCAACTGATTTTTGTGATCAACGCTACGAACTTTCTTTGCAAACTGCGAGCATACCAATTCCAGGAAGAGTTAATGAGGAGACGGAATAAATCTGGGATTTCCCATCTTTACGTGGGAAAGGGTGTTGGGTGCATTCGGCTGAGCGACGGGGGCGGGCGCCATTGTACATGCCCTTAGCCCCTTACCCCCCTTCCAAACACAACCTCCTGGCTGTAAAAGAGCTGGGGGTTGGGAGGAGAGGACAAAGGACCTCCGCGGGTGCCACTGTACCTGCAAGTTGGGAATTCTTGGTTTGGACGAAGGGATTATTTTTTAACAACAACGCCGCGGTCTTTAACCTCCCCGAGGGATAGGGTGTAGAGGCTGGACTCGAGAACACAAGGTTACATATCTTGGGTCACTATGAGGATTGAAGGGGCTGACCGCCACCGCGTTTGAGACAGTGAGAAGTGGTCGAAGTTTGCTCGATATATCCGTGAAGCGAGCTCGTTATATACGTGAAATATTTGTATGTAAATACTCGTAAACTTATCTTGGAGGTAGCATTTGCTCACTATAGCCGTGACCTCGTTACAACCGTGCTCGTTATAAACGAGTTTGACTGTATATGTATATATATATATATATATATATATATATATATATATATATATATATATATATATATCCGCAAAAATTATAGACTAATCGAGTCGATTTTAGTCACAGCGCGACTGCTACTTACCAAAAAACCTGATTCTGGAGAAAACCTATCGCTTAAAGACATTCCGAATTTATTCATTCATCATTATAAACAAATTTTAACCAGGAAGCATTTCCAGAGGTTTCTAAATCGATAATAATAAAAGGTTGTGTGCATCTGTGTAGACAACATTTATCGAATACTAAGAAAGTACCTTGACTTACAATTAGAATGAAAATATTAAAGTGAAATGAGCATGAGAAATTCTAAACTATAAACTCGGTGCAAAGCCTGGGTAATTAGCTATTTGCTCTTTCCATACCAAATAAATAAGTAAGATACCCTTGCTAAAGCAGGTGGAAGCACGTTTTCTTAGGTTTTTCACGGTTCTGGTTTGCCTCCTACTATGAGAAGGGGAGAACTCCCACCATTGGAATTAGAATTTTCCCATCCGTGTAAACTTCACCCCTCAAGATTCAGTAGTTTGGATACAATACCATTTCAAAATTTTGTATTTTCCGAATTTGAAGACATTTAGAGGAAACTCTACGAACCACCGTGAAAGTTCAATCGGTGAAAAGTTAATGGATTTATAGAGCTATCTAAGTAAAAAAGAATTTTCCAAATATCTCTTAAAACAAAATGGTTGTTTTATATTAAGAAAACGTGCTAAAAAGGGAATTAAACATGTAAAAACATTTTCTACGAGTAGAAATAGGTATCAATTACAACGCGAATATTAATGCATGCTTCAAAAAGTTCGAAAAATAAATAAATTACGGCAACATGCGCTCTAGTAAAACTGTATGGCGAACAAAAATTTTCAGATACAAAAATAACGCAGGTGAATAACGAACTTAATGATGTGAACGGCGCTTTAAACTTATTTATCTTTGAGAAAAACTAAAAAAATCTATTTATAAATAAAATTCACAGCACTATAACATTTATAAGCGGCCGTATAACGTGCCTTAAATAAGTAAATTTAGTATTTCGCAAACCTTGGTGCACCACCAGTGCAACGATTTCATGAATGATGCGATAGAAACGTTTCGTTCCGTCGATTTGAATAAAACGCGAATAAAAATCCTATAAACTGATTCCCTTTCGACACAGCGTCAGTCATAAAAATTAAAATAGCGTCAAAATATTCTGTGATGCAACTGACGGATTATGTCTTCCCAATAGCCATAAAAAGGCTGAGAAAACTAGATACACATTTCAGCTAAAACTACGGATGTCAACAGTGGCGATTCTCCGATAGTAATTTGTATATACGATATTTCTTTAGAATCTAAAATTGAGAATAACCACTGATGATGACTGCTTCGTATTCAAAATGTACATCTAATTCTCCCAATCTTTTCGTGGCTATTGGAGAGACGTAATTTTCTTCATTTGATTTCCGCCATAAAGTGATCTCGATGATTTTTTGAATGCTGTGATCAAGCAAAAAAACAGTTCATTTACATATTCTGCTCAATGGCCAAGTGGTGCTACGACTATGAAATAAACGACACTTGTGTATACGCTTACCATCTCGGTAGGACAACAAGATGTGGATTCGGTCTGGTCGTTAAACTAAAAACCTTTATAGGTGTATTATATGTTTTTCGAAATATCTGCAAGGGTTCACTTCGAAATATCATTTTAATTGAAAATCCTATTTCGCTAGTTCCGATTCGTTTAGAAACAAACTTTATGAAATTTTTATCGTTCTTTTACTTTTGTTGTTCTCTTTGGAAATTTTCCGTATACGAAACGTGTCACTGACAGGTTTTGGCGAAATATAATTTCGGACCACCTCAATCAAAGTCGCCTCTCAAATTTAATTACGATCCACAAGAGGCAATTCGGGCTGGAAGGATTTTGACGAAATTTTCAAGTAAATCACAGCTGGAAATGTCATTTTGAACAAAACTAGGGGTCCGTTCTCTAGCGTCTCGTCCCCTGGAGGCTCCCTTCGCCCGTCTGTTGTTTTTTTATTGGTCGATAGATAGGTGAAAAAAAAATTTTTGCTTGCTCCTACGCATAAATAATATGTCAGGTCGTTGAGCCAATTAAAATTTATCATCAAAATGGAGAAATATTTTAATATTTCAGACCGATTAATAATATTACTCGGAATCGATGCAAGTTTTCTCAACTGAAAAGTTAATCCGTGATTTTTTTCGCCCATACGCTCAAAGTGCGATTTCATATCTCGATTCAAATCAATTAAAAAACAAAGCTATGAAATGCCACACATCAATTCAAATTTAAATCCAATCAAATAAGTAAATCCTCTTTGAATCGATTAGCCTAAAACATGCAAAGGGTCATGGATAGAACATGAAGACAGTCTTATTGAAATCGTATTTAACGTTCTTAATTTATCCGCACTAATTATAATTGTTCAATTACACCATCTATACTTAATTATAAGACTGGCTGATTAGGTATGAGGCATTACTGTAAAAATAAAACGAAATTGCGCGTCAAAACCGAAGAAGTGATTTATCGTATGAGATTGAACAACATAAATATTTCATATACTCGTAGATGCATAAAAACAATGTCCTAAACATGCCATTACATTGCACCTATGCTATGAATTGTCTCTTGTTTTAAAGATTTGGACGCATTAGAAAGTGGATAAAATATATTTTGTTAATTTTATATTTACAGCACTTAAATTAATCGTAGCTTAAATGTGAAGTTTAACTAATATCCCAAATATCTATCCAGAAATGTGAGGGAACGATGGTACAGACGCAGCTTGAGATAACGTGCGTACAAAATCCAACTTCACCTATTTTAACGAACATATTCACTATCCTTGTAGCGTGATGAAAGAAAAAAAACTTTGCACCCTATATTACACACCTGCTCAAAACGGATTATAAAGAATACTAATTAAAGGAATCTGCGTGGATTTTATCGGAAAAGGATTAAGATTCATAAAAGATTCCAATTTCGCGCGGCATTTCTCCCCGCAACGTTCGATTAAACCCCGTTCAGACACCTCCCCCCTTCCAAAAATTTTGTCTCAAAATTACCGCGCATAACCGCAGACCACCGGCATCTGGTCTTTCCCGGATACGGCTTGATATCACCCGCACGGATAAAGACTTTTGCAGGACAGCGAGGAAGGCCGTTTAGCTGAGATTAAAAGATTAAAATAGAGTGGCTGGAAGCTTAAATCGGCTCAAAGGTGATTCTGGAGGTAGGATTTCGTCGCTTCCTATTTTCTTATATAAGTTAAACTGAGAAAGAACATGGGATAAAACCATTTTATCCTATGACTAGCGCATAAATTTACGTACATATTTTGTTTTTAACATGGAACGGCCATTATCGATTCTTGGATGAATATCCCCAAGAAAGCATCATAACCACCAATCCTAATCTGACATCTAACACATACCTCTACGAAAGCTGTAAAACGACAAATATTCTTCATTTATTCATAAAATGGACAGATAGGATGAAAAACGATGAAGTGCTACGAAGAGTAGGAGAGAAGCGAATGATTATACAGATTATTAGAAAGAGGAAGGCAAACTGGGTTGGACATTACCTGAGGAGAGTATGATTAAAGACGTGATAGAAGGAAAACTAGATGGGAAAAGGGAAAGAGGTAGGAAAAGGTTTCAGCTGATAGACGATTTGAAAGGGAAAGAGAGTTATCAAGATATAAAGAGGACAGCGGAAAATAGGAGTATATGGAGAACCAGGTTGAACCATGAATAATCACGGACCTGTCTACGGACAGACCACCTATGATGATATTTGTTTGTAAATGTAGTCTCGCTATGTTTTCAAATGCTTCACCACATCTAGACTGAGCCAGGGGTTCTTTGAGTGTATGTTTCATACTCACATGTGGCATAATTTTATTGATAGAATAAACAAATGCGTTGTGTGAAACTAATCGCTCTTTTCTTTTTACGTAATCAAATTCTCTTTTATCATCACGATCATTAAGTTCCTTCTTTGCCTTGAGTGAGGAAAGTAGCAGGTACTGTCTGTGAACTGGGATTAGCATTTTGGATATTTTGCATAAATGCAAGTAAATATTTTTAATGGAGTATTTTATCATAAGAACAATATTTTCATGTAGTGTGTTCCATATTTAAAACGGTGTTACGAGCGTATTAATGCTCGCGAATTTTTTTTTCAAACACTAATATTATTGGGAATAATTTTGAAACGAGAAAAAACTCTGCTATGACCGGGAATCGAACTCAGGTCTTCCACTTGCCGGGTGGATATTCTACCACTGAACTATTGTAGCAGATCAATTTTCTCGTTTCTGAACGCGGATGTTTTCTTGGTTGGGACTGAACTAGCCAAGCGATCTGAAGATCCTATGCAGACAGGCATAAAAACATAGAAAACATCCGCGTTCAGAAACGAAAAAATTGATCTGCTACGACAGTTCAGTGGTAGAATATCCGCCGGACAAGTGGAAGACCCGGGTTCGATTCCCGGTCATAGCAGACTTTTTTCTCGTTTCAAAATTATTCCCAACATTACAGCCTATGCCTGTCTGCATAGGATCTTCAGATCGCTTTATTCCATCAATTACTAATATTATTATTATAACATGAGCGATTTTGTATAAAAATTTACCAAGTATGTACATCGAAAAGCGAAGGAAATTGTTCCTGGAGCCTACCCTAGATAATTTTGAGGAAAGTGACTATCTCGTTCTTCCTCCAGAAAACGAACGAAATGTGACATTTTCTTAATGAATTCCGGGAGCGTGATTAGGAGTTTCCTCTGCTGATCTAGGTGCGTTAAGTTACGTGAGGTTTTAACGAGTGCTAGTGTACATACAGTCATCCCTCCGTATTCGCGAATCAGCTATTCTCGATTACGCTTATTCGCGTTCGAGCATCTTCGCGCATCTTCTTGCAGGTATTTAAAATTAAGTCAGTCCGTTCTCGCTGTTTTTTTTTCTTTTTTGTATCATTATGTTCTCCATATGTAATATAGGGGATAGTATTGTTTTAATTAAAAAAATCGATTTCGAGATTTCGACGGAAATACAAGTACATACATTTTTTTGATGATTATGTGTACGTGATAGGAATTTTGTGGGTCTTATAATTCAAAAACTATTAATCAGATTAACGCAAAATTTTGTATTTGACAGGAATTAACCCTTGATTACTCGCGTCTACGTTAGAAACATATTCGCTCCCGTTAGGTAAAAAATACCCGACATAACTTTGGCCATTATAAAGAGGACATAAGATGAATAGGTCAGATATTGAATAATACTTGAGACAAATAATAAAAAACAAAATAAATAAAAAATAACTAGGTCAAGAAATTTTTATTGATTACTTCAAAAAGATTATTGTACATCAGTGTCTGAACTTTCAGTTTCTTAATATCGAATTCTTTCAGGACATTTCAAGCAAATGCTGTATGCTCGCAACAAATGTAACGTCTACATGCACTTTTAATCTTCTGATCGGATTTGCAAATTTGACAACGTACTTGTTTATCCAGTCTTAATGTTTTAGGTATTCCTTCTTCAACTTGAATAGATGTATGATATGGGGCTGAATAAGACTTAGGGAAACATCTTTTAGAAACAATTTTCGACTTTTGTATTTCAATGTTGGCTCCTTCATAAATGCGTAAAAAACGAGAGGCAACCTATTACATTTCCGAGCCACACTGCAGTAGGCGCATAACTAATCGGTAGTATCCACTCCACCTTTTGTGAAGCTGTAAAATGTAATTGGATATGGCACATATTGAGAAGACAATGTACACAAAGGACGAAGGCAAAATTAGTGGAACAAGAGGAAGAGGGAGAAAAATAATAGGAATAATAGAGAATTTAAAGCAGGAATATAGTACTTATAGAGGTATAAAAGAGGCATCCAGGGAGAGAGAGAGATGGAGGCAGCGATTCAGCTAAAACCTGTCTGCGGATAGCAGCATGATGATGAAAATATAATTACTTCAGGTAATTTTAGTTTCAGTGATTTTGTCATCATGACGCAATGATGATAGTAGCAAGACATTTATTTTTCTTCAGCACGTAGGACAAAATAATAATCTTTTTTTGAAAGCCAAATAACGTTGACTTGATTGGACGACATTTTGGATTTATAAATGAAGGTGGAATTTCCTTTGGTTTTTTAATTGTACCAGCCATTGTTGTATTCTTTTCAAGCAAATATTGGCAAAGTGGATAACTTGTGAACCAATTATCTAGTGTTATGTTACGGCCAGTGTTTTGTAAATCTGTCAAAACAAGTTGCGTCTTACCACACTGAATGACTAAGCACGGCTGAAATATAGAGGGACATACAAAGTATGGCTCGAAACTCAGCCACTTGGCAAATGAAGTTAGCAGCTATACATTGAAAAACACTATTAACATTTGAAAATGCTTGGGGTATTTTTTACCCATACGCGAGTGCTCAAGGGTAGAAAGAGAACTTGAAGACGGTTTGGGAAATAGGGAGAGAAAGAGAGGTTTAAATGAATCACAATAATAATAATAAAAGGCTATGTTGTCCGTCCGTTGATTTGAGTGTAAAGCTATTAAAACGCGAATAACTCGATCAAGGATGTACACAGAAAATTCAAAAATGGTAGAAATTCAGAATTAGTTTATTTAGGGTTGGCATGGTAATTTAAGAAATAAATGTCCGTTTGTGGCGCTATTTTAAAGGGGAATATACTGCACTTATTTCGAATAAAACTAATAAATTTCGATTTAATGAAACAATATTTTATGTAGACTGAAAATTAAAAATATAGATATAAATCCAGAGAGTTAAAATAATTTTGTCCACTAAAATTGTCTAGCACAATGTTTAAGAAATAAATACTCGTTTTGTATGTAAGATTTGAATTTATGTACATCACCACGCTCAGAGAGAAAGGTACATTTTTGAGGGGGGAATGAGAAGGAGAATGTGAGGGAGAAAGGTAGGAAAATGGGAGGGAAGGAGGAAGGAAGAAAGCGGATGGGAGTAAGAGGGAGAATGGGAGGAAGAGGGATGATGGGAAGAAGAAAGGGTGAAGAATAAGAGGGAGAGAGGGATGGAGAATGGGAAGAACGAGAGGAAAAATACGAGGGTGAGGGAGAATAGGAGGGAGAGAGAGAATAGAGGGAAAGGGAGGGAGGCAGAGAGAAAGGGAGGAAGAATGGGAAGTACCTTAATTTTAACACATAATCTGCACATACCCGTCCTTTTTGACGGGCACTTACGCTAGTACATATGCATATAAAACCCTAAATGATGGACATTATAGAAATGTAAAATTCAGAGAAGTTTGCCCGGACCCCGTAAATTTTTAAAGCGACGGCCCTGGCGCAGGTAAATCACTCCACATGTGGCAATGTTTGCCTAATCTAGTTTCTAGTTTCCGAGTAGAGTTTTCCATAATGGTTTCTGCTTCACTCAATAGGGTCTTTTTAGAGGCATATAGAACGGACGAAAATTTCTTCAAATTAAAAGAAACAGCAGGTAAATTTACTGAAGAATCGGGTTTAACAGCGTACTTTTCCCATAAAGGAAATAATAGAAACCGTCGTACAAAAGCACAATTCGTGTATGAGGCACCCGATGACCCAATCAACAATTCTGAGAAGCAATTTAGAGTTAGCGTCTTTAACACCATTGTCGACACAGAAATTTCATCCGTCTCTGAAAGATTTCATCAGAAGAATATAATTGCGTTTTTGACATTTTCTTCAATTTAGAGAAGTTAAGTAATTTCCAACTCATCTGACCTGTGGACGCCGACTGCAACGCAACGCCGCCAGCGAAACCTCGTCCACAAAGCCGAACAACACAGTGAAACCGAAAGCCGTGCAGCCCACATCAGAACACGCCGCGACAGCCTTCGCACCAAACTAGTTTCGGATATTATTATTTTAGGAAATGTTGTATGAATTTGGAATCCACTTTAACAGATGGCACGAAAAGAGACGTAGTAGCCCTTGATCTGTTCGATGAATTGAAAGCCGTGTCCCGAAGGATTCCGAATCCTTCGCGCAATAAAATGTTACTGTCCATATTTGAAAAGAATTTTTGAAGAAACTGTTCGAGATTTTGTTGAATTAAAAGTCAGGAGGATTATTTATTTTCGCCATCTAAGTTTGTGTTATGTTAAGAAGGTATTTAACTTAAATTGTTGGTCCATTTTCTTAATGTGTATATTTTATTATTTATCAACACATTTAATAAATACCCTAAGAAATATCGTACGAGGTGGCAATTGTTTCAAAAATGTATCTAATTATTCATTTTTCGTAATGTTTGTTTTTATATCTCTGTACATTTTCCTGTGTGAATACTTCAACGAATTTCTTATATGTAATAGAAAAAATGTATTTTAAAATATGTATTTCTGCTGAATTTATAAGTACAAGATTTGTTTGTAATAATTGCTAACAAAACTACCTGTATGAACTTGATGGAGTAAAATCTTGTGATTTTGAATAAAATGCTACCCGTCGTGTGCTGATGGAAATGAAGTGAATTACAACTAGTATATTAGGGGCGGCCAAAATAATTTTTGCTCCCACTCGAGAAAACTGTCGGGCCGGCCCTGCTCATAATACAAAACTATCCATACAGAGAGAAGAGAATGAATGAATATAATATGGATGATGGAAGTTCGAAGAGAAATAATTGTTGGTTGACAACTGATTTGTTACAAGCGTACATTTCACTAGTTTTAAGACAAAGACAGCAAATATTGCAAACATACAGTAGAGATTAAATTTAACTCTTTGAGACTTTCCAATGCTCCATGCAATCCGATATTTTCTGCTCCCATGACTGATTTAGTTAATCTAAAATTGCGTTAGAATAATTAAATTGCTTACAAATGATTAGCTGCCGTACAAGCGCTTAAAAATTCTTAGTCTGTCAATCCGAAATAAACAATGAAAGCATTGGGGGTTGTCAAACAAATGTGCGATTAATAGTTGGTGCAAGAGTGCACAGAAAGTAGGCTACAAGAGAATGACTGGCTGACACTCCATCAATAGAAGTTATAAATACACCCACACATACGCACAGCTGAGATTTATAATACTATTGATTAATTACTTTCAAAATCACAAAGATTTATCGTGCATGATTTTTAGAAACATTAATCACAGCATTAAAATTTTACAGATATTTTCTCTCTATTCTCTTTTATAAGTTTGACATTTTAATAGATATTTTACAAAAAGCTTCAGAAAAAATTAGACTCGCCCGATAGGATAGAATGGAGTAGTAACGTGATACCACCGCTGGATTTTCGTGCGTTTTTTCCGGCGTTAAGTACTACGCTTTAAGCCGCTCTTACGTCACTTCTAAAGAGAATAGCAGCTGTCTGCTTGTCTAGCCTATAAAAAGAAAAACAAACCGATTTGTTTGTTCAGGAGCACCTTCGAAGCGAATTCGGCGTGTTTCCGCCTGGCTATAGGGGGTTTGGGGTGAAGTTCATTAACTCTTTCAAATGAAATTGGCCAGTGCTGAAAGGATTTGGCACCAAAATGCTCTCAGTGTGGAATATTCCGCGAAACTAGGATATATAAAGTTATAAAATTATGTGAAATCAGCGTAAATTCACATACTAAAGAACCCAGCTGAAAACCATAATATATTGCTCTTATTTTCACATTTCATTCAACAAGGCGTCATGAATAAAATAAAATGACACCTCACATTTCATTCACCAAGGCTTCATGAATCAAAATAAAATGACACCATTTATGATAACATCGAAAAAAGCAATCATTTATGCCAACGGAAGAACAGGAAACCACGAAATCAGTGGCGTGCGACAGATATTGCAACTGTGCATCAAAAAACCAGCTCTCTACCAGATAAACTCACAGCAACAGAATTACTGTGATAATGAGGATGAAAGAAGTCACTGTAAAAAATACAATTCTCTGCGCTCAGATTGTTACATATGAGTGCTTAAGCATCCGGCTTTAAAAAAGAAAGCGGGGATAAAAGAAACTGCGGGAAATGTTTCGCGCTTCCATTGTTAATTGAAGTTAGCTTTTAATGGTGCAGAGGCCGACTGGATAATGTACGTACTGAACTGTAACGTCTGGTGGTTTTCCTGCAATTGGAGCATGGCCAATCTGTCTCGCACAGAACTATTAAATCGAAATAAAGGAACCGGCGAAGTGCAGTTCTCCCAAGTGCTAAAAAAAACCTACGCGATGAACTTGAAACGATTGCAAAACAATCTACCAATTAATTGCGCTATATCTTATAGCGTTCGAAAAAATATGTAAGCGAGGCTGACTGCTGAACGAGACTCGATTCACTGATTCAACTCGATATAGAAATTAAATGGTTATGTTACTTTACATCATATGCGCAAAATAATTAATCGAAACATTTTCTGCAAAGAAAGGTCAAGTCCACAAACAAAATGACTACCAAATGAAGATAAGACCGCCTTCTCCAATGTCAAATTTTCAAAATTACCCCTTAAATAGAAATATTTACTCCATAAAATGTGTGCTCATTATAAGTTTTAAGGAATTTGCGGGGTCTTCGGTATTAATGAAAAACTATCGCCACTGAACAAACAAGCCTTTAACAATTATTAAGCGCGAATCTTTTTTAAATAAATAAAATTGATATTTTAAAATATGAATCACACTTTAAATTTATAAATTTAGGATTTAATTGGCTATGATAATTTTCATCCTCCTACGTCAGCAGAGCAAACTCTAAATGTTAAATATTAATTTTTAGCCGCGTTTCGTTTTCATCGTGAGCGCCTATTAGTTTCGTTCTTTCCGTCCGGCTCTCTCAGCTTCTACCGAACGGATTCTCATGAAATTTGGTATTCAGGACTTGTGGGCAAAGACAATAATAAAATGACAAATGATTTGCATAACTCAATCAGGGGTGCAACTTTACTGGAAATAACAAAACGAACTTTTCTTCATATCTCGTCAAATATTACTCATAAAGAAATAGTTTTCAATTAAAATTTGTAGAACTAACAAAATAAAGTATTTCTTTCCAAATAAATTTGAACGTAGCAGTAGCAGTAGCCGTTTTCAAGAAAATCGAACAAGAACCTTAAATGTGCATGCAGCATTTTGTAAGCGGAAGGAGATGGATTTACGACGAAGAAAAGAACGTAAGCGTAAATATTACAACCACTCCATTCAACTGAGGTATGTTTTAAATAAGTTTCGATTGTTTGATCAACTACAACTGATTAGTAAATAAATCGTTAAATAAAAGTTTATTATTTCCCTGGCATCATATATCGTTTTTCTCTGCCCCTTAAATCGTTGTAAATGTTTAAAAATTTGGCATCTAGTTAGGAGCAAATGGCTGTTTTAAGATTTGTAAAACGATCAATCTTGACAGTTGTCGAATCGACGGAGATGATAATAATCCCGCAGGCAATGACATACGACAACACCACCACACACCTCTTTATTAACTTCCAGATAGTTATTCTAGCTCTGATTCCTAGACAAACAGCAAGGCAGCCACCGAATCGAGCAACAACTATTAAAAAACAAAACATCATTCCTTCGACGCCTAGAAGTATTCTGGATAACAAAATCAAATCCTACCTCGAGTGTCCGAAATAAAGCGACACAAAACGAAGCGCTTGGGCAATGCACGCAATCCTATTTTTTAAAAATGAATTAGTTCGTCTCTCGCTCTCCCTCTTCTGCCGGTCAAATGAAACGACTTCGTTGGTATCCATTGGCAACAGGTTCGGGTGTTTGGCCCACAATACCGCAGAACCATTAATGGGCCCACAAGACTATGGCAACTCAATTTACGACCCTCTGCGGTGATAAATTACTCCGAGAACAGTCACTCCGCTCTCGTCCGCGTTTGGCAAAACGCTGGAATGACCGATAAGTTCTGTTACAAAAAACGCCACTCACAAAATTGTAGTCTTCTTGGCCAAATATAATTGGATGTTGCTAAATATATTGCGGGAATATTTCCTCAATTGAAATCAACCAATATCATATATATTAATTTTTTGTTTGGCACGAATCCAAGAAGGTAGCACAAAGAGATCAAGCGTTAAACAATAATTTAAGAAGAGCTCTTGATCATTAAACGACTAGGTAAACTATATACGCGATTTCCTTCACAAAGCCATTGTCGCCAGAGTGAAATAGCTGATTGTTGACACGCGATAGAAATAAACCTGCAGTTCCTAGGGCGAAAAAACCATGAATGCATTCCGCGTATGAAGCTTAAGAAGAAAAAGATAAAAAACATTTATATTCTTTATCCTACTTACATTCCATCGTATTTGATTGACACATGTATATCAATTTTTTTATTTTACCGGTGAATGCGTAAACTTCGGTGAATTACTTTGATATAAGTTGTAATATGAATCTAAAAGACTCGGAATTAAGTTGTACGATTTGAGGCCCAATATTTTCGACCCAAAATCCCGCGCAATCTTAATAAAGTTGGTTAATGTCACCAGAGACGACTGAGAATTAATATATTTCGTAAATGATCCTGGCGCAGTGGCGTAGCGAGGGGGGAGCAGAGGGGGGCCAGTTGCCCCGGGACACAGGGCTGAAGGGGCGCAAATTAATTAAAATGCTAGTTTAGTATGCTTGGGTTTCTATCACATTCCCCACATTACATTTTTTCTGAAAAATTATACAGGAAGCAAAGAGAGGGGGCGCATCTCTATGAGTTGCCTCCGGGCGAAGGAGAACCTAGCTACGCCACTGTCCTGACATAATAGGATTTCCTATGGAGGGGAGAGGTACCTTATTTTATGGGTTAGAAATCTGCCGAGGGTAAGGATTATTAATTATTTTTTCATATAAGAAAATCACAAAAAATGAAAAACACACGATTCACTCAACACAAATGATCCTAACGCAACAAAGGCAAATACATGTTCATGCAATGGACATTAATTTGAAGATATTTTTAATGCATCAATTCTGCCGACGGTGAATTTTTTCGTGAAGAAGATTAGTTGTGTTTTATTATCTGTATGAATTCATCCATTAACATTTAAATAACAACCTTCGATTTGTAACCATGGAAAATGGTTACGCGGTTCTTTTAAAAACCGTGATTGAGAAATTTAAAAACATCTGGTCTTCAAAACAAACACAGGAGCAACGAAAGTATTCTTTTGAACTCCGAGCAACCTCCACGTTTGTTTATAGGATTCCATCGCCATTTTTTCCCATACACCGCATTCCAAACAACTGTATCCCTTACTCTTCCGTCGAATTAAGTCTGCAGACATCATCCCTCTCAAAGATTCCAGCGGAAGGAAAATATATTAACGGAAAAAAACCGCGCCAAACTCCCGAGACTTTTTTTTTCACCGCCGATACATTATATTGGCGAGAAATAATGGCAAGGCAAACAGAGGGAGAAGAGAAAAAAAAAACAAAATACGAACACGTGCAACGGAAACAGCAATTCACTGCATCGAGGAGGTCTTGATTTTTTTTATGTATTCACCACTTCCCTTATCCTTCCATTCCTTCCTCCCTCTCCCTTTTCAAAAACCCAAGCCACTATCCCGAAAATGCGACTTTATTTATAAACCCGTTTCCTCTCGCTCCGAAGTGAGGAAAAAAATCCTCCTCTGCTCTCTCCTCCACTACTCTTAAAACCGAAGCACCGCCAGTTTACGTTGGCAATGCCAAAACGCTTCGAGTTACGACCTTCTCGCCCCCGCCTTGGCCATAAGGCTCCGTCAGGTGGAGACCCAAGCCTTATTTTTTCCGGCCTTTGCTCTCGCTCCCTCTCTCTCTATCCTGTACCTCCTCCTCCATATATCCTCTCACATACAGGACCTCCCTTTTAAGCGATGCAAGCAAGGCGAAGATGGAAGGAGAAGAGCCGGAGAAAAAACGGCGCGAGATTGGCGGAACCGAACGCGGAAATAGCCGGCAAGTGTTCGAAAAAGACTTTTCCGTCCTTGACTTAAAGGCAAAATTGCTTGCGATGCATATTGCCAAACCCGCCGTTTAACAGTCTTGATCACTTTTGTTTCCGTTTATACATCTGGAAAATTTTAAAGCTTCTCGCCTTTAAGATGGTCTGCTTAGAAGAGAACCTTTGGATACGAGATAAACTCCGGATCGTGCGAAGCGAAAATTCACTCAATTCTAATCAGCTAGATCGAAGCGACGGCTCCAAAGAAAACGTTTAAAAAACCGAAAACGCCTTTGCTTAAAATTTATCTTGATCTATTACTATATCGAGTTATTTACCGTATGCCTTCTGATAGAGATTATTCCAATTAGTCGGATACCCAGGTTAATCGCATATTCCAATTGTAATGAATAGGATTGCAGTAGTAATGAGAAGTTGCTCTCGACATCAACGTCCTCAAGAATAATTATCGGCAATTACATTCGTGTTAAATTTTGAAACAATCATTTTTACAGTGAAAAATACTTTGAATCACTTTTCAGATTGAAAGAGAGATAAATAAACAAAATTATTGTTACCTAGATAACAAAATATAGAAGCGCGATTAAAATGACTGTTGGTGGCGTTGGGATCGTTTTCAATATTTACGACAAAATTTGTTTACAAAATATGACGCTAGATGCCGCTGAGATAATTTTGAAACCAATTAAAATTAACCTTGGCAGTGTAAACGTCGCTACCAATAATTTAATAATAATTAAATCATAGCAACTGAAATTAACGTACCACTTAGCAACGTACCTAACAAATCCAGAGGGATAATCAAAATATCTCTTAAATAATACGTTTAATGAGAAAATGTTTCAATCAAAAATTGTAGAAAATTATATTTTCTACAACTATGATAATAACAAAAATTTAAATAACTTAAGCCCTAACGGAGATATTAGGCAAAAATGGAAAATATCCAACTAAACCTCCACTTCCGGTTGACCAATTTTTTCCCAAATCTAATTAAACCTTGATTGTTTAACTAACCTCTTAATTATAAAGTTTTGAGTTAATTTGAGTAAAGTTTTTTTTTTAATTAGAGGGTGCACAAAATTCCTATTACCCGCACACCCACAGACATACACAGAAATCATCGAGAAAATAGTGAAAACGTGCTCAAGAGGGCCATAAAACGTGAATTTACGTTGAAATATGGAATTAGACTTTTTTACGAAAACAATACTTTCTCCTATACTACGTATGGAGAAAGTAAAAATAAACCCTTGGAAAAGACTAATTTAATATTATTGTATAAGGCAAGTTTAAAGGCCAAATATTACTGTAATTAGTATTAACACCTTCACTAGGTATACAATAAGTGAACGCCGCACATATGTATGGATGTAAGTATACATAAATTTCAAGTTATAAGCTTCAAAAATTCCTGTTTATCGAAATGCCGGTATTGCGACACCTGCTTAACCGGGAGTTTGCTGCCATTGAAAAACATTTCATATCAATCCTTGTCTATAAAAAACAAGTATGTACTGCTTTAGCATGACCGAAGTGTTATTTTATCAGTCTGGGAAGTAGTACATTGTCCCGATAATAACCCCAATCTTCAGTGTTTAATTTAACATATGAATAAAGGGGAAATACTCCTTTAGCCAAACAATTAGAGGGTTACAACACCCAATGCATTTCGCCCACAAGGTGGGCATCGTCAGGGGTAAAACCTGTTTCAACAGTGACTGGGAGCCAACTGCAAGGTTTGAAACGGAAAGTATTAAGAAGACGACCGAGAAACAAGTGAAGCGCGGTTTTCGGCGTGTGTGTCGTTTAAATCTGTCAGTTTGTATAGGGTCTTGTTGAAATCTGTGTCCGTGTTCATAAGTGTATCGCGGTTTTTGTAAATGTGAAGGTTTTCTTACGAGTTTAGTGAGTTATTGGCTGAAGTTATCAATGTTAAATCGTTTACGTGTATACTATGACCTGTTTCAAAGATGTGGTTGGCAACGCTTGATTTTTCAAAACGATTATATTTATAGTGAGCCATGTGTTCCTTGAAGCGTGTTATTAGTTTCCTTCTTGTTTGTCCTATGTACTTTTTGTCGCAGTGTGAGCATTGTATTTTATAAATACCGGACTTGTTCAAAGATTCTGTTCTGTCTTTTGTACTGCCCAGTAAATTTTTCAAATTATAAGGATTTGTATATGTTATGGTATAATTCTTATGTTTAAAAATTTTGTTCAAGCCTCTGTTTAATGGTGGAAAGTAAGGCAATTTTATATATTTGTCCTCTTTTTTGTTGTCTAATTTGAGGGAAGTGGCATTGGACAAGGTTTTATTAAAGTTATGTTTTCTCACTAATTTATTAATTAAATTATTATCGTATCCAAGTTTAGCGGCAATTTGTTTTATGTGTTTGAGTTCCTTTGCATATCTGATTTTATTGAGGGGGATGTTACATAATCTGTTTGTTAAAAATTGAAACACAGCTATTTTTTGGTTCATAGGGTGAAAGGAGTTGTTAGGAATGAAGTTATCAGTATGTGTAGGTTTTCTAAAAATGTCAAACTCGATGTGTTGTCTATTATTAATGATAAGCAAGTCCAAAAATGGCAAGGTGTTGTTTTCTTGAAGTTCATAAGAGAACTTAATTGAAGGATATATGTTGTTTAACTGATTAACAAATTCATCTACATTTTGTTTCTTTAAATCAAAGATTGTGAATATGTCATCCACGTACCTCAACCATATATCTGGAAAGTAATGAAATTTTTCTTTGCAATCGTTTTCAAAAGAGGACATGAAAATGTTGGCTAGAAAAGGAGATAGGGGGTTTCCCATAGAAGTGCCTTGTGTTTGTTTGTAAATTTCATTTTTGAATAGAAAAACGTTCTGTGACATGCATAAATTAGTAAGTTGTAAATATTCGAGGACAATTTCATCTGAAAAATTTTGTTTTAGTAACAATGATTTTAAAATTTGGGATGTTTCTTCCAGAGGTACACTTGGGAAGAGGCTTTTACAGTCAAAGGAGACCAAAATCTCAGACTCTTTTAATATTATGTTTTTTAGTTTACTTATCACGTCATAGGTATTTTTAACAGAGTGTTTGTCGGGAAAGGACATCTGTTTAAATTCACTATTAAGCCATTTGGCCAAGTTATAGGTTGGGCTATTTATTCCTGATGCAATTGGTCTCATGGCTTTGTCATCTTTATGTATTTTGGGGAGACAGTACAATTTTGGTATGTTTGGGTTTGAAATTTTTAACTTGTAGCTTAATTTATTATCAATGATGGTTTTACATCCTTTAATGTTGTCTTTAGTTTTTTGAATCATGGAATTTAATGGGTTCTTCTTGAGTTTAATGTAAGGTCCATTGTTCAACATAATTTGGACGTTGTCAAAGTATTGTGTCTTATCCATGATCACTATTTTATGGCCCTTGTCAGCCTTAATGTAAAAACAATCTTTATCTCTGAGTTGTTTCATGGTATTGGAATAGTTTTTAGGATGAGACTTATTTAATTTGTTCAAGTTGTGTTGGATTTGTATTGAACAAGCTTGTCGGATATAATTTTTGGAGTTTTCATCGAAAAATTCAATGGATTTTTCAATGTCTGTGATTAAATCATCTATAGGTGGTTTCCTTGGTGGGAAAGCAAATTTCAAACCCCTATCTAAAAGAGACAATTCATCCTGAGAAAAAGGTAGATTGGACAAGTTTTCAGTGAAATCAGATGTATGTGAAGTAATACTGGGTTGATTTGTTTTTTTTTGTGTATGTTGTCAATAGTTTTATCCCCTTGTTTCTTAAGAAACTTTAATTTTTTATCTAAAGTTATGGATTTAATATGAAACTTATGAGTATTGGTCTCGTGCATTTTATGTTCAAATGTTGTAACCCTCTAATTGTTTGGCTAAAGGAGTATTTCACCTTTATTAATCTTAGCCAAAGTTATTGAGCTACTATCAATTAACATATGAATGATTATCTATTTGACACGCCTTAAATTTGTAGCAGAGAATTAGGCAGAAATTACGCTGGAGCAGGTATATAATATGTTACGTACACTTACTATAGCGACGCTAAACAGAATGCGAAAGTTTGGCAACGATATTAATCTGCGACGGCGACTAAGGAAACATCGCGTTTACTTCCGCACGTCTAAATTTCCTCCGTCAGGATCGTGGTTCTTAAATCTTCAATTGTCGCGGCCCCCTTGAACATCATCATTAATAGATTTTATAACATAGTATTTCCAAAAATTCCCTTATAAAACTTTATTATTCGTAAAAACCTTTTTTTGGCATTTCACCTTACTTCGAAAATAATGTTGGGGTGCGCTGGGGTACCGCGGCCCAAAGTTGAGAAACGCTGGTCTAAGCCTATGGGGCGAATGGAGGTTATTTGTACAAGATTATAAATTAAACTCAGGCTCAGTCAACACTTCCGCGTTTATTTCGATTAATTTATCATTGTGTACAGTGGCGCGGCGAGACGTTTACCCAAATAAAACAAATATCGCGCGCTTGATTAGATCCCTTTATGGTCCAGTGGAAGTCAGGCTTCTCGAGTCATAAACCTGAATACCGAAGGATGGTTACGTCTTCCGGCCTGTAAGGCAAAGGAAAACGTATGGGCGGTCAGCCTGGAATTTGCAGTGTTTATGACCTGCCCCAAGGATTATCGGCGCGCTAAGTAATTTTGACGCGAAGACGTAACGCAGAAAACCTTTACTTGAAAATTTTAATTCTATAATTATTTATCGTCAAAGAGATGTATCGGTATTTAATTTTATAAATGTATTTATTGTTGACTGAAAAACAGTATTTGCCATCTTTTCACATTGCACTGAAGGAAGCAAATATGAGCACATACGCGCAATCCTTAACGATATTCAAGACCTGAACCTTCTGTAAAATGCCACACACTTAATCATGCACTATACTAAAAGAAATTTTCACGGGAAAAGGGTCAACGAAAAATTCTATGGATTATCATTTTTTGTAAACACAATACAGGCACTCCTCGACTTACGTAAACCCGCACTAAATTACTAAAAACATTTCGTTATGTTTACGTTAAAGTATACGTTAGCGGTTTTCGTAAGCAAGCGGGAACTAAATGTGTGCGGAGAAAGAATGCAAGGCATGGGTTGTAATGCGGTAGCCCCACTATGCTACCCAGCCACTGTTGCCAATCTAGCGAATTTTTAGTTAGATTTAGCGACTTTGGGTTCAAACTAGCGCCTAAAAAAAGGCCACAGCGTCTACCTATGAATCTAGTGAATCGATTTAACAATCAACCTAATTCTAGCGACTGGCTATAATTGCGGCGTATATCTGCACTCATACTAATACAACAATAAATTACATTATAATATTAACATAGTAACAGTAAATGATGTTATTTCATTTTCATCTGATGCTATACAACAACACAGGTTCACGTTAGCCGCTGCGTTTCCATGCCTCTATTTTAACCGATTACTTGTACTGTACAGATGCAGTTTACTATACTGTAAACACATACATTTATACATACACCATACATTATTAACACATTAGCAAAGTAATGTAATGGTTAAGAAGTTCCAGCAAAAATCGATGTCAAATGGAGTTATGGAACCTAAGCGCCCTATACTATACTGTAGGGGTGAGGAAAATTTTCACGCGGCGAGCCGCATTAGCAGTTGCCTCAGCGGGTCGGATAAGGGGATACATGGAAATTATGTCATATCGAATAGCCGAAAATAATTCAAATGAAACAATATTTTAGCAATGAAATGTGAATAGATAAACATATCCAGCATTAAGCCAGTTTAACTTTGTCTGATTGAAGATCTTCAGTACTTAACTTTCACAGATCGCTTTCTCATAATAGCTTCGCGTGTCGAATAAAATGCCTTCGCGTGCCGGATCCGACCCGCGGGCCATAGTTTTCCCACCTCTGCTGTACTGTATACTATCGGTAGTAATATTCGACTTAGGTAAATTTCAAGTTATATAACGGGTGCCGGAACGCATTCCTTAGTTAACCCGGGGAGTGCCTATTAAGTGTGTGTGTGTGTATTTTTGGCTAATCAACTTCTTGGATTATTATAACCATTACTCCTTTCACACCGAACACACAAGGGAGGAGGGAAACCCGGTGCCGGCATTAGCCTACTACTCTTAACGAAGAGCACCCAGGGGGCCAACGGCTTAACGTCCCTTCTGAAGGACGGAACGCAGACTGCGCGGTCTCCTCAAACCACACAAACAGGGGGCCGGGGGACCTTGGAAAAAATCCTACTTTCGCAGGATACGTCGTGCCCGCTGCCCTTTCGAACAGCAGGCGAGTAGCAGCCAGCGTCCTAACCACTATACCACCGGCACTCCCCACACAATATTGACAATTCAGATGTACGATATTTATCCTATTTTAATAAACAAGTTCTGTAAATATTAAAATAAAATATTTTCTTCGCGTTGAGACTGAACACAATTGATATTACCCAGGATGTCATGAGGAGCTTATTAATACTTCGTTTGAACGATCGCAAAGCATCCTGTTCAGTATGTGGAAGACAAAGATATATAATTGGAGGATAAGCGTAAATTGAAATTTTGGACAATTGAGCAGATGTATAAGTAAAGTTTTAGTTGTTACAAGATAAATAAAATCCGTATTTTTAGCAACAGAAACATAAGGATCTGCGAAAACAAAAAAAAAGTGTCCGAGTTCGCTTTGAAAAACTAGGAATTTCTAAAAGGCCGGAAGGAAATTCCGAAGACATAAGACATCACGATAGAAAATAAACGAAGATAACTTTTGGCGGCGGTGTCGTAAAAACAAACTGAAGGGGATTTAGCCAACCTCGAAGCCACATTAAAAAGATTTTGAGTCGTTAATAATAATAATAATAAAGCAAAATTATTTCCGTTCGACAAACCGCCTGATGGCAGCATCCATAAAAAATACACCGACCGATAATGAATACTAGAGTGACGGGAGTTTAAAAATGATCCAAGTCGCCGAGTCGAAATTTGAGCAAAGAGCATTTTTGGTAATTTATGAGGGGACCCAAACAGAACATCATCAAATGGTAGCTATGGACCATATATCTAAAAAAAAATAAAAAAATCTCTCCGGGAGTTTCTTTTTTTGTAATTTGCCTTCTGAAAAATGCGCCTCGATTCATAAATAAATCATTTTAAGCGTTCCCGTACGAAAAAATTCGAGGGAAAAACAATAAATCAAAAACTCTTAATTTTTACAATTTCGCGCTTCGATTAACGGCAGGAAACAAGTTATGGTGCTCGTAAAGTTAATGAATAAAACTGCTCTAGTCCTTAAATAGTAAATTTAAGAAATTTAAACAACGATCAATAAAAATTCAAGTCCCTCAAATTCGTAAAAAATAGGCTTCTAAGAGAAGAACAAGATAACTTTAATCCAACGAAACGAAGAACTTTCAGTTAGGTATATATATTCAATTTTAATCGTTAACGATGGGCTAAATAACTACCGCGTAACTAAATACCGTTTTCCAACCGTGAATGCATGCATTCATATATTATGCAACCAATTGTGTTTTAATAGAAGCTGAATAAACTTACGATGCACGTAAACTAATCGATATAACCATAACAGAGCTCATATAATTTTATTACGCATTGATCCAAGACGCATAAATCTCTCATAAAATTACGAGGCAAATTTTATATTTTCATTTGTTTGTGTGTGCAGATTTAAATAAAGTATATTTTCACCGAGCGTCGAAAACTTACTATAAGCAGAACATCTGCCTCCCGTATATCGTCCCAGTACTTATTCGATACACGAGGTACGCGTAATTAATTCCAATGAAGTGTACAAAAATAAATATCTCCTGTCTGTTCGTCTTTGGATTGGCATCCGACCCATTACATTCTGACTGAAACGAAAGACAAAAAAGAGTCTACCATCCATTTGGTGCTACTTGCATTGATGAACTGCGTAGGGCTACGGATAATGCGAGTCACTTGTCACCGCAATCATACCGAGAAAAAATCGAATCACGAAATGAAGGTGATTTCTTCTGGATTGGCAACTTCTGAAGTTAATTTAATTAAAATTATCAAAAATTATTGAGGAAGTATTTGAATGAGATGTAACTGTGATGATGTTTATCGATTTGTATCCTTCTGTCTGCTGTATGTATAAATAATTATGGCGAGATTAAATGGCCTATGGAGGGGAAATTCGGGAGAACTCTCTTACTTAAAAGCTTGATACCGAGTTAAAAGATTCCTTTTTTTAAATTGCCATTCTCTTAAAAGCAAACGGAAGTAATACTCTTACCAAGTCTCAATATGTGAAAATAATGAGCAGTACCCTTTTGATATGCTACTTTGACAATGAACACGAAAAATACCTAAGCAAAAACATAAAACACGATTTAGCACGAGACTAGCGAAACTGAATTGAATTAATTAGTAAATCGGGTTTAAAACTTAGAGAAAACCCCCGCCTTTTGCGGAGAATACGTTCCTGACACAGCCGCGAAACCGCGAATAATTTTATAATAAAGTAAATCATACACTATAACTTATTTTCATTAGGCATAAATTATAGCTTTTGCGCACGACCAGTAAATCGCTGGCTGTACAATTGAAGACATGTTTAGACAGACAGCTAGACGCAAATACCCGAAACCATGGATGAAAAGACCGCGACTGGCTAGGGTTTAGTGTATTCTGGGACGGAAACGGTTTGACATGCAGACAATGACGTTGTTACATCGAAACTCTTCCATTTTTCTAACAGCCCACAGAATTTACCCGGATATTCTCACGATAATTGAATAATCCTCAAAATATACATTCTGACAAAATTTTAACGATATATGTCATTTATTAAGTAAGCAATTTAGACCTTAACACGCAATTTCTCCAGATCACACTGTAAGTTACGTAGAACTGAAATTCATCACGAAGTTTATAATAAGGCATTAGTATTTAACCTTTAAAGACTCTGACATTTAATAACTCTCTTTTGCAATCACATACAGTGCAAAATCTATAATCCAAACTAATTAATGCAAGGGTGTGTTCGGATTATCGAGGTGTTCGGATTACTGGATTCTAAGTAAGGTTAAGTCCGGGAAAAATGCCGCATTTTCAGTTTACATATTTCCACCGTTAATGTCAAGCTGTGTTTCTTACAGTAGTTAGGTATCATTAATTATTGAAATTGTAGGACTTGAACTGATTTCTACTGTGGTAATTAGCAAAAATATTTCCGTTCAAAGGTGTAGGGCGTCACAGTTTTACCCTAAAATTTTTATCTCGCATATTTCAATTTTTCTGTAATTTTTTATCCGACAGTAACTTTCATTTTCGGTGGTTTGTAGGTGTTATTAGGGTATTTTTATTTACTGCTATGAATCTTTTTGCAATAATATTCTTCTGAATAGTTTAAAACTGGATGCGGTATCTCTCCCGGCCATATAGGGGGAGAGGCCGCGTATTTTTAAGGGAGAGATGCCGCTCCATAATATCGACCTTTTCCAAAGATTTTTAGTGCCTTTGATGGTGTTATTATTATTGAAAATCCCCACTAACAGTGGAGTGTAAACCATAACGAAAAAGAAGGTGGGCACGAGGAGGAGGGGGCATTGCCTTCCAAACTCGACCTTAGGTCTAGTCTTCCCCCAGTTGTTGCCAGTGAGGCCTCCTATGGGCAGCGTTATCATATAAATTTTGTACTTATTTACTTTATACCCGGTTGACGAATATAAAAAAATGCTTAAAACCATAACAAAGGGCTAGTTTACTGACATCACCCAAACTGCGATGCGGCGTCTCTCCCGTAACCCTCGGGAGAGACGCCGCAAAGAGGATGTTTACTATTCTTAGTTTATTCCATATTTACAGCTGACATTGCCACGAAATTTTTTAACAGTAGGTACAAAAACTGTAATAATAAATAAATGAGTGTACCTTTAATATTTTAGTACTATTACTTGAAGAGCTAGGTGAAGATTTTCGAAAAGCGCGGCATATCTCCCGGACTTACCTTATATGGCGTTTTTAAGAAAAAGTATTTATCATAATGTATAGTAGGTACATTTTCACAGTAAAAACTGAAACTTTATATATAAATACATGATTACATCTTGTTTAAGTAAATAGTAATCCATATTTTTCTGTTTTATTCCTTTCCCTAGGTTTTTATATGCCTGCTCACGCAGCTGACGATGTAGTAGTAGTAGTATAGTGTAGTAGTGTATCAATATTGATGTAAAATAACGAGGAAAAAATCTATTATGTATTAAATTTCTGTAAATAAGACACCACTTACAGTTCACTAAAATGACTGTGAGGGATCCGCGTTGATGGACGGAAAAATTGTACTCCACACTGGGCCGCGGCAGTAGGAATGAGCGATATCGGCACGGCCGGCCGAACGTGTCGATATAGCTCATTCCTTTTAAAACGTTTCAAAGGGCCATCTATTCAGCCGCAAGAGGCGTTAGTAATGGACATCTGTGCCCGACTTTGTTGATAAATAAAAGCTTCAAATTTCACTTTCCGACACTCGCTTAGCTTAACCGACACTTTACACCTGATGTTGAGAAACAGTTCGGATTACTGCGAGTTCGGATTACCGTGGGTCCGGATTATAGAGGTTGCATTGTATTTGATTTTGTAAGTCTATCGCCATTAAATTACTTTGGAGACTTAGTTACCTAAAGATAGAGAAAAGTCATAATTTAAAAGTCAGAAATATAACGCAATATGCTTAAGCACATGCTAGCACTTACACAAATTATTATATCCCAGATGATTTGTGGATTAAAAATGTCCTTTTTTCATTGAGTTTCCAATTATTTTCAGCTAACGCATGGTGGAAAACTTCTTTCTACAAAAGCTTTCAAGCATTGGTTTCTTTTAAAACACGCATTGGTACAAAATTCCTGAGGGCACACATAAAAAAAGAAGGCACGTCCCTTTTTAACAAACTCCTAAGCGCGCAGACAGTTTATTGCCCCGAGTAATAAAACATATTTGCAAAAAAAATCAGGACACACACGGGATTGCGTGCCAGCGTCATAAGATAACATCTTTTGAAGAAAAAACAGCCGACGGATCATCTGCGTTTTTTGGCGTCCGCAACCGGTAATTGAAACGCAAAAAAATATAAAAAGCGAATGAACAAACAAAAAATATAACGGGGAAATCACGGCGTTGGCCTCCTGGGTATCGGATGCGAGCGCTTCCCTCTGCGGAGATGAGGAGCAGGAGAGGAAAGGACGAGGAAGGAAGGAGAGTCCGATGGAGGGAGGTGAATGCGGTGGGGGGGGGGGGTAGACAATGGGACTACACCCGCTACTGCCCCCGCCCACGGAACCGAAAAGCGAAAGAGCGAAAAGAGAAACATAATCCGGGTTGCGAAAAAAAATTCAAAAAGGGTTGAAGGCGTGATGCGCCACAGTCGTACGCACGGGGAAAGAGGGAACGAGAAATAAAAAAAACGAAAGTAATTCTCGAAAGCGACATAAATATCCGCCCAACCCATTAAGGGAGGCCCTTAGTAGTTTTTATTCGGGTCGAACTGAGCTTTTTTTAGAGGATATATGCGCTAGAGGAAGTGAAGGGAAGGGGGGGATGCAGAATGGAGTTGAAAAAGATAATGGGGAGATAAAATAAAGAGACTGATAAAGGTAGAAAGAGAGAAAAAACGATGAACAGAGGGAAAAACAGAATAAAATGCAGAACATGGGATACAGAGAAAAAGAACGGATATTCACTGATACTTGGGAATTGCGACTGGAAGACAAAAGAACATGAAGATATGAAAAAGATAAAGTGATAGGATAAATAGAACAACATGGGTAGAGAGAATTAACAAGGAGGGTAAAAACAGGTTAAGACTGATAAGAGCAGAGGATAATGGAGAAATGTGAAGAATGGAAAGAACTGAAAAGAAAAAATAGGAAAAGAGAAAAAGAGGAATCATAATGGAATAAATACGGAGGAATTTGAAATGTATCGGCAAAAGAAGGCTTCAAAAAGGCTAACGAATGAACTAGGAGGATAATGCGTAAAAGAGTGATTTAAGAGAGAGATAGGAGTGAGAGGATATGAGGAATAGAAGATGTAATGTCCTCGGTAGGGCAGGGGATAATCGCACATTTTCACTGTACAATCCTAACAAATTGAAACAGCCTAAACTTCAAGATATGTGCGCTACGAGAATAGGCGTCTAAGGGTTTGATTTCTGCCCCCCTATATGAGAATATTTCCAAGGAATATCAAAACACTTCACAACTGAAAAAAATGATTCCTTTAGCACCAAAATGATCTTTCAAATATTAAAATTTTAATATAATCAGAATCTCTGATAAATAGGCGGATAAATATTAGCTAACAAGAGAAACAAAATTCTTTAAAACATAGTTTCATTATGCTATGTTTCACAACATATTCCTCCTTCACATGTAAAACCCAAAAACTAAAAAATAAACAGGCATAACAAAGAGCACGGGATAGTCCATATTTTGTCTTAAAGAAAAGTTCCGGGAATAAAAATCCAACAAGAATAGGAGAGTTAAGGGCGCAATATTTAGAGCTAGAATAAAATAAAGGTAAGAGAATGGAAGAGGGAGGAATAGGGCAGTAAGAGCCTGAAATGGCAAAGAAATGTAGAAAGAGAAGAGATACATAAGAGGCAAGATATAGTCACTCTTGGAGATAAACTGGGAAAAACGTGCTTTAAGAGGCAAGAGGGAAATCACACGAAAAAATCTAGAGATATGAAATAGAAATGGTCATTTAGGGAAACTCTCACGTGCATAAAGAGAGAGAGACTGACATAGTGTAAGGAAAGATTCAAAAAGGGAGGGAGAGATTCAAAAAAGGAAAGAGAGACATTAAGAGACAGGAGTGGATAGAGTAATGAAGATAAATGCAATAAGAAAAGAAGAGAAACAGGAGAAAGTGAAAATTACAGAGAAAGGTGAGGAAAGTGAGTAAAATGAAAGGATGAGAGAAATGGGATTAATGGAGAGAGAGAATGAAGGAGAACGAAAAGATTTTTAGCGGGAATAAAGAGAGAGAGGTAGAGATTTAAAGATGTAGAGGGAAATTGAGTCGGACGAAAAAGGGAAAGGGAGAGAGAGGAGAGAATGAGAAAGTGTTCCGAGTTAACGCGTGGGCGGTTACCGTGGGGACGTGCCGGCGTTTATCGAGAGAAACGATTGGTCTTTCACTCACTGATTGGAAGATATGCAGGTTTATTCGGGAAAACAATAAAAACAAGCTTTGGGTCGCAATGAATCGAATTTAAAGGTAGTTTAGGACTTCAATTCCAGCCGTTTCCGATTTACCCCCGAGCGCTCTGCGATGCTTTCTTTCCATCAGGAGTCATTAAGCGGACTATTGGAGATGACCTAACACAAACATTACACGGTTTACGTTCTTAATAAAAACATCGCGCTTAGTATAAATGATGTAGGGAACTCCTACATCTTTATTGTAAGGTCCCACAAAAAATTTACGCGCATGTAAACCACAGTGAATCCGTTCCTAAAATTAAATATTGAGCAAACCATATTGCCGATGTGCAAGCGATAATCGATATGAATCCGATACCATCAAACGGTACAGAATTTTGTGGAAATTAATGCTAAAAACAGCTTTACTCGGCAGTAAAAAAGTTTTAATCAATTAGCGGAGAATTTTCGCTAAAAATGGCCGCTTTGCAACCAAAATGTCTGATGTAGTCAACAGTTTTATGATTATATGAGTTATGTTGAATAACATCACTGCTTCTGTGCTCAGCAGACGTATACGGGTCGTTGATTTAAAAAATGATGAATCGGAGGATTTTTTTTAAACGTTACTACACTATATTCGGAAATTCTAACTTAAGTTCCGACATAAATCGGGGGCGAGGGGGTGGCGAATATGTCAAATGAAACACAGATGAGAATGAGTGGAAAGGAAATGAAAGCGAATGTACACGATATTACAATGTTGCTGTTTGGTGATTGGCTGGAGCCCTTTTAGAGAGCCTCCTAACGTTAATTTTTCTGGGTTGTAAGTTCTCAAATAAAACAAGGCCGCCGACTATAAACTGTTCTATTGTTGCAGAAGTTACACATAAGACTAATTTGATGGACCAACTATAAAATGAGTTCGGCAATTAATTATCGAATCACGTTATGCGATCGAACCTGCCGTTTTATAGACCACAAATGTCATCTTTTAGGGATTTATAACTTCCATACGATGATCATTTGCCTACATATTTGCGCGGCAAAATGTTAAGACGCCCATCAAACAATTACGCCGCCCCATGTGACCCAGTCGCGCCACATTCTTCAGAAAAATATAACAATGCAGTCTTTACTTAAAGAAGTTATTGCAATCAAGCACTGACTTCAAAAACAACATCTAATTTTACTAAGGCTGATGTTTGTTTTCATCAGCCGTTTAATGCAATCAATTAAATTGAATCTAATGCGATCACATTAAGCGCCAGGAACTTTTTACTTTCTCCTAAGTACTGTTTTCATGAAAAAATCAATTACGAGATTTCGACCGAAATACTCGTTTTGAGGTCTCCTGAACACGTTTTGATCATTTTCCCGATGATGTGTGTGTTTGCTTGGAATTTTTAGAAATATTACAGGTATGGAGAAAGTCATATGGTGGCCACACCGAATTTTAAAAAAATATGTCTAGCTAGATCAGGGGTCCGCAACCTGGTGCTCGCGAGCACCGCGGCGCTCTTTTGCAGCATTACCGTGCACTTCTACGTGGCTAAAAATTGTCTTTCCTAGTACCAATAATTCGATTTGTTCGACTGTTTTCTTTCTAAACGTACGAAAGGACATTTTCAATCACTTTGACGTTAATTTAGTTTTATTTATAATCATTCCTAATTTTAAAAAAGTATAGTGGTGCTCGCTGGGTGCTCTATAATATAATTTGGTGCTCGTCACCTTGATAAGGTTGGGAACCCCTGAGCTAGATCCATAAACAATAATTATTCCTCTCCTTTCCTCCTATTACGAATCACACCTCCAGAAAGGGAACATCCAAAGCGTTCTCACCGGGTGAAAAAAGAAGAAACGTTTTATTGGAGAAAAATTCGCTTCGAGGAACGTTTCAAAAAAGAAAACGAGAGAGATGCTTAGCGAGAATGATATATGGTTGAGAAGGGAGAGAGGCGAGGAAGAAGCTATATCCAGAAACTGTGTATTTCTCAAAGGTGTTGTCAAGGAAACCGACTTTCATGAGGACGATGAATAATCACGCAAGGAAAAATGACTGGTTCCCTAACTACTGATTGACTACCGACTCCATAATTATGACTACACAAAGTAATAAATTATATGCTTGCTTATTAAAAGGGATAATTGAATCGATAAAATTTCTTTGTACTGCGAATATTCAGAAAACATTGAGATATTGTTTAATTTCCGGACTAATCAGCCCCTTGGATTTTTATAGCCATAATTCCTTCCACGCCTGACAAACACAGAAGGGAGAAGGGAAACTCGGTGCCGGCACTAGCCTCCTCTTAATGAAGAGCACCACGGAGACCAACTGCTTAACGTCCCTTCCGAAGGACGAGAAGCTGACTTGTGCGGTCTCCTCAAATCACACAAGTGGGTAACGGGACAATCCCAGTTTGAGAAATCCGACCTCTTCCGAATTTGAACACGGGACCGCTGCGTAACCACTCCACCAACGCTACTCGAAAAAAATACAAAAAAATCATCGAATTACTACGAATAAATTACATACGTCGTGGAAATATATGCAAAGAAACACATACACACTGTATCGATTTAACGGAAGTTGAACTCAAATATATATCATCGAGATGGAAGAACTGATTCGTGAACTAAGAGAATAATGATAACGAAGTGAATTACATCTTTCAGCATGTATTTTATAAAGCTCTGAAAAGTAGCCGATAATAAGAGGCAAATAAAAACAAAACATTTTTTAGAAAAAGATTAAGGTTTAAACACCTTAAACGCGTCAAAAACACAAAGAGGAAATGATACCGCGGACGACATCTGTTGGCAGATCTTAGTGGTGCATTTTTTACGAGGAAAGGAAAAATGGAATTATTGAGTAGGAACACGACGTTAATAAGGCGGGGGTAAGTGAAGCATCGCGTATGAAAACCACAAAGCAAGAGCACACGATAAAAAAACGCGAGAGCGGCAGAGAGGTGGTGAAGAGGGTATCCGCGTGTGAGGCAGAGAAAATATGCTATTTGGAGTGGTAAAGGGAATTACGGAGAGGGAAAAAGCATGAGAGATGGAAAAAGAGGGAGAACCAAGATAGGAAAGAGGAAAGTAAAGAGAGAGATGGAGAAGGAGAGGTGAATGGAGAACTTTGAAGAGTGAGGAAAAATAAGGCCGAAGAAAATGTAAGAGAAGAATGCCAGATAAGGAGAAAGGCAAAAAGGAGAGTCAGTGTAGAAGCTGGAGAGATGGAGAATGAGAGAGAATAGGAAATTTTAAAAGAAAGAGAGAAATGGAGAGATAGTGGGAGAGATTAATGAAGAAAGTGGAACAAAGATAAAAATAAAAAAGAAGCGTAAACGGTAGCCATCAAAGGATTTTGCCTCCGTGTTTTTCGCGCTGCTTTCTCGCTCGCTCTTTATTTTTTATCTCACTCACGGGGTGTCAATCCGGGATAAGGATATGTTGCTCCCGGTGACCAAGACACAAGTGGAGTAATTAGATGTCTGGAGGAGATAAAAACTGTTTTTTATAAGGAAAAACAGAGGAGGCGTGTGTGTGGTTTGAAAAAACGAAAACAAAAAATTTAAGGGCGGACGAACGAGATGTTGGAGAAGGCGTGAGCGGCATTTTGGAGGAGAGAGAGAGAGAGATAGATGGAGGGACTGAGACAAGAGCGAACGAAAAGGAGTAAAAAGAAAGAAATTCGTGACGCGGCGAGCGGTGGAGGCGAAAAGAGAGTGGGAGAAGAAAAAGAGAAAGGAAGCGATGAGAATGCAAACTCGCTCGTGTTCTCTTCCTTGCTAAAAGGTAGTTTTCAGATGATAACCAACGCCATCAAAGAGATAAGTGCGCATAATCCAAACCGTATATGCGATTAAATTGTATTTGTGTGACAAAAATTATAAAATTACCTTGGATTGCAAGAGAAGATCCTACAGTCTATAGTTGCTACTTATATCTCTTTAAATAATCTCTTTAAATAATGAGCGCAGAAATCCGGTCACGCTCAACTAATATTAACTATTTATTATGACTGATAGTAATACTATTTTTAACAAACACTCCCAGTAGGTAGAAGATTAAAATTTGGTGGAATGTTTGATTCTTACAGTAAAAGCCATTTACGAAAAAGAAACCCTAAAAAAGACTCGGGTTCGACTCCAGTAGATAATTTCTGTTTCCCCATAAGAAAACACGTAAAATCGATTTTTCGACTTACAAATTAAAATGAGAAATAATTGACCTACGATCTTCGGACCTAAACCGTTTTAAAGAAAATATATAACGTTTCTTATTCTTATCGGTACATTTCGCCTACGATTCGAAATCGCTTAACTTATACGTTTAAAACAACTTTATTGGAAAAATTTAAGCTTTTTAGCGAAATGTTGCCTTGACGACAGTGTAACTGATAAACCTCGAGATTGTACTGTCGTTCTAAAACTAGATGCGTAAGGAAAGCGTGCTTTGAACGTTTGGGCCGAGGCTCCCAGAGTCAAAGGTTGGGGTGCGATCCTGAGGGCGCCCGAATTTATTTTCATAATTAAAATCGTGCTTTTCAGTAAATTCCTTTCGGTTAACTTCACAGGGACATTTTTTGTGATTAACAATTTTTATAGATATTTTTGCAGTGCACCTTATAATTTTCTGGAGTTAATAATTTCTATCGCGCACAGGAAATACGCAAAAAGCCATTTATTGACATGCAGACCTTTTTCGTTTACATTTAAAAATATCTCAAAGATGAGATATTTAGATTAGTTTATGCAGAGAAAAAAATCTGATGTGGCCACCACAAGACTTTCTCCGTACCTGTAATATTTCTAAAAATTCCAAATAGGTTAAATCAGCGGTTTCCAAAGTTTAGAAAGCCGCCCCCCCCCCCCTCCCCCCTTCACCTAAGAAAAATATCTTCGCGCCCCCATCTCTACCATGTTCAATTACAATTCCTAAACATTACCTACGGGACATACAGTTACCATTAACAAAACCATCTTAAGGATAAACATGGACGCAAACAATACATCCTAGCCAATTTAGGGATAGAATTCGGATGCTGCATATTGAAGGCCTCAATATTATGATGGTTAAACGGCCATATGAGAAAGCCTTTGCGTCTCCACCGACCTGTCCATCAAGCCTCCCCCCCCAAGGGGGGCGCGCCCCACGGTTTGGAAACCACGGGGTTTAATAACTATTTTAAGGGACTGCGAGAAAAATTTTAAGATTTTACAAAGAACAGAAATAAACACATGCCATACATACCTGATATTGGATATAGCCCCGAAACTCCAACAATTAAGAAAATAAAAAGGAACGTAAAGTGTTTACAATAGTCGACGGTAGGTGGTGGCAGCTAAACAATTTAGTTTTTGATATATCTCTTCAACAATGCATTATATGGAAAAATGTTTCCAACAAAGGTTGTAGAAAATTAAATTTCCTACAACTTTTATTCCAGTACATTTTTAGATTTATCAATTAATTAATTAATAGTTTTTGCGTTTAAGAGCACCCATAAAATTCTGGTCACAGAGAGAGACACTCACACACATCATCGAGAAAATAGTCAAAACGTGTTCAGGGGACCTTAAAACATGTATTTACGTTGAAATCTCGAATTCGATTTTTTTCATGATATACTTCGTATATGGAGAAAGTAAAAATGTAAATCTCCAAAAATTAAGTTTTAATACGATTTTTCACGCATTTTATTTACAAATGGCCATTGCTGTCCCAATTGTTGAATTCTATTATTGGCCTCATAATAAATGCACCAATTTAGTGCTTTAACACGGATCAGAATTTTATACAAGGATATAACATATTTGCTGGATCTAATAAGTAGTTAAAAGGAAGGAAAGAAAAGAGAAGGGGAATGAGCAGAAATGGAGAAAGAGGAATACGACAACAAAGCATTTGTATAGGATTAAAAGTAGCTGCAGTACAAAAACAAAAATCATAAATTATAATTCATTATAAAACATTTTATACGATGGAAATCATGCGCCATTGCCAAATGGTGGGAATTCATAAAATTAAATAACCTTATTTTAAATGGATTTCTTTAAATGATAATACAGCAAATATTTCGAAAAGAATTTTTAATAAGATTGAAAAATAACATTTCATGACTTTTATTTAAATTTTTTTAAACAATTTTCTGAAAATTTTTCAAAACTACTATAGTTAAAAGAAAAGTGCGACCTTAAAATATAGTTAAAATTCATTGCAGTTCATGTAAGTATGAAGTTCATAGTAAATTACTACACATTTTCCTTTGATGGTACATACATTGACTGTTCATTCACGTTTTATCCTGTTTTTACGCGTTAAAAAGAGTTAGTAAAATAATTCAGTTAATAATTTTGATTCTATACATTTTAAATAAATTATTTCAAGTAAATCCCTGCTGATTCTTCATACAATATATCTAATTATTTCTATTTTTCTCTTATTCTCAGCAAATATTTGGATAATCATTTGGCCTCTATCATAATGATGATTTAATCGATATAATTAAAACAAAGATAACTTTCAAAAACACTGATTTCTTTGCGCATTAAAGCCAAACCAGATATTGCAAACTTGACCGATTTTTCAAATCGAAATCAAATATCTTTAGAATACTTTTATGATGATCCCGTCATATTTGATGGGCAATTACGCTAGTATGTATATAATCTTGAGGAAAAGGAAAGGTAGTGATGACGGTGGCAACAAAGTGTTGGTGGGATCCCAGTGGACGCTTACTAGAGTTGGCGAGCCGTTGGAAGTGTCGAAGTAACACACAATGTGCATATATAAATTTTTTCAGGAACAAATGAGCACACTTTCAAAATTCCAATTGAACTTTCTTAATAATGAATAAAAATGAATAAATAAGGCTATTATATCGATAAGCAAGACGGAAAAGTATACTCTATAAATGGAATATACAGAGATTTTAAAAACTTTCTATATGGGAAATTCGCAGAAAACGGTATTGAAACATTGGGCGGTTCTTAAAATTTTATCTCTGAAACTATAAGTCGTAATTTTGTGGTCCTGCAGACTTTTTGTGATAAATGTTGTCCTCTATCCGAATACATTTTTTAATTCAATATACCTCACAGAACATATAAGAGCATGGGGGAGAAAAATATGGATTTTTAATTGTTTGTCGATAGAACCGACGCGTCGTAGCGACCGATGTAAACAAAATATGTGGTATCAATAATGAGGTCAGTGGAATTTACTCATCGAGATAAAGAAAGAACTTTGTCACTTCCACCTGATGATGCTATAATCGTAGTGAAACCGGTCGTGCCAAACAAATTTGTGGAAGTGACTAAGTTCTTTCTTCAACTCGAAAAATATGTGATATTATGATAGGGATTTTCTCGAATTTTTATCTCCGAAACTAATTATGTGGCCTCGCGGACTTTTTTGTGGTAAATCTGAATAAATTTTTAAATCTATACTTCACAGATCATATAAGAGATAGGGAGAGAAAAATATGGTATTTAACTGTTGCTTGACGGATGCCATTTAACGAGATACGAGTACATATAATACATTTATTTTCTCAAATAAAGTGGAAGATCTAATTGACGGATGTAGTTGAAAATCACAATTGGGCGATAAATTTTAATAAGGATCACTAATACAGGGTGTTCCGAGTTCTATTTACACTTTCAGAGAGGCGCTCAGTTGGAGGGGGTGACGTAAGATGGTGGGAAGGGTCTCATTGTGTCCGCCTGACCTTGCCATTCAGTTGCCATCATGGAACGGTGGAGTGAGGAGCAACGTGCGTTTGCCGTAGAGGCGTATTTTAAAAGTGGTGATTCTGCTACAGTCGCGCAAAGAAGATTCCGGACGCACTTCAATGTTGGTCGTCACGGTCGTGTTCCTTCAAGGCCCACAATAATGAAATGGATGAACACCTTCAGAAAAACTGGTCCAGCAATGAAGAACCCGCCAGGACTACCACGGGCCGTTCGCACCCCAGAAAATGTGGAACGTGTTCGCCAAGCAGTGGAGGCAAGCCCACGGCGATTGTTGCGTAAGCAAGCAGCTGCGCTCAATATGTCGCTCTCGTCCGTTCGCAGAATTTTAAACATGGACCTAAATTTCCACCCCTACAAAATTATGGTCACTCAACAATAGCTGCCGCGTAATTATGCTGCCAGACTAGAGTTTGCCGAACGAATGCTTGAAGTGTTAGCGGAAGATGTGATTCTCTTAACAAGCGATGAAGCCCACTTCCACATGTCTGGTTTTGTTAACAAGCAAAACTTTAGATACTGGCCGTCGGAAAATCCACGCCAAATTCATGAGCGACCGTTACATAGTGAGCGGGTGACTGCATGGTGTGCCGTCGGTAACTTCGGAGTTATTGGCCCTTATTTTTTCGAGGACGCTTATGGTGTAGCGGTCACTGTTAACTGTGACCGTTATCTTGAAATGGTTCACATTTTTCTTGTACCCGAGCTACGAAGACGACGCATCAATATTCGTCGCATGTGGTTTCAACAAGATGGGGCAACTGCCCACACTTCAAGAGCAGCAATGGCTGAATTACGTCGCTTGTTTCCGGAACACCTCATTTCATTGCGGGGAGACATTTCCTGGCCACCTCGTTCACCTGACCTATCCCCATGTGATTACTTTCTCTGGGGATACTTGAAGGCGAAAGTTTACATAAACAAACCGCGAACTTTGCCAGTACTGGCATCCCACGACACATGGTTCAGCAGGTGATGTTGAACTTCGAGGAGAGGCTTCAAGAGTGCCTGCGCCGAAATGGTCGCCACTTGGAGGACACAATTTTCAGATTCTGGTCTTAACATTTCAAAATGGCATATTCTCACCTACAAATTTCATTAATAAAATTTCTTTAAAAAATTTTTGTTCTATTTTTTCTCTATGTTCAAAGTGTAAATAGAACTCGGAAACACCCTGTACTTCATTAAAATCCATCCAGTGGTTCAGGAGATGAAAGTTACGACAGACGGACGGACGGACGAGACGTGCCCATAGGGCGTTCCGCTACTACCCCTTCGCTGGTGAAGAACGCATAAAAGCTTATATAATTAAAAAATTTCCCATAAACCTTCCATCAAAGGAAAAAATATTTGTTGCTATCGTCGAGGCAACCACGTTGAAAGCATTAACGTGGAGCGTGAACTTAACCCAACAGTGAAAATTTTCAACATTTTTATCTATTTTTTAATTGTAAAATTAATTATTGATTTCTCTTGTAACTCTACACTGACAGATGAACTTCTTAACTGTTGTATGAAGAGAGGGTTGCGAGGTACGGCGAAACAACACAATAGTAAATAAACAAAAACTCCTTCACCGTAAAAAGGAAGACTCACGCTGCAGGTTGCTGGTAAACACCGTCGCAGGACCTAAGTCAAAAAGAGAGACACGCACACGCAGAAACATGCAAAATCCACTCACATAGTTAACTCTTACCAAGCTACTACAGCTTAGCTGTCGAAACATCGGTGTCTAGTTTTAATTTTTGGTAAGAGTTTACTGTGTGAGTGGATTTTGCATGTTTCTGCGTGTGCGTGTCTCTCTTTTTGACTTAGATCCTGCGACGGTGTTTACCAGCAACCTGCAGCGTGAGAGTGAGTATTCTCTTCCTTTTTACGGTGAAGGAATTTTTTTTTATTTACTATTCTTAACTACTGAAAAAGTTTTAGAATACAGATTAACACCAGAAATACAACATTAATTTAACATTAAAAAAAAACGCCATCAAAAACTGTTGTGGTTCCGAAACTTTGTGCTTTGGGTTATAGTCCATTTCAGCATTTCGTGCGGTTGAGGCGTGTCTACACTTGGACCCGTGGTGTGAGGGGAAGAAAATACCAGCCAATAAGAGGTCGTAAATTTCCCTCTCCGCTCAAAATTTCTTGACGAGCGCTGTTAACACAATTGTTCACACTTTCCAATCGTATTTCAGCAACGGCGGAAAGCATGAACGTGCTTCATCCGGATCTATTAGAGCATAGAACTTCACTCGTCAGCAGCTACCGATGAACTGAGCGAAATTGGAAACTTGGCAACTTAGCGTCGTAGCCAAAGCGAAATGACCCGAACGCGAGCCGAATACTCACGAGTCCCAGCCGCACGAGTAGTAGAAACATTATAATGTGATAGTTTTCGTTAAAATAGTCTAATCCACATAATTAGACTTTAAAGGAAGACAAAACTAGTTAATATAAACTACGAGTTACAGAAACTTAAACTAATGCACGATAAAAGTAACAGCAGAAAATATATAAGCACTTTCGAGTTATCGAAAAGTCGAGTTAAAGACGTTAGAAATATCGAGTTTCCATTACGCGACAAAATCTAAAAATTTGTCTCTTCTCCTTTTTTTTAACGCTAAATTTATTAGATGCGAAATTAACGTGTGATCATGCACCGCTGAAAAAGACCGAACGTTTATAAATTCAGCGCCCTAAATTGAACGGACACTTTCCGCGCGACAGTTCTGTCAACCGAAACGACGCTTAATTCAACTTAATGAAGATGCATTTTAATTTTTTCACGCGGATCCCGAAACAAAATGGTTTCGGAAACGAATGTTTTATACACACTACACTGCGTGCTCATTTCAAATTGTCGCCGTCACTTTTAACACAGCGGACTTCGCGACGAAAATAACCTGGCCGTGTTTGCGGAATTCGGAACGAGCAAAGGCCGTTAATTATCGAGAGAGAGAGAGAGAGAGAGGGGGGGGGGGAGAGAAAAAGAGACAGAAAATGGCGATTCCATTACCCGTAAAAATATATAGGCAATTCCAAGCACAGCGATGCTGAAAAGGTTAGCCAAATAAATCGCCTAAGGTTAATTAAACCCTACCGAGTATTTTTGCGAAAAAAGGAAGGAAAGGGAAACCTTACGAAACAGCATCTGCATCCATTGGAGGACGGGTGATTTGGCAAATAGCGAAAAGTGAACACGAAAGGAGCAATTTATTGTAATTTCCCGCTTCAAACGCGGATAAGAAAACTATCACTAACGACAAGTTCTGCAGTTCTATTTTTATCCAAGCCCGTTGAGTTTCGAGAATTTAAAAAAAGAAATGCTATTTTTTGGAAAACCTTGGACCAAAATCAGAAGTCGCTCACCTTATATGCACGGTAGGCCGCATTGATAGATACGAAAGCTTCAGCGGACCACATTGGATTAAAACGGAGGGCCGGGTTAGAGATTACGTTGCACGTTACTTAGAGATTCTGTGGTCTCGTGTTTGGTGACCATCAAGGCTAAATAATTTATTTTTGTCTACAAATTCACCAGTAAAGCTTTTATGGCCGTAATTTTGTGATCAATTTCACGGATTGCTTCATCTCCATAGGTTTGCAGCTCGCATAAAATGCTCTAGCTGGCCGAATGCGGCCAGCGGCTCTTAAGTTGCCGAACCCCGTTTTTGAATGCTATAGAACGAGTTAGTTATCTAATTCGAAGTACTACTTCCATTAAAGTAGCAGTAGTCAAAACTAAAAGTTTCCGTAGTTTGCACTAATGTATTTTTCATGTATTTCCAAAGTTAATGGTGGCCGGAATGTAATTTCCTGCTGGTCAAATGCAGCTTCAGGTGCCACTCTACAGGGTTGCTGCTTTAAAGGAAATAGTAATGTTAAATATTTTCACAGTTGCGCATAATTTTGAAATCTTTTGAGAGTGAAAGAACCACCAATAATGACTGAGTTATAACATTTAATTTTAAGATTTTCATATACAAAGTTATAAAAAAACCTCTCTCCTAATGCGTAGCGGACAATAAAAGAAATTAATCTGGTTCGCCTACCTTACATGGTAACGTACACATCTATCAGGCTGGTAGGCCAGCTTACATTCTGCATATTTAGGCAGCTGTATATGTGAGCACTAAAGTTTAAGAAGATTTTTAAAACTTAGACTAATTCGAAACTATGCTTTCCAATGCTAAATCAGCAATTTTATTCCAAAATCCTCAAAGACTGATTGATCGTTACGAAAATAAAACTAATATATTCGCGTAATATACCTAAGAAAGTACATGGAAAATCCAATATCAATTTATTCTTAAAATATCTTTTTATTATGACAGACGAATACATTCCGCCAAACTTCACCGCAAAGAACAAACATCTGGTACGAGAAAATAGTCGTATTAACATGTGTTTCCGGAGTAATAATTTCCTGTAAAGTATAGATAACCTTTCAAAAACCATAAGACTTCGTATTACAGAGGGAAAAAATTAACAGCCTATTTAAAAATTCAATTCCCTCAAAAAAAAGTCCTTCACATAACCGTTTTCGGAGACACTTTTAAGGGCGAAAGAAAATAATTCACTCCCTCCGCCCCTCACCTACCCCTCGTAATACTTGAGAGAAACGGCACGCTACGCAACTTAATGGTGCATGACTTCCCAAATATTTTCTCTCCCCCACTCTTTGCAGCAGGGGAATGGATGAATATTTCCCAAAATTCCCCTCATGGGAGGGCGAAAAACGGAAGGGGACGCAGTTACACACATCGCTGGTGCATTAGATAGGCAAGAGAGGCGTTAAGGGCATAGTTAGTCATAGACGAGCGATGATGCATTTCCCAACGACCGCGAACCCTCGGAAGCGATCATCCGGAAGGCTATTAATGGTGGGGCGAGCGATCAGATAGTTTTTCTTTTTTCATGAAACTCATCGTATGCTTACCAAAAACAATAAATATTTCAGTAAAAATGCAGCAAGCTTTCAAAATAGATTGAAATAAATTGCAACTAGTCGTTTGCAAAATGGTACATCTGACATCATTACGAAACTTCCATAGAAATGACAGCATCTTTGCGTGTTTCAACCCTTCAGTGAAAATGTTGATGTGGCGCCATATGTTATGTTTTCAATATCGCGATAAGATGTTGTCTTATAGTAGTATATACATGAATTTTCGTAACTACAAAAAAAGTTTAAAAAAATATAACTAGTTAATAATATCTTCCATTTTTAACGGATAGTTTACCTCCGCTACCAGCTGAGTCTGAATAAATCTTTATATAACCAAAATATAAGTAAATTCGCTCACAAAAACCTTTAAAAAGCTAGCAATGTTTAAATATCAATAATGAGTGGAGACTACGGCGAAGATAATACAAAGAAAGGAACGACTCCAATGCCGCAATTTAATTATTAAATTACGGCATAGGAGTTGATTCCTTTCATTATAGGAATATTTATATGAGAACAGTGATCAGCTTAGACGAAAAAAACAATTCTTATTTATTTTCACAAAAATGTGATAAACCTAACTGAAAACTGAGAAGTTAATACTTCTAGTTCCAATAAGCAAAACAAATTTATCCTTAAATTTCGCCGTGGAAATTTTAGATTAACGAGATAAGCTCCATGAACGAGGATCCGTTTTAAACTATATACATGCAAAAAATATTATTCTCCTTTTCCTAAAACTTCAATGCACGACTGAGATTGTTTTTTGCAGAATCTTCCGGTAGGAATGAGAAAGCATCGAGCCTTTTTTCCATAAAAACAAATCCCCATAAACTGCATCAACACAAACATACGAATGACGGAATCATGGAAAAAATGAATTTGCGCGAGGATATCGAAGAAGGAATTTCGAGATGCATTTGTCTCCTAGCGATGACGACGCGGGGAGCGCAAACTTTTTTTTACGCATTTCAGCTTATCTCCGTTATGTGTTCTCGAGGCTTGAGCATTGAAGGGCATAATGCGGCTCGGCGGAGCGGACGCAAAGGAGAGAGGGTGGGGCTAGAATGGAAAAAAGAAAACAAGGAAGGGGGAGATGGAGAAAGAGAGATGTTACAAGGAGATGAAGCAAATGGGAGTGGCCAAAGTGGAAATTTGGATAAAAAATGGCTCCAAGGAAAGAACGAGTGTGGCGGAGAGATAGGAAGAGGAAAAGAGAGATGTTTGGAGATTGAGAGAGGGAAAGAAAGAAGAGGAGAGAGGTAAGGAGAGGAGTGGCGAGTTTGGGAAGAGGAGAGAAAAGGAAGGATGGAGTGAGAGGAAACAAAAAAAGAAGTGACGAAGAAAAATAGAGTTACGAGAAGAAAAGTAGTGAAGTAAGAAAGTGAAAGCAATGGAACGATGATAGAAAGAGAGGAGAGAGGGCCGGATGGAGTTACGGGAGAGGAGTATAGAGTAAGGAGAGGACAGCATTGAGAAATAGAAAGAGAAGGCAAAATAGAGAAGAACACCATTATCGTATATTGTCAGGCTTTTGGTAGGTTTCTGGCTCACCTAATCCAATCTGTCCCATCCAAGGCCTTTCTCTTCATCTGTTCACACCCAGAAAAGAAGATATACTTGGAAAATAAAAGAGACAGAGAATAGGAGTGAAATAGACAGGAAAATGAAGTAAGAGAAAAGAGTAGGTAGATTCGAAAGAGCAATGATAGGATAGGATAATACGAGAGAAATGGATGATGAGGGAGAGGGAGGGAGAGAGAGAGGGGGAGAAAGAGAGGGAGAAAGAGAGGGATAAAGAGAGATGGGAGAGAGGAAGGGAGGGAGGGAGGGAGAGAGGGGGAGGGAGAGAGAGAGGGGGAGGGAGGGAGAGAGGGGGGGAGAGAGGGGGAGGGAGGGGGAGAGAGGGGGAGGGGGGAGGGAGAGGGGGGAGGGAGAGGGGGGAGGGAGAGGGGGAGGGAGAGAGGGGAGGGAGAGGGAGAGGGGGAGGGAGAGGGGGGAGGGAGAGGGAGGATGGAGAGAGAGGGAGAGGGGAGAGAGAGGGAGGAGGGAGGGGGAGGGGTATGGAGGGGGGAGAGAGGGAGGGGGAGGGGAGAGGGAGGGGAGAGGGAGGGGGGAGATGAAGGACGAGGGGGAGAGAGGGAGGGAGGGAGAGAGAGAGGAAGGAAGGGAGAGAGAGGGAGAGAGAGAGGGAGGAAGGAAGAGAGAGAGAGAGAGGGGGGGGAGATTTGGAAACAGGGGTGCCACTGGTGTCAGAAAGGGCAGGATTTAGTACTGAGCGAAAAAGAGTGGGGGGGGTGGGGAAAGGAGAGCAATAAAAAACCGTGGCGGGGAGGGACGAGGAGGAGATAACGAAGGGAGAAAGAGGGAGGCGTCCGAAATGTGCTCGGCTCGAAAAAAAAGGTGATATAGAGAGAGAGAGGAGAAAAACTGTATACGTAGCTGGGGAAGTAGCGTGGGAGGTGCGTTAAGGTGGGAGAGGGCGGAGGTGGGGATTGGGGGGAGGGCGCGTGGGAGGAGAGTGGGCGTCCCTCCTCCCACCGGTGACGTGGCAATTTTTTTTATCTCTCGCGTGGGATCGAGAGGAGGGCGCGTAGACAGCGACAGGGACCTACACGCGCGTTACCGCAATCTTTCGACGAAATTTAATGGTTGGTTAGGCGCGAAAAATAAAAAAAAGCTGAGTCTTTATGCCCTAGTGAGGAAACAGTAAACAACGGTTTGTTTTTCTTTCGTCGCGATGGAGTACTCCTCAGCGTTTTTATGACGTCTATCGGTCTGCGTGTCCTGTTACGTTCGTTCGGAGAGATAGATAAAGGTGATCACTTGCAACGACTATGGTTAATATTTTTAAAGGAGGGCATTTTTTCATTTATTAATTTGATTGTGAAAATAAATGGTTTTTTTTTACAATTACATCTTGGTTTTGAATACTTCGAGATTTACTTTAACAAATAACATTTGGATTACAGACCACATAGTTTCCAATATCTTTTTCCTCTTTGATTAGTCTTCGCTACAAGAAAGTGGCGCAGAGGGAATGAGAGCGGTGGCTGTATAAAAAATTTTCGAAGATGTATTCTTTCTTCCAATATAGGACTGCGTTCTGCTTTGAATTCTTTATTCGAGTCGATATGATATTTTTTGCCCAGAACCGTCATTTTAGCTGTGGATTTTTTCCGAGTATATAAAAATGGAATTTATGTATAACTATTTCGGAAACGCTTTTGTCGAGACTAGTCAAATTATTTTTTGCTGGTATTCGAGAAACTACTACACAACAAAAGAGCTTATAAAACGCCTTTCTTAAAAAATATATGCCTTGAGAATCATCTTGCCGCTTTCACTTGTTTACATAGTTTTCGCTATTTTCGCCAGTTTTTCGTTTTTGTACGCGTTTGTAATCCAGTGTTTATCAACCTGTGAGACGGGAAGATCGTTTAGATGGGAAGTTCCGAAAATAACAAAATTACTGCAATAATTAATGTCCTTAAAAATTTCCATTGGTGATTAATATAATACTAAAATGCATTTAACGTAGAAATCCACTTCTTGGAAAATGTGGGGATTTTATTTTATTGGTGGGTGAGACCTGGTTTTTTGACAAAATGGTTGATAGGACGTAAGATGCAAAATGTTGAGAACTGCTGATCTAATCGAAAACTTAATCGATATCGTCGATTAAACGAGGAATTGTAAATCAAAACTGAATAATGCCATGAAAATGATAAAGCGCAACATGGAATTTACGTCGCTCAAACATCAATTCAAGAAACTGAATTTTATAAGATTAACTCTACAGTACTCGCGTTAATTTTCCAAACGCCAGTACTCGCTTGGAGTGCTCCTGACACCCAACAGATTTTTTTTTATAAAAAATATCACTATTATTCAATTAATTCTTTATTTTGTACTATTTATAGTAATTTATAAGTGAATTTTGAGAAGTTTCAAATGATTTTTTTTCATTAGAAATCTATTTCGAAAAGAAAGTTTTAAGGTACACTATCATGAATATTTTCGGATGCCAATCTATGAGTCAGTTGACAGTTTTTAGTGATATACTTATAATATCGTCAGTTCAATTAAATCGGAAATCCCACAATAGAACAAAACTATTAATTGTACACGAAAGGACCTCATGACCTTGAAAACTGTATTTGCTTTACTTTTTCAATTTGAATATTCGTGCAATTCACTATAATATTTATCTCTCTCTCTCTCTCTCTGTCTGTTATGGATTGGTAAATGTTTAACAGAAATATCGGTTGTCCCTCGTGGCAGTTCTGTTAAATATCAGCCGGAAACTGTCTACTGGGAGCTTCAAAACTAGAACCGAACACTGAAATAAAAAAATCTACAAACCTTGTAGGTCAGCAGGCCAGTGAAGAAACTGTTGAGATACGATCTCCAATTACGGGAAATAACACATTATACGATGAAGACCAGTGAAGAAACTATTGATAGACAATCTCAAATTATGTAAAATAACAAAAGTTCTATAGATTATAAGAATAATCTCAGAATAAATATGAACCAAGTCCGCACAAAAAAACAGCCCTCTCTTAGAAAAGATATCCAAACCAAAGGATTACTACAGAAAACTGAAAATGTTTAGCAGAATAGGTCCCAAACACATGTCATTCCAGCAACTGAAGGATCGGGGTCATAAATGGCCAAAGGAAAGGAACCCTGTCATAAAACGTATGCTCGGGGTGTCCACAGCAACCCGCGCGAGTACTGGAGGGTTAAACCAACCAACTCCAACTTAGTATATTGAATACAAGTCACACATAGTTCAATAAAATTGAGAAGTGAGTAATACTGTACATAATTAAGCCTATTTCAGTTTTAGGGCTAGCAAGCAACCCATTCAAGAGATGCGACGAACGCTATAGACAGCAAACTCTTGTGAGTTAAATAGCAACACCGGACTTTGTGAGTCTGAACTGTTCCGTATTCAAATACTAGTTATCTCCCCCTCTTCTCCTTTGGTTTTTAAAATACACTTTCTCTTAAACCCGAAATGAAAAAAAAAAACAAATAAACAAAATAGCCACAAGACGATGCTAGGGGAGAAGCTAGAAGCGGGAAAATCTCTCGTCGTGAGTCACAGCTGCGAAGAAAAAACAAGAACGACGCGAAAAAGATAAAAGGCTTTTGATAGTTACGAAGGCTCTCGACTTGAATGGCGGTCTCCATAGGCGAAGGAGAGAAGTGATGATGTTGCCGGCGAAAGAGTGGGAGGGGAACGAGAGAAAGAAAGATAAACGAGGATACGCTTACGCGGTCAAGATTTACGGAGAGATGACGTCATCCTCGAGGGACAAGACCGTTTGAATGAGGGCGCACGGCGAAGTAACTCGGTAGCTCCATCTCTTGGACGATTCGGAAGTTACATACAGCTTTCAGGACGCCTCGGGCACTATGATGTTCGCGATCGCCCTGCCCTCGGGGGAGCTTCGCCTCAACTACATGACGAAATGAGGCACAGACCGTAATCTTGAAGATCGCGATTTTTTTTCTGCACGGGTTGAAATTTACAGCTCCAGCGAGGAAAAAAGTGGACTCGCAAGGAAGGTTGACTGGAGGGATTCTAGGAAGCGGATAATTAGTCCGGAGCGAATTTGCATAGCCGCCGTCCCGTTCTTAGGGGAATATCTAGCAGCTCGTTAGCACATAGACGTTCACGAAGCCGTCTGCTTAGTGTGGGAAAGATGGACGGTCCTAAATAGGAAGACGTCATTCTGTAGCGATGTTAAGTTCTTCCTAGTAAAGTACGGGAAAATAAATAGCGATTTGCTTCTAAATGTACGTCTCAATTATTTAATTTTCCTGATTTATAAAAACTCAGTAGTAACGCGATGAGTTTTGCCAATTTTTATTGTATTTAAAGTATTGCGATCGAGAAATAAAAGAGGACATCGAGAGGATAAATATATTTATATATAGATCCATAAAAGACTTTATAATGATATAGCGTCTTTATGTAGGTTTCTCTATCCCCTAAACGACAATGTAGATATCCTTCAAATAATTTATGTATTGAATTGTTTCTAAGTAGAAGGCGTGCTATTTGAATATAAAGCTAAAAATCTAAAAGTTCATGAACAAGCAACTTAAAAGATACTAGCCTCAGGTATCTCCAATAGCCACAACAAGGTTAAATCTTGTTGTGGATATTGGAGATTCCTGAGGGAAGTATTTTTTAAGTTGCTTGTTCTTGAATTTATTTTCAGCCTTAAGAAGAGCTCGATAGTTCCCTATTTAAAGCAAAAGTTGAACGTAACATGCATTATAGTTCGCAAAAAACTCACTTTAAGTCCATCAAATCCAATTAGTTTCTTAATAATAAACTGAACAATGCCTATGACAATAAAACCTCAGATTTACTCTATTCGACCTAGCTAAGAGGCAATTCCTTATCAGCTTTATTATCTAGTGTTGCAATACAAAATACTAGGCACGCGCAAAAATGATCAATTCTTTTTAAGAAGGAAAACGCCAAACCAAGAAAGCAATAAAAGGAATGATTAACAATAAGCATAGGAATCCAAAATAAGAGCTATAACATAAAATTAATGTCAAACTGCCAGAGGAGAATATTCAAAACCGTTTTAAGTATGGTCAAGTATAATATTTCACATAATTTTCACAATGATGACGGCTTTTTAATTCAATGATTAACTTTATTTAATCGACGAAGTCAATTTTCAGGAAAAGATTGTCTTGGGAGAGCGTGATTGCCATAAGTGGCTGTTAGCCTTTTATCATGTCCTTCACATATCAATCAATATCAATTAGAAACGGCGCTGTATTTATGTCATCTGGTGCCGCGTAGGCAGAGAACACGTTGCCTGAATAACATTAAGATAGTATCTTTTGAATTTATTACCGGCTACACGAATGCTTTGGCATAGATTGATTCGATGACCCAACCCAAATTATATAGGAAGAATTCATTCTTAAAATATAAATTGCAAGGCACATGAGGAAATCGTCATCTATTTTTACGTATTGATACTAAGATGATTGCAGATTGCAGATTTTCGAATATAAACTTTATGATTTTCCTCAAAGGAGTGGGGGAAATCGTCGTCTGATTGGTAAATTACCATCAAATCATAAGTATAACCAGTCGAATCTTTATATCTGAAATATATAAAACTCGAAACTCTTGATATTTGAATTTTAGATAACACGAGGACACAGAAGAACTCCGATTATCCGAACTAATTGGGCCCAAAGGTGTTTCGGACAATTGAATATTCTGGTACAGTTCCACTGTATTTTTCAAATCTGAGTCTAATCCATTCAGACGCGTAACCTGAATGATCTGAAATTTAAATCTTTTATTAGTCTTTCATTTAGGTTCAAGTTACAGTTCAATTATATTCCATTGTCCTTACTTATACGAGTGCTGAAGCTATATCGTTGTTTTCTAATGAAAAACGTTGGCTGCATTCATAAGATGTTTTTGTTTATTTTCCGGTTATTATGAAACAAATTTCGATTTCTATTGGATATTTGATTAGAAAGTACTAAGGTTAGGTGGAAGAGAGACCAACTGGACCTTACCTCGCCTAATCAAGGATCGAATCAAATCAAAATAACGACAAAGAGGAATAGACAAGTAAATACTGTGAATTAATTAGGTTCGTATATAAGCCAATTCAAGGGACGATTACGCAGCGCATTCAGCATTAATGACCTCACTCCGAATGATGTTCTTAATGTAGTAATTCTCAAAAATAAGTTTTTTTTTCATCACTGATTTTTACGCTTATTCGTAGCGATACTGAAGTCTCATTGAAAAATTCTACAAATTTGGGAAGAATCAATTTCAAAACTAGATTTTCAATAGTTTTAAAACGAATTCACTATTATGCGACAAACTTATTGCTACCGGAATTTCTTTTTATGCGTCTTTGATTCGCTCTAATGCGGTTACGCGGCCAGTGCAATACAAATGAAAGAAACTTCTCCACTAAACAACAAGGCAACCATTCAGTCTCTCATCGTCTCTTATGCTGTGCGTATTAGTACTACAGCAAAAGAGATGAGAGTGGAGAGGATATTGTAGAGTGGAGATGAGACAGAGATTTCGTGTGATACTGTTTGAGCACACTTGAGAAGTTTTATCTCCTACCCCGCGGAACTTGCGTTGGGCCAAGACAAACCCTCCAGCACTTTAAAACTCGACTATTATGCCACCCGCAACAGCCACCACTTGTGCTCGTCTGATTCCTTTTATTGGGGAGTATAATTTAGTGTTAATTGTTTTAAGTATGTATTTAGCACATAAGAAGTCATTATGGAGTGAAAGAAGAGCATCTTGGAGGGGAGTTAGGATTGCTTGTGGAACGTATCCCTATCTTTTACATGTAAATATGGGTTCTGTTTACGCGAATTCGCTTTATGCATCACTTTTCTGGAACGCAACCCCTACATAAAAAGAGGGAAACCTACACTTTTCAGCGCTATTTCATATCGGTTACAATCATCCTCGCACGCGATAAAAGAGGGAAGGGATATGGCGAAGCTAATAACCGTATCTTATCGTATCTTCCGAGCGCGCTGTACACAAACATACCATCAGGTATACTTCCTTCAAAATTTGTTTTGTGATTTAAAAAAAAATAAAACTTTCTGCCATCGTTTCCCTTTGCCCTTATGTTTTGCAACTCGGTGATTAATTGTACACAAGTATTAAACAATGTGAAAAGAAGACTTTCAGCAAATTACGGTTTAATTACAATTTAAGAGAAAACTCGGTTTCAAATTCACATCAAATCAACAATAGAAATTATACCCATAATTTCCTATTTATGGGTAGAGCCAATGTATACTTTAATAATCTTTTACTTATTCATTAGAAAATCTATTTTTATCAAAATAACGAGCAAATTCTTAAGCTTAAAATCAATACGGTTTTAGCTCGAGCACCGGCATTTTCCAAATTGAACGGACTTTTTGATACAAGGATAATCCCTTCCTACGGAATTCGATACTGAATCGCTGTGTGGACATGTTATTTCCGCAACCTATTCAAAATTCAGCGCAATTAAACCACCGGAAGAAAGGGAAAGAGGGCCACAGAACCCTAAGAAACGAAGTTATTTCAAATGACCGCTCAAACAAAAGGAACTTTGTAAAGAATTTCTTCACGTCCTCGACACCTCTGTCAACACGGCCTCATCCACTCAAAAAAGAAATAACCCTTGTCCGTAAGACGAAAATTGGTGGATTCGGTTTGCCCTTTTCAGTCGGAAACCCTTCCCCTCCTTGAAAGAAAAGGAAAACTCCATAGCCAACTCCCAACCTTCCAATCCTTTTCCTCCATCCCTTCCAATCCTTTTCCTCCATCCCTTCCTAACGCTAATTCCAAAGACCGTTCTCCCATTCCATCGCTCCGCCTCGTGAGTCCACTCTCCAGCCACTGTACGCACTAACGGTCTAAATCCAAGCATAAAAGCCAAGGTCCTTCATTGACGCCTTCTCCGGCCAGAGCCTCCCCCTCCCTCCCTTCCTTCCCGCTCGATTTTCCCTCTCTCCCTCCGCTTTCTCCTCCTCCCTCAGCCTCAGTGCCCATTCAATACACTCCGATGGTTCCTCATTCGCTACCCCACTTACTTTTGCAACCCATTCCCGTTCCTTTTTCTCCCTATTTCTCTCATCGCTCTTTCTCACTACCTCCCTCGTCCCTTAACTCTCCCATCTCTTCCCTTTATCCTGTTTCCGTCCCTTCCAACCCTCTATCTACGCCTCTTTCTCCTCTCTACCCTTTTCTCTTTTGTTCCTACTGTAGGAGAGAGGTATATATATAGGAGTCCTACCTCTCTTTCTTTCCCTCTCTCTATTTCTCCTCGCTACTATTTTCTCTATTCCTTTCTCTCTCTCTCTGTCGCTCGCTCTATCCTTCTCTCTTCCTTTCTCTTATCCTCTCTCTTTCTCCACCTACTTCTCTCTCCCTCTCCCAATGTTCTCTCTCCTTCCCTCTTACCCTTTCTTTCTCTATTCTTCTCTACTTTTCTCTTATTCCTCTCGCCTTTTCTCTTATTCCCCCTCCACCACTTTCTCTCTCTTACCCTCCCTTTCTCTCTCTATTTATCCCACTCATTCTCTTTTCTCTCTCTCCTCTTTCTCTATACTCTTTATCTGTATTCTCTCCATATTTGTTGCACTCCTTTCCACTCTCATCTCTATTTTGCATTCCTCAATATTACTCACTTTCTCCGCGACAGTATTACCTCCTCCATATGTACATTATCCTCTCTCTCTTTCCTCTTCCACACTCTCGATCTCCTTCTCTCCCATTTTCTCTCTCTCTACAACTCCATCTCTTACATCTCACGCATTCCCTTCCTCTCTTCGCATCACTCATCAACCCTGTCTCTGACCACTCTTCGCCACACAAATGTTTCAAGTCCTTTCAAGTGCAAAGACTTGCTCAGCTTACCATTTTCCTTCCCTTTTCCCACATTCCAATCTCTTCTATACGTTCCATTTCCTCCCTTTCTCACCATCACTCCCAGAGGAGTGTCAAAACTGGAGAAATGATTAAATACATGTTAAAGCACTGTTGACACCAAAACCGTCGGAAAGGTTTTTGGGCGGCGCTTTCAATCCGCGAAGAGAATTAGTTTCTGGAAAGTCGTCGTGTCTCTGAAGGATTAATTTTAAAATCTAACGCCCTAGCAGTCCAAAGTGCTGGGGTGACAATTGTTTTCGCGGCAAGAAAACTTGTCGAGAAAAGATTACCTTTTTTTATAAAATTTTTAAGGCCCGATAGTGTATACCCAAGGCCGGCCCAAGCTACGGGCGAGCCGAGCGGCTGCCCTGGGCGTCAAAGGTTTGGGGGCGCTATCACAATTATTTATCAATGCATTACTTGCAGGTGAATAAATATTGGATACAATACACAGGGTGATTCTTAATTGCATACCTTAAATGTAAGCATCATGTTCTACACCTACAGGCAAGCGAAAACGTTCATATAAACATATGGTCGCAAACGCTTCGTTAGCGAGATATGGCAATGGGAAGCACAAGGACGGGAAAGTAGACAAATACCGTAGTTGTGAAACAAATGTTTATTAGTTGTGAAGAGAATTGCATGTGGTCAGTTGCACACAGTTTACAGAAGATGTTCAAAATGTCCACCATTAGTCAGTGCATAACTAAACCCTGTTGCGCCAAGAATTCCTGGCCCGCTGAAAGACGTTAGGCATGTTATGTATTGTCGTCACAGCCACTTCAATGACATTCCACAGCTCGCCCTGTGTATTACAACGTTGGGCGTAAACGATGCTCTTCAGATAGCCCCACAGGTAGAAGTCGGCAGGGTTGAGATCGGGCGATCGTGGGGGGCACACAACTGGTCCGTTTCATGCTATCCATCAACCTGGGTAGTGGCTGTCCAAATACCGCTTGACATAGCGAGTAGAATGGGCAGGAGCCCAATCATGCCGTACCAATGCATTGTCAATGGTACGTCATCCAGTAGTCGCGGTAATTGCTCTGATATAAATTGTATATAGGAGGCCCCTGATAGTCGAAGCGGTAGCTCATAAGGACCTAGGAGGTGATCGTCAATTATTCCTGTTCAAACATTTATTGCAAACTGATGTTGGAATCATCTTTCCTGAATTGGATGGGGGTTTTCATCAGCCCATATGTGCTGGTTACGGCTATTCACAATCCCATTCCGTGTGAAGCATGCTTCATCCATCACCAGGACTTGGCTGAGAAAATTTGGATGTGCTGCATCTTGCTACAGTAGCCATTAGCAGAACGCTCTTCGACAATCATAAACCGGCGGTTGCAGAGCATGAACAGGCTGTAAGTGGAAGAGACCCAACAACTGATCATGTAACACTCTCCACACCGTAGGATGGGAAATCCGTTGACGAGCAGCTGACCGCCTGGGACTAGTGCCAGGAGATCATTCAACGGCATGCAGAACATCGTCTTCCGCATCTGTGTTCCTGCGGCTTCGTGGTCTACCAGTGTTTGCCATAATGGACAGCAGACGGTCTGTTTCTCTCAGACAACGATCCAAAGAAATGAATGTCCTACGATTCGGATGCCGTAGTTGCGGATACCTTTCAGCATAAAGGCATGAAGCGGCTACACTGTTACGCTGTGCTTCTCCATACAGCAATATCATATCTGTCAATTAATCGAATGAATAATCAGCATAATCCACCATTCTTTGATATGTAACGTGAACACTACAATATCAGAACATCAACAGTAAGACTAGTTACCTCGTACGTGTCTGGTCGGGTTGGGAAGGGAGGGTTGTTAGTGTTAGGTAGCTCTAACGTTCGGCGTGTAATGGCACCCCTGTTATCCAGTGCCCGCCGGGAGGGAGTTGAAGAGCGGGTCTTCTCCAGATGTATATCAGGAGGCACGGTGCCGCAAGTGACCAACACGGTGAGAGAAGCGGTAGTGGCGACAGGTTGCTCTCGGCTGCGGGTGGTGGCCCATGTTGGGACTAACGACGCCTCGAAGCGCGGGTCCGAGGAGATTTTAAGTTCTTTTAAGGACTTGGCCTCTGAGGTTGCTCGTGTCCGAGAGGAGTCGGGTTCCGATGTGCGGCTTACTGTCTGCAGTATAGTCCCTAGGATTGACCGCGGTTCTGAGGTTTGGAGTAGAGTTGAAGGTCTGAACCGAAGGCTGTGGAATTTCTGTCGGGACTTGGGAGTGGACTTCGTCGACCTACGACCGAATATCGAATCGTGCAGGGCACCACTGGATCACTCTGGTGTTCACTACACGCCCGAATCGGCTCAGAGAGTAGCGAGTAGGATTCTCGAGCACAGTAGGGATTTTTTAGGCTAGAGAGTAGGGCAGGGTGTAGGTCAGTTTTGGGTCAGGGGATAATCGATGCATTTGTAGAAAATAAGAATCCCGAAAGATTATCTAATGATAGAATATACACCGAGCGTGACATGCAGCACCAATTTCGCGATAGGTCATTGATAGAATGTTCCGTTAAGGGCGCGACGGGTCGCAATTCCAATTTTGATGCGACGCCATACAGTCGTGGGAGTGATTGTGGTGGGAGCGCATGTAGTTTTAGAGTGGAAGAGAAAGTCAAGGGTGAGATTAGCATGCGAAGTGATAGTGAGAAATTAAACGTCGTCGTACTGAACTGTCGCAGCATCCGTAGGAAAATTGCTGAGTTCGAGCATGTTATTCGCAGTCTGCATGCCGACGTCGTGATAGGCACAGAAAGTTGGTTAACGGATGAAATTCAGAGTCAGGAGATATTTCCTAGAGACTATCGTGTCTATAGAAAAGATCGCGCTAATAGATCGGGCGGGGGAGTTTTCATAGCGGTTAGCGATAAGTACGATAGCAGTGAGATTCCGATAAGTGACGAGGATATCGAGAGTGTTTGGTGCCGCATAGGTAAAGATGGCTCCAAAAAGGTGTTCATATGCTCGTTTTACAGGACACCTAACGCTGGTGTAGATTGTATTTTAAGTCTCGAGAAACAATTATCAAAGCTTAGACTGATAAATCAAGATGGTATCGTTATAGTCGGTGGTGACTTTAACTTACACTCAATTGATTGGGAAAATCTATGTTTCGAATCTAGAGGTAAAGAACGCGAATCCTGTGAGGCATTAATCGAAACATTCTGCGAGCACTCTCTCCTTCAATTAGTCAGAAAGCCAACGCGATTGGGAAACATATTAGATTTATTAGCAACTAACGTCCCAGAAAGAATAAACAAAGTCACCATTGAAGATGGGATAAGTGATCATCAGGCCGTATATGCAGAGTGTAAGTTGAAAATCGATAGGCACCCCAAGCCTCAAAGAAAGTTTTATATATTTGCTAGGGCAAACTTTTCAAGCTCCAGGTCGCGCCTACGAGAAATACTACCTAGCTTCCGTGATATGACCGAACGATCAGGTGCTGAGTCGTCATGGAAACTATTCAAGGATATAATGCTAGAGAGTATCGATAAGTACATTCCAATTAAATCGAAGGTCGACAATAAAGAGCCACGTTGGTACAATAAGCAAGTTAGGAGTGCGCTTAGGCGTCAGAGAATATGCCACGCGAAAATAAAAAATATGCCGTCTACATCATCCGATGAATATAGAGCAACTAAAGTTAAGACGTATAAGGAATCCCGCGCTAAAGCGAGAACTACTATGCGCGAGGCTTTTACTAACTTCCGGAATAAGGTATTAAATAATTATTTGAAGGAGGACCCTAAAGCGTTTTGGTCCTATGTGAGAGAGGTCCAAGGTAGAGGCCCTACAATACCTTCCCTGCGTAATGACTCGGGTGACGTTATTCATGATAGCGTAGAGAAAGCCAACCTGTTTAACGGTCATTTTGTAAAAGCATTCACAGCCGTCAGCGACCATTGCGTACATGTTGCACCCGCAATAAGGGGGGGAGGGCTGATGGACGATATAGTATTTTCTGAGGTGGGAATAGCAAAGCAATTAAGTTCCATCAGACATAACAAAGCCACTGGCCCCGAAGAAATTCCTGCTCGCGTTTTAAAAGAATTAGCAGAAGAAATAGCACCTTTTCTTCTGATTATCTTCGAGAAATCCATTTCTCGCGCAGAGGTCCCTAGCGACTGGAGGTTAGCGCACGTTACCCCAATTCATAAGGGCGGAGACAAGGAGAACCCAGAAAATTACAGGCCGATTTCTTTAACTTCGATATCGTGTAAGATTCTCGAACATATACTCGTTAGCAACATAATGCGATTTCTTGATAGTAATTTATTGTTAGATGATTGTCAACACGGCTTCAGGAAAGGCAGGTCATGTGATACTCAGCTCGGTCTTTTTGTTAATTGTTTACTGAGAAGCGGAGAAAAGAATACGCAGGTCGATGCCATCTTCTTAGATTTTAGGAAAGCCTTTGATAAGTTAACTCACAGGAAGTTAATAACGAAATTAGAAACCTTAGGCGTAAATTCTAAAATCGTTAGTTGGATCCGTGAGTTTTTAAATCATAGGAAGCAGATGGTTGTTATAGATGGGAAATCTTCGAACTTAGTGGAGGTTGTCTCTGGCGTTCCACAGGGTAGTGTAATTGGTCCGTTATTATTTCTAATTTATATAAACGATATCAGCTCAGTAGTCAGAAGTAAAATTAGGCTTTTCGCGGACGACACCGTCATCTATAGAGAAATAAGCAATCCGGAAGACCACCAGTATCTCCAAAATGACCTAGAAGCTATTTCTGCATGGTGTAAGGAATGGCAGTTAGAGATAAACCAAAAGAAAAGCTGCGTCATCAACTTCTGGAGAACCAAGAGTATCTCGTTGAATAATAATTATTCGTTGGACGGAGTAGATATTCCAGTTTCAGACTCGATTAAATACCTCGGAGTCACGATCCATCGTGATCTCTCGTGGGACACCCACATTCGCCGATTGATAGGTGCCGCTAACAAAAAGCTGGCCTTTATAGGGAGAATAGTTCGAAATAGCTCCGAAAAAGTGAAAGAATTATGCTATTTATCCTTGGTTCGACCGCAGGTCGAATATGCTTCAGCTGTGTGGGATCCTTACGAAAAGGGACTCACTAACGAGATAGAAAGGGTTCAGCGCAGGGCAGCTAGATTTGTAAAGAGGAATTACGATAGTAAACAAAGCGTAACATCATTAATAGAAAATCTGAAATGGACATCGTTAGAGGAACGTAGGCTGCAGGCTAGAACTAAACTACTGGAAAAATTTATGTCGGAGGGACTAGCGAATGAGGTAGTAGGACTTATCAGAAGCCCGACGTATTTCGGAAGGCAGGACAGTGATGATAAGATTCGCGAGATTGATTGTAGAACGGAGCGATATAGAGGATCGTTTTTCCCTAGGACGATAAGAGACCATAATAGAAAAAGATGACGTAGGAAAACTATGGACCCTTGGTGCACTGCACCCCCTGCCATCCACCGAAAAGGTGACTTGCAGGGTATAATGTAGATGTAGATGTAGATGTCTGTAGACTGAATGATTGTTTGCTCCGTATCATGGAATTGCCTCGTTTTTGCTATATGTAATTTTGCCATATCTCACTAACGAAACGTTTGCGACCATATGTTTATATGAAAGTTTTTGCTTGCCTGTAGGTGTAGAACACGATGCTAATATTTAAGGTATGCAATTAAGAATCACCCTGTATATCGAGGAACAAGCTATAATCTTGATGGTATTCCTTTCAATTTTTCAGTATCAATAATTTTTACAGAGTGATTAATAAATTAATATGTCCTTTGTAAATATCTAAACAAACATTAACGGAGGGGAGCCCTGCAGTGCAATCTCGTCCAGGGCGCCAAAATTCCTCGGGCCACCCCTGTGTATACCATTAACATTGCAAAAATTTAGGGGAGAGCGGTGCTATCTACTAGGTAAATAAATTAGAGTACAATTGGAAAGTCCTGAATTGTGCGACTAAATATTACTGCGTTTGATTTTGAGTCCCAATATGAATGAAGCATAGAATGTTAAATCACCCAAAATATTTTATGAGCATCTATGAAAAATTAACAAAAATTAAATATTAACACCCCATAAGAAGCCTGCAATTCTACTCTTGCAAAGATTTTTAGCCTACTTTCCAGATTGGAAATAGACTTATAGTTTGTCGTTGTGTCTGTCTGTCCCCCCTATTAACTTTTGAACCAATAGACCGATTTTCATGAAACTTGGTGGAAATCTCTTGCTACATGGGCCGAGCTCCCGAAGATCGTTTTTGTTGCGAATATTTAAGTCCCGGGTTCGATTCCAGGAACTATCCTTCCCATTTGTTTTACATGGGAAATCTGAAATCCATCGTGCAGGGTAATTTTCTCTTGCACATTAAAATATCTTAGAATTGTAATATCGGAGCGAGTTTTGTACTATTCTCTGAGGAAAGGAATGAAAATATAAATTTTTATCGTAGAATAATGCTTATCGATTGTATTTCTTAGAATTTCGCGTAAATACTGGAAATTTTGCAGTTTTTATCATTACGAGAGTGTTGTCATAGCAACAACTATTGTTGGACTCAGATTCGGTATATTCTAATATGTACACGCGTTATTTTTGCCGCACAAATACGCGTGATCAATTTAATATTCCATTCGAATGTATTTGTAATATTTTATAACGCTAAATTATGAAATTTTGGAACAAAAAGAGCAACTCATTCGCGATGATTTTTTTCAAGCCAATAAAGTCAATATAAGTAATTGCTGCACCACATTTAATTTAAATAATTACGTTGAAAGCAGGCATCGTAAGTTCCGTTTGGAACATCTTGTTTTATTATTAATTCCTCGAAGCAATAAGAGGTTAGAATAAACTCTGGAAATCAGTAACACAATTATGCCCTGACCGAAAATTGAATCCAGGTCTTCCAATTGCCGGACGGATATTCTACCACTTAAGTAACGAGACAAACTAATCCTCCAATTTCAGAATACTGTATATCTCTCAAGCTGCCACGACAGCTCTGCTAGTATCAACTTTCTCCAACCCTGCTGATTTTCCGGTAAACAAATATCTTGTGTGCGGTAAATAAACATTCAGCATATAAATTTCGAATATTTCAAGTGATAAAACATTTTCAATTTCTAAGTTTTTCATCACAAAACCGTAATTCCTGAATCTTAGTCAAGACAGCCGCAAAAACAGCTAAAAAGATATAGACAGTGAGAAGAGTACTTCGCATAAGTTAGAATTGAACGCAGGATAAATTATGCAGAGTTAAGTTTCAATTGCAGATGCCACGCCTACCGAAAGCGAGTTAATTCTTTATTCATTGGGAGGCGCAACGTAATTAAACCGTGTAAATAAGGACTGCGGAAATGTTATGGAGATTTTATCCGTGGCTAAATTAAAGGAAGGAAGAATTTATTCCTCCAATTACAGTTTCTTTCAACGAACCGATTTAATTCCGAACCGAGAATTGAAGAGGAAGTCGATTTGAAAAGCGTATAATTTTAAATCTTGTTTACCACCGAAAAAAATATCATGAATTTTGATAGAGGCGTAGACGCGATGAAAAATTAATAGAAAAATGGCAAAATGAATTGCGTGACCAAAACACGTAGGTTAATATTTATGGCAGTAATGGACGTTTGATTGAATTTTACACCCAATTCGTACAAACATATTAATACTGAAATAATTATTTAATATATGAATGAATTTATGTCGCATTACTTATTAGATCTACTCTGCAGCAGTTTGCAAGAAAAAATTATATACTAGCTAAGTTTAATAATTCAGCTTATATACTGAATTTGACCAGACAGTTTGATCGTTTTCCGTAAGCTTCGGCAACTGTATTCCGATGCTCTAATAGTTTCATGTTATTGAACTAATCGAAGGAAAACATATTATAGCAGAGAGATACAGAATCACCACTTATATTCTTCAATAATTACATGCGAGAATTCATAAATATATACGTATATTTCATCCTGACATATATTATCTGCAATTCACAGAGGTTAAATATATCCGTTGAAGTTGTTTTCTGCGGCAAAAAGAAAGTTATTATGTAACTTCCATGTTTTGGTAGCACCTCAAGTCAAGATTCAGATTTACACCGACTATGAGTGATTATTTCCTTGTACAAAAAACACTCGAAAAATGGCCGTTTTACTACGACGCTCAGCTAGAATATTATCTATGTTCCGCTATCGTTACAATTAAGAACAAAATTGAACAATGCAAACTAAAATTTTTCGAAAAACCCCCAAATCAATCTTTACAGAACAGGACAAAACAGGACAAAACACCCAAAGAGACGTCATATTTCCTAGTTTAATTAACGTCCATTAACTGAAACATCTCTCTTCATCGCCCTAATCTACCAACGATAATGTCTGTTTCATGTATTAATGACCATGTCCATTCTCGAAAAAGCTACCTGTCACCACACGCATTCTCACGCCATCATAAAATGCATAAAATGACTTGACCTCACAATCAGGAATCCGATGACTCAGAAAGAGACAGATGTACAAAAAATAAAGAGAGATAAAAAGATTCCTTTAAAAAACCATTCGCGGTTATGAGAACAATTCGATCAACACGCTTCCGAGCTGAAAAATCCACCACCCTATCTCAAGACACAAAACTTCTTTGAGTTAGCTCGTGCATACCTATATAATAAAAAACACGAAGGAATAGTTACCACTCCCATTAACGGGCATGAGACTCTCTCACCCTCCTCTCTCTCTCTCTCTCTCTGGAGATCTTAAAAAACATCTCCTTCCCACATTCCATTGCCACTCAAAAAACAACACCCAAACCCTCTCGCACACAAAACACATTATCCTCATCCCGCCCAACGGGGGTGCGCACACACGCACACCTGGTGCTAATTCCGTTCCAATTAAGTTCCTCCTCGTATCCAACGAGGGGAGAAAAGTGGAGATAGTAGGGAAGGAGAGAGAGAGAGAGACATCTTCCGACATGCTTGCGAAACGCTTTAAACCGCTCGATATACGACATTGTCGCGGGTCTTTTCCGATCCGTCGGACCTGTAAGATTATACGCGATTCCCCCGAGTTTACTAAGAGCCGTAAAAGAAAATATGTCCCCCGCTCTCCCTTTTCGCTACGGGTAACGATCGGGTGTCCACCGGGTACGGGGAGGGGGAGAATAAAAGGGGAGGAGAGAGAGAGAGGGAGAGAGAGGATACGGCAAACCCAGAGAGTGGGAGGGGCCATATGTCCCCCGGAAAAGGAGTTGGTAACCATGGGGTTTCAAATTGGATAAACGGGTGAGAACGTTTTAAAATGCAAATAGGAAAGGGGATGCGTAATGGCAGGGGTGTGGCTCGTAGGGAGGGAAGGACGGGTGGTTTGACGACCAAATTGGGAGGCAGTGGAGGGTTGGAAAAGGGAGGGGATGGAGAAAGGGTGGAGGAGAGGTAGAGTGAGAGAGAGGGAGAGATGGACGGCAAGAGTGGATTAGGAAAAGGGGTGACGGACCAGCCTACCTCTCATCCTAAAAAGGGGGAGCGCATGGGATGGTGTGTGTGTGTGTGCGTGTGTGGGGGGGGCGGCAGGCAAAGAGGGTTATAAGGTTTGAAAGGGTGGAGGTAGAGAGAGAGACTAACACTGAGGGAAAGAGGAGTAAACATGTGAAGACAGAGAAGGCAAACACAAAACGCAGCTCTAGCGAGCGAAAGGGAGAGAGAGAGTGAGACACAAAGAGGGAGAAAGAGGGAAGAGGGAGGGAGGGAGAGAGAGGGGGGAAGAGCGAGGAGGAGAGAGAGAGGAGAAAAAGTCAAGTTTATTTTTTCAAACAAGGGAAGCGGTGGAGGTTGTAAGAGGATCTTAAAAAAAGCCGATCCTTTTATTTTTCAAAGTCGGATAGGTTTTAAAAGGTTACTTAGAACCTTCTCCGCATAACCGATGCCACGAAAACTAACGGGTTTCACGAAGATTAATTACTGATAAGGAAAGGGGATTTTGCGCTGCGAAGTTTAATAACATGATGTGTCGAGGTGATGAAGGTTTTCGCAATCATCAAACGCCGCGCATAACATGTCAACGTCCCGACGACAAAAAGAAATAGTTTTAAACAGCACCTGGCGAGAACTGCAAATGAGAGTGGCCACTTCACAGTCAAAAAGCTCCAATCGCTGAGAATTCTTTCGTTAAAAATAGAACAATAAATGATAGAGCTATCTTCTGCAGCCATAAACAGCTTTAGTAATCAGGATATTGATTTCAGTAACAATACAAATATCCTCCGGATCAAATAACATCGATTCAATTTTTGGTTAACACAGTGGTATATGTAATAGATTTGAGCCATAAGGCGAGTACGACAATCCATTTTTAATCCGAAAGAGTTAACTACATAAATTACAGTAAAACATCTACACAACGAGCGCATAAAATTCGAATTTCCAATAATAAGAACTAAATTAATTTCCGTAAATACACTCGATTGATACACTGATGTCCTACAGCCCAGCATTTCTAAGAATCGAGTCATTTTGATCATACAAGCAGGTCCAAGTTATAAAATCCCAATTCATTGAAAACGAGACAAGAGAGGAGCTTTGATTAATTTTAAAAATCACAAACCAAGGAATTCATTATAAAATGTTTCGCGTTGAACGAATTTCTACTTCATCGACTGGCTTACCGGTCAAGATAAAAGTGAAACAGGGAGTTTATAGATGATTAATTGCGCGAGCTTTTCGGGGATCGTAAACCTAACCGTGTAAGGAGAGCTTGGCAAATATCAAAGTGATTAATTATAACGGCTCTAACGTCCCAATCTGTCTCGGATAATTCAAGACGACGGAATGATGTTGATGAACGATGGAAAATGGGTTCGTAAAGGTAATCTAACTGGATGGTTACGTCCAAACCGAATACACTCACGCTTTAAAATATATAATTCAACAACACAACGAGACTGTAAGAAAACACGTTCTATTTATAAACAAACTAAGTTTTAGAAGCATGCTACGCATAAAATAGATTTGTATAAGTATTAAATGCGATATATATATATATATATATATATATATATATATATATATATATATATATATATATATATATATACTTACACTCGGAGCCGCGTAAGATAATTTTCAGAACTTCGACACAGTCTATGCTCATAAATTTACGAACAGAAAAACATAACCTTGAACCAAATCAATTCAGATATAATGCATGTCTCTTAGGCATCCCAAAAACTTCCCAAGTCACACTACGTAATTGTGTTCTGTAGTGAAAAAGATGACGTCTCTGAATGGAAATTAAAAAAAGCCACATGCTAAGTTAAAAGAGCCGCGGTTTGGCCAACCCTGATATAGAGAGAGAACTGTTCTCTCTCTGTAGCTGAAGAAGGAGTAGTTCCGAAAGCTTTACGTTTGTGATGTTTCTGTGTTTTTGTGTTATTTTACGTGTGTCGCTTCGACATCGCCGGGGCCTCGCCAACCTGAAGTCGTCTGATTGGTGAGTGCTCACTGGGTTTCCTCATCCCAACACCTTGTTGACATCCATATATATATATATACACACACATACATACATACATACACCCCACCTGTTTTAATTTCATATATAAATAAATAAATGCAAACATATATCTTTATAGTGGTAAATTACCCAAAAACAAAAACAAAGCGGCATAAAAGTCGAAAGATAAACTTCCCAGGAGGTCGTTTATACCTAAGCTTATTTTTTAATCAGAATACATTTGGCCTCTGAATTAAATTAAAATATACCTCTTCGGCGCCAGCCTGCTCGGGAAGTGTTATCAAAAACAAGAGCCGTGATACACACGGATATAGGTGAGTGGTTTTTCGCACCGTATCTCAACAATATTTAGAACTACAACGAAGTGTATGACAGCCACTGACGTTCTCCGCAAATTTACCTATTACTTTCCCGACATCACTACATATTTATTGAAGATGTTCAAAAACAGCACTCAGGCCTATTACATTGAACATTATAACAACATCAACTAAGGAATAAATTATAACTATAAGTAAAGTAACATAAACAACATGCTGAAACACAAAATAACAAGAACAATTCAGCAGGCCGCGAAGTGGGTTTGGGGGAAAAGTTATTTGGTTAAGGAAATTCTGTTGAGGAAGATATCGACGTAGGGGGAGAGCTTAAGCAAAGCGTTATAAAGACCGGGGAGACGGAAGGATAGAGACCGTTTAGTGACTGCAAGACGTGGGGTTTGGCAGTGGAAGAGATCTGAGAGTCGGGTGGAGCGCGAGGGGACACGGAGTGGAAACATCAAGGATAGGTCGGGTGACCTGTATTTGCTAGATATAGAATTACTTAGGAACTTAAGGTCAATGGATGCTCTCCGATTAGAGAGAGAGGATAGGCCTAATGACTTACTGGCAGATGAGAAGGTAGAGGTTACGAAGAGAGGGAGACTATAATTTTACATTAAGCGCAAGAAACAAATGATCTACAACCTTATAAAAATTTTTAAATATTAAGGTGCCAAAAATTTAGCTACATGCATGTGCAACAATGCTATTCAAAAATAATTTTTGATAATGTACTCATTAATTATAAATGAGTTCTGATCTTATAAAAAAAATTACTCTCAAGGGGTAAAAAATACCCTCACGATGCTATCCGCACTATCCACAAAAAACATTCACGATAATTTAATTCGAATTCTAATTGAAACTATACGCGATGTTAGTTACCTTTCAATTCTCAGTTTGATTTTTAATCCACCCTACATTACCAGCATAGCCCTTAACGCGGTAACTTTTTCAATTCTCGCCTCGCAATAAAAAACTGCAGTACATCGACACGCCGACGAGTAATTGGAGTAATGGAAAGGCCTCTGGACTTCTTTTGTGTTATTCGAGTGAGAGTGTGAGAGAGAGAGAGTGGGGGGGGGGGGGGGGGCAGAATGAGGGAAAAACTGTGGTGAGGAAAAAATAGTTACACGGTGGATGAAAACACCTCAGTTCCAAGTAGCGTCGGCAGATGGGAGTGGGGTGCGGGGGAGGGAGGAAAAGAACGGGTAAACAAGCTGGGAGCTGCTACTGCTGTTGCTGAAAAAAGAAGGAAATTCGGGGAACGCGGGGAGAAACTGAATAAATGGCCTTAGGAAGGAACTGAGGTAGCGTGTAAGAGGCGGAGGTGGGAGTTGAAAAGAGGGGAATACGAAGGTTTTACGTGAGAACAAGGAGAAGCGAATTCGAAATAGGTAAAAAGAGTACTCAGTCGTTTTAGGCTTCTCGATAAATACGAACGTTAAATTTAATCGGGGCTATTGGGAAAATCCTGTCCATCGGTACGCTTTAATCAGAGGTCTCAAACTCGCGGTCAACGAAGCAAGTATATATACACTAAACGGCCAAAATTCAATGCATTTCGTATAAAATATTTCACGTAAATCTAAGAAATTGAAAAAGTATGTAAAATCAGCATTTTTAAATAAATGTATTTATAGTATCTCATTCCGATTTATAAAAATTCTGCCGAGTTGGAGTACTAAGTATGTCCTTCCCGCTGCAAGCGTGCTCCTCGCATGCCCGAAGCACCTAACCCTCGACGCCGAATCTATTAGTATTCTTGGAATGAATGGGTTTAAGGTCGCATCATAGGGTTGGGGCGAATTCTTTCTTGTGGAAGGAGAGAGTGAATGTCCAAAGAATATGAAACGGTGTGGGGACTGGAAAGTTTGCGGCCCGCGGGCTTGGTACATCTACATGATACCCTGCAAGTCACCTTTTTGGTGGATGGCAGGGAGTGCAGTGCACCAAAGGTCCAGAGTTTTCCTACGTTATCTTTTCATATTATATTCTCTTATCCTCCTAGTTAAAAACGATCCTCTATATCGCTCCGTCCTACAATCGATCTCGCGAATCTTATCCTTGCTGTCTTGCCTTCCAAGATACGTCGGGCTTCTGATAAGTCCTACTACCTCATTCGCTACTCCCTCCGACATAAATTTTACCAGTAGTTCAAATCTAGCCTGTAGCCTACGTTCCTCTAATGATGTCTATTTCGGATTTTCTATAATGATGTTACGCTTTGTTTACTATCGTAATTTCTCTTTCTAGCTGCCCTGCGCTGAATCTTTTCTATCTCGTTAATGAGTCCCTTTTCGTAGGGATCCCACAAAGCTGACGCATATTCGACTTGCGGTCGAACCAAGGATAAATAACACAATTATTTCACTTTTTCCAAGCTATTTCGAACTATTCTCCCTATAAAGGCCACGCTTTTGTTAGCGGGACCTAACAATCGGCGAATGTGGGTGTCCCACGAGAGCTCACGATGGATCGTGACTCCAAGATATTTAATCGAGTCTGAAACTAAAATCTCTACTCCGTCCAATGAATAATTATTATCCAACGAGATACTCTTGGTTCTCCAGAAATTGGAGACGGAGCTTTTCTTTTGGTTGATCTCTAACTGCCATTCCTTACACCATGCAGAAAAAGCTTCTAGATCATTTTGGAGATACTGATCGTCTTCCGGATTGCTTATTTCTCTATAAATCACGGTGTCATCCGCGAAAAGCTTAATTTTACTTCTGACTACTGAGCTGATATCGTTTATATAAATTAGAAATAATAACGGACCAATTACACTACCCTGCGGAACGCCAGAGACAACCTCCACTAAGTTCGAGGATTTTCCATCTATAACAACCTTCTGCTTCCTATGATTTAAAAATTCACGGATCCAACTAAAAATTTTGGAATTAACACCTAAGGTTTCTAATTTCGTTATTAACTTCCTGTGAGTTAACTTATCAAAGGCTTCCCTAAAATATAAGAAGATGGCATCAACCTGCCTATTATTATCGTTTATATAAATTAGAAATAATAACGGACCAATTACACTACCCTGCGGAACGCCAGAGACAACCTCCACTAAGTTCGAGGATTTTCCATCTATAACAACCTTCTGCTTCCTATGATTTAAAAATTCACGGATCCAACTAAAAATTTTGGAATTAACACCTAAGGTTTCTAATTTCGTTATTAACTTCCTGTGAGTTAACTTATCAAAGGCTTCCCTAAAATATAAGAAGATGGCATCAACCTGCCTATTATTTTCTCCGCTTCTCAGTATATAATTCACAAAAAGACCGAGCTAAATATCAAAAGACCTACCTTTTCTGAAGCTGTGTTGACAATCATCTGACAATGAATTACTATCAAGAAATCGTATTATGTTGCTAACTAGTATATGCTCGAAAATCTTACACGATATCGAAGTTAAGGAAATCGGCCTGTAATTTTCTGGATTCTCCTTGTCGCCGCCCTTATGAATTGGGGTAACATGCGTCAACTTCAAGTCGTTAGGGACCTCACAGCGGGAAATGGATTTCTCAAATATTGTCCGAAGAAATTTCTTCGCGGCCAGTGGCTTTGTTATGTCTGATGGAACTAAATTACCTTCCTATTCACACCTCAGAAAATAGTATATCGTCCATCAGGTCCCTCATTATAGCGGGTGCATAATGTACGCAATGGTCTCTGAAGGCTGTAAATGCTTTTACAAAAGGACCGTTTAACAGGTTGGCTTTCTCTACGCTCTCATTAATAACGGCACCCGAGTCATTACGCCGGGAAGGTATGGTAGGGCCTCTATCTTGCACCTATCTCACATAGGACCAAAACGCTTTAGGGTTCTTCAAATAATTATTTAATACCTCATTCCTGAAGTTACTAAAGCCTCGCGCATAGTATTTCTCGCTTTAGCGCGGGATTCCTTATACGTCTGAACTTGAGATGCTCTATACTCATCGGGTGATGTACATGGCATATTTCTTATTTTCGCGTGGCTTATTCTCTGACGCCTAAGCGCACTCCTAACTTGCATATTGTACCAACGGGACTCTTTATTGTCGACCTTCAATTTAATTGATTGGAGTGCACTTATCGATGCCCTCTAGCATTATACCCTTGAATAATGTCCATGACGACTCAGCACCTGATCGTTCGGTCATATCACGGAAGCTAGGTAGTATTTCTCGTAGGCGCGACCTGGAGCTTGAAAAGTTTGCCTTAGCAAATATATAAAACTTTCTTTGAGGCTTAGGGTGCCTATCGATTTTCAACTTGCACTCTGCATATACGGCCAGATGATCACTTATTCCATATTCAATGGTGACTTTGTTTATTCTTTCTGGGACGTTAGTTGCTAATAAATCTAATATGTTTCCCGATCGCGTTGGCTTTCTGACTAATTGAAGGAGCGAGTGCTCGCAGAATGTTTCGATTAATGCCTCACAGGATTCGCGTTCTTTATCTCTAGATTCGAAACATAGGTTTTCCCAATCAATAAAGGTAAGTTAAAGTCACCACAGACTATAATGATTCCATCTTGATTTATGAGTTTAAGTTTTGATAGTTGCTTCTCGAGATTTAAAATACAATCTACACCAGCGTTAGGTGGCCTTTAAAACGAGCATAAGAACACCTTTTTGGAGCCTTCTTTACCTATGCGGCACCAAACACTCTCGATATCCTCGTCACTTATCGGGATCTCACTGCTATCGTATTTATCGCTAACCGCTATGAAAATCACCCCGCCCGATCTATTGGCGCGATAGTCTCTAGGAAATATCTCCCGACTCTGACTCTCATCCGTTAACCAACTTTCTGTGCCTAGCACGACGTCCTCGTGCAGACTGCGAATAATATGCTCGAACTCAGCAATTTTCCTACGGATGCTGCGGCAGTTCAGTAGGACGACGTTTAATTTCTCACTATCACTTCACATATTAATCTCACCCTTAACTTTCTCTTCCACTCTAAAACTACATGCGCTCCCATCATAAGCACTTCCACGACTGCTTGGAATTGCACCAAAATTGGAATCGTGACCCGTCGCACCCTTTACGGAACATTCTATCAATAACCTATCGCGAAATTGGTGCTGCATGTTACTATGAACTTCCTCCTTATCTCTCGTATTACGTGCATTTACCTCACGTTCAGAGTATATTCTATCATTACATAATCTATCGTGTTCTTGTATTCTACGAACGCATCGACTATCCCCTTACCCAAAACTGACCTACACCATGCCCTACTCTCTAGCCAAAAAAATCCCCACTGTGCTCAAGAATTCTACGCACAACTCTCTGAGCCGATTCGGGTGTTTAGTGATCACCAGAGTGGTCGAGTGGTGCCCTGCACGATTCGATATTCGGCCGTAGGTCGACGAAGTCCACTCCCAAGTCCCGACAGAAATTCCACAGCCCTCGGTTCAGACCGTCAACCCTACTCCAAACGGTACTATATCTTAATACGGCACGCGGGTTCGGTGGAGGGCCTTCACTCACACCAAGGTGAGTTTGGGACCCCTGCCTTAGTCTATAGATTATGGCTTTATCTGTCTGCCTATCGCTCCGTACGCAGATCTATTTTCATTTCTGCCTTTATGCAAGTCCCTTCGTTACCATTTAGCTATTTTGTTTTAAATGCTTCATTTATTTTTTTCTCAGGTCTAAAGATATAGAAAGTATTAATATTTACATGTAATTAGAAAATATGTATTGCACATATTTCCCATTACCGGTATATTGTCAAAATGTTAAAAATTTCGAAATAATGAAGGATTATAATGGCTATTGGAGATACCTGAGATAAATACTTATTTTTTCAATTTTTGATACTTGAATGCTTATTATTGAATTTGTTTCCATCCAAAAGACGATATCGATAATTTTTAGCTAGCTAAAAGTTTCACTTTTGATGAAATTAAACTTATACGTATTCATCATAGGGAATACAAAGTTGAAATAAAAACAGAAGACATTCAATTAGGAATTGGAAATCTCATAGTTGGCGATTACCTCAGATTAAAGGCGAAGGCGTTCAGTACCAATTATAGTTAATCCTCAATTGCTGCGATGTGTGGAATGAGGCGAATCTTAAAAACAATATCGTCACATGACTTACAATTTGGAGTAAATCCAGATTAAATTAAATAGGATTACGGCTAGTCGATACGATATTTAGGACAATTTAATTAGTCAGCGAATTGTAAATATACTAAGTAGTTTACGGTTCATCTCTTTGAAAATCATTCCCTAATATGTAGCTTAAAATATACCTTATTGCTATGTAGGAAAAGCAATTTTTTCATACAAATTACTAAGGACGCAATTCTCTCCTTTAATTCCAGTACAATGTATCTTACATACATACAATTATATAATATAGAGCGATTTTTTATTCTAGAACCATGAAAGATAAGTATAGCTCAAGATATAAATCACATAGAAACAAGAAATTTTTTGTGATTAAAGTTTAATGATACTCAAAAATACATATTTTAAAAAATTCAGAATAAATTTGACAACCATTGTGCTGGGCACATAAACGTATTCACGGCAGCAGGTTTTCTGACAGGCTGCAGCATTTCTTGAAAGATACTCTCAATATATCCCTCATCCTTGCCATTAGTTCATTAAGAGTATGGGAATATGTAATGTTTACTTTACTTCAGCTAGATTTAGAGAGGGAAAATAAAATCGTAAGTCAAATGTGCAACAAAGTGTTAGCTTTTAAAGAGAAAATTACAATGTACGAAAGTGAGCTTAAAGAAGGTGACTTGATTAATTTCCCAGTAGCTGAAATGCAGAAAGAATGCATTATCTAGACTTCCATATATGAGACTATGGCAAATTTTGTTGCACAGTTTGCAGCTGAAATGGAAATAAAATTTTAGGATGTCAAGTCTATACGAGGAGCTATAAGACTGGTTAAAAATCCGTGGCATATTACGAAGTAAAACAGTTTGTTTGTTTTGGATTCAGCCGAGTTTCTGTGATGAATCAATTCATTGACCTAAAGAATGACTCTGAGCTGAAGGTTATTTTTACACATTACATCCAAGACACGAAATATGCTAAATTTTGGAAAATTGTTCCCGAGATTTTCTCAACTTTGAAAGACTGTGATAGTTTCATTTTGTCCTTATTTTGTTCCACATATTTGTGTTATGTCTTTCTCCCAGTTGAAATATATTAAGAAATTGTACCGGTCCCGACTTACTGATATGCACCTCGATAATATGTTACAGATAGCTATTTCTGAAAATTGCAGAAAATTATTTAGAAAATTTCTCAATTCCACCAGTCACATTGATTTTTACCATTCCTGTATTACGTTGTAATGAATTATAATCTGTTTTTACTGCTCGTGCGGCTGGGACTCGAAGTATTCCGCTCGCGCTCGGGTTATTTCGCTTTGGCTACTACTTTGGCTCAGTTGATCGGTAGCTGCGGACGAGTGAAGTTCTATGCTCCAATAGATCCGGATGAAGCACGTTCATGCTTTCCGCCGTCGCCGAAATACGATTTGAATCGTGTCAACAGCGCTCGTCAAGAAATTTTGAGCGGAGAGGGAAATTTACGACCTCTTATTGGCTGGTATTTTCTTCCCCTCACCCCATGGGTGTAACTGTAGACACGCCTTGTCCGCACGAAATGCTGGAATGGATTATAATGCTGTAATTAATATATTAACAGTATCATGACAAATCGTTTTTCATTCTGATCCTTCACACTTTTAAAAGTTTCACGTGTGGCCCTCGGAGAAAAAAGGTTGAGTACCGCTGAACTAGAGGCAAGAATCAGGGATGTCATTGAGAACATAGTATGTGTCGAAGACATGCTGCGGAGAGAACGTTGTCTATCCAGAATAGTGGTGGGCACTTTCAACATTTTATTCTAGATTTTTTTATTAAACATTTTTACATATTGACCATTTAAAATACGAAGATAAGTAGTTTGACGTATCATTGTTAAGTTACTTAAAATTTTACATTCAAGCACAATTTGAGGCTTATATTACATAAATGATCTCTATGCACATGGAACTTTTGATTAGACCTCATACATCGTCTTACCCTGCGACTCATCGGATAGACATGCGTATTCGAACTAGAAGGCAGCTGTCATTGGTGACACTGATTCTAATTTTAAGAGTATGATGATGATATTATAATGGTTTTTTTCGGAATCAAAGATTACGATGGAGGCTAGTTTTTAACATAAAATGTTTACTTAATGATTTACTCAACTCATTTCTGGCATTTGGTTTTACTTAAAGTAGCCCTGTTATTATTCACTGTGAAGTAAGATAGAATACGTTCATTGTTGACAAATATTTCAAAAATCATACATAGCAACATCATTATCGCTGATGAAGTTTTGGAAATTCGTCACAAAAGCACCTAGGATAAGAACTAAAGAGAATTAATGAAATTAATAAATGAAGAATCTTCATACTTCGCGAAAATTGAATTCCACCGGAACCCCAGTATATTTCACGAGAACGCAAAAAACAACTTTCCCGAAGATGAAACGGTAAGATAGACTAATTCAAGACGGCAGCAGCAAGAAAGAGAACAGATCTGGAAACGAGGATCGCATAAGACGAAGGCATCCGCGCGAAGACGATTATTGATGACTGGAAGCATCCGAGAGAGAGAGAGAGTGGAGCAAAAAGCTGGAGGAGAGGATTAGCAAAAAACGTAGACACGGATGGCACGGAGTTATGTGGGCTTGAGATATGGACTGCGCGAGGGGGGCTGAGAGAAAAAAAAACATGTTCACCTAATAAGAGCTTCCGAGATGCGGGTTTAGAGAGGTTGGAGAGAAAGGAAGCGATGAGGTTGAGCAAAGGAAACGAACAGGAAGAATTATGTACATGATTGCCGGTAAAAAAGAGTGAAATTTAAATCAAGAAGGGCAATGAATAAGCATCAGTATGATAATTTAGTGTAAATTATGAGAAGAGATTATTTTTAAAGAATATTCTCGATAACAAAATCGAGGAAGAGAGAAACGAAAACCGTACATAAAAATCCTCACTATCTTTTTAGTGCTTTTCGTCATTGCTTAAAAGCACTATTATCTTCGTGATGTCCGTCCGTACACATATACTAGAGAAGAATTGGCTAAACCGATTTAAACCTAATTTTATACATAGAATCTTCACATAAATACATGACCAAAATGACATATTTGGACCGGATCGACTCAGCAGGGGTGCCACCATTGCAAAATAAAACTTTTCGGCAATAATGAATTTCAAAGGAATTGGCACAACTGATTTCAAAAAAAGTTCGTATGAAGGTGTACAACATAAAAAAACAAATTCAAGATTTTTAGTATAGATATAGAAAGCAGAGCTGCCACAATACAAGTAATAAAAACATCATCTTGCAAGTATTTGTGTTGATCTGCCCACTTCAATTTTAACCAAATTTAATATTTATAATGCACACATATATAACAAACAAAATAGCCTATATGAACCGGATCAGCCAAACAGGGGTGCCACAATTACAAATTAAACTCTTTCAGTAATTATGGATTTGGAAGGAATTGGCTGGACGGATTTCAAGTAAATTTTGTATATATATGATTTGTACAATATATCATAATTAAATTAAGATGTTTAAAGCGGAGCTAAAGTGCAGGGCTACCACAGTAAAAAGCAAAAGAATATTTTTTACACGTATTTCTAGAGAACAGACCTAATGGATTTTAACCAATTATGTTATATGTAATCTTCATATAAATAAAGAAACAAAATAGAATATTTAAACTGGATCAAATAAACAGGGCTACCACAATATCAAGATTAGAATTTTTCTGTAACTGAATTTAGAAGGTATTATTGGCAGAACCGATTTCAAAGAAATTTCGTATGTAGGGTTAGTATATGATGGCAAAACGAAATGAACATGCTGTGAAAGGATCTAAACATCAGGGCTACCACAATATAAGGAAAAATAATTTTCTGATTTCAAAGCAAATAGATACAGACATTAGTATATGATTATACTACGGCAAATTTGACGAAAAGCACTTCTGTACCACGAGAATCTCGTGTACATCCTTACATGTTAACTACATATACTGATTTTACCGACCCCTCGATATGTAAAGAAAAAAGTATGCATGCTCACCAACAAATATAAATATAATAGTATAATCCTAAAAATGCGCTCATTCAAAAAATGTAAAAATTATACACTGGCTAGGTTCGAATGAGGTCATAAATATCATGATAATGACGGCATTTAAATTTCCTACTGTTGAAGGCATGAAAAATAGGCAATTTTCTCGGAAGCTTTGGGTTTATTTGAAACCTATTGAGATGATAGGAGAAAAAAATAAATACTTCTTTATTATAATACCAGGTAAGCTCGACTTCTAATTTTGCATTGTAACAACACTCAATCCAAAAATACAAGCCTGCGACCCCGTGCTTGATACGAAGTGTAAGAAAAGACCCAACAAAAACGGGATAAACGTAATATATATTCAGCATGCGAAAGAAGCGATGCATGAAATTTTAAAAGATAGGAACAGTAACTACAAGCAAATTTCATTAATAATTTTATGGGCGAGGTTCTAAGAGCTTTAACAGCAATAATAACTTTTAATTTATTTGCCGGATAATAGAAAATAAAACTTCAAAGCAAATGAAATGGTCGAACAAGCACAAGAGCATTTTCCAACGATATTCCATAGGTAAATCGGATACAAATTTACTTCTATTATCCTCCGCCATAACCCACCCCAGTTAACGATAATTTGTTTAGCATATTTTTGTGTTAATTTTCTAAACTCTCATGAATCGGGCACGCTAAAACAGAAAGAGATATGACTGACTCCTAATATATTTTAATTAAATAAGGGCACCACTCATCCTCAAAGGAGTAAGTTTTACGGCTATTTTCTCCATGCCACAAGGCAAAGGAGCCGAGGTCAAAGGAAAATATTCAATTTTCATCGCTTGTCTCCCATGCGATGCCCTATTTATTTGGTTCGCCATGGCTAAAAGAGTGCTCTAGTCTTAGATAATTTATTCTTCGTAAAGTTATTTTCCTTTGTTTGGGTCCGTAGCACAACATGCCCTCGACTACCTACATTCGGGAGCCCTTCGCATTTATCTCCTAAATATCTTCAGCTTTCAAACTGCAGTGAAATATTCCTTGCCCTTTATATTTATATTCCACAAACCTTTCTCGAAAAATCTCATTCATTCAGAATTTATATCTCCTTCGAAATATTTCCGAATCTAAAATTCTGTCCCAATTCGATCGTCATGATTAAATTGGGAAATTTAGAGAAATAGCTCATCTTAAAGTTTGTATCAAGTAAATAGCACAATCGCTACTCCGATTAAAGCAAGTATGGAAAGGTGTACTCCATGTCGGAGTACATAGAGTTTCCAAATGCGTTCCACAAATTTGAGTAAAATTCCCCAATTCCAAATTTCATCAAAATACGTCAAGCGGTTCCCGAGTTGAAACAAGTACATTGTAAGCTACATGAAGGTCTTCATGTAAAGTGGTCGTTATTGTAGTCCGATTTTAACCAAAATTGGAATCAGACGACAAATTTTAGTAAAACTCCCAAATACCAAATTTCATTAAAATATGACAAGCGGTTCCCGAGCTGTAGCATTTTTAATTAATATTTTTTTGGAATGAACAAAAGAACAGAAAATCGTATAATTAAGTAAATACGTTAATTTATTTTTCTTTAAATTTATCGTAAACCTTACCTTTTACGAGGAAAATTACTTGACAAAAATGCTTATTTAATTATTTTATTTAACTTTTGTTCTCAATATTTTTTCTCTCAGGTGAGTATTTAACAAGTTTCTTGGGAATTACGTTGTAAAATACATGTAGGTCTTCGTTTAATGTAGTCTTAATTATTGTCCGATTTTAACCAAAATTGGAATCGGACGACAAATTTGAGTAAAACTCACAAATAGCAAATTTCATCGAAGTACATCCTGCGGTTCCCGAGTTTAAACATGCGGACGTATGGACGGACGAAAACGACCTCCCCTATATGCGTTCACTTCGTGCAAAGAACGCATAAAAACCTATTAGGGGTTTGCTTGTCTTCAACTGATACGGTCCTAAATTGCGAATTTTCAAAAACGCCCTATCACGTTCTCACTTCTCAAAGCCCCTACGATGCGTCGAATTATAAACTAATCCCCTATGAATACTCTTAATTATATCATTTTCAATTAAAATTTGAGTCCCATAATAATCAATTCAACAATTTTTTTTTTAATTTCACCAATTCAAAATCAATAATTATTTCTTTAATAACACTAGACGTATGCAACTGTTGACAGCACGTCTATTTTTTAGAACAAAAGTTTTACTCTAATTTGTCAAACAAATTTTCACCAGGGTATCTTAATTAAAGGAAACGACAAAGAATTTAAAAACAGATTTTTAACAGCCACTTAATAAAAACTTAAGCGGCCTCGAAAGCTTGCAAAATCAACCCTCCCCATTAACCTATTCGCGCAACAGGATATGTTATCATCAAAGAGAACCCACCTCCTACTCTCTCTTCATCGAAAATCGATTTATAGCGACGCATAAATTTTTCATCAATTCTCTTACACTACTAAACTCGTTACCGCGAATGCCTCACGGCGGTGTGCACTCTCAGCATGAAGCGGCTTTGTGACACACATACGCACGGGGCGGGATGCGAGTTCGGGCTGGAAAAAATCCTAACAGGATAAAGAGATTCCGGGAAAGTGGAGTCGAAATACCCCGATGCCATTTTCCCCTTGGGTTAAATTCTCAAAGTTTCGGATGGAGGTAAATCGATTTAGTGTTAACTTCAGAAAGACTCGGAGATGCAGAGAGAAGGAAATACACACAGAGAGAGAGGATAGGGAGAGGGATGGAGAGAGCAGGAAAGAAATAGGGAGGGAAGAAGAGATATGTAGAGAGAGGGGCAAAGTAACGCGGCATCATCAAAGGATTGAGTCCACTCTGGAAATTTCCCAGGATCAGTCTCAAGACACGCGTGTTATGCCTTAAAGAGGTTTCTTCGGAATGTTACTCAAAAGGATCCTAGTCACGCTACGCGTCACGCTGGGGGAAATGAGCTCTTGAAAAATTGGAAACACGAAACCTTCGTAAATCACCTGCCAAATCACAGATCGACCTACACTGCGTCAAACGTCATAAAAAAGACACGAAGACATATTTTACTCACGATACCGACAGGAACTTTTCATCCACGAGACGTAAAATGTAGCTGAAGGATAGAGTTGTCACTCACCTGCAAAAAAGAAGGAATGTCATTAATAAATGTTGTGGAAGCTATTTAAAAAATATATATCAAATAGTGAAGAATACACTGAGGCTAAAAAAATACCCAAACATACTGCAGATATTTTACATCATCTATGCATATAATATGGAATTGTATGAATCTTCCATGGAAAAAAATTATGCATACAAACAGCAATTGGTATTAAATAAATTAATAAATCTGAAAATATCAAATAGCAGTGAAGGGAAAAATTTACCAGAAGAACCAGTTTTCGTTATCACATGATAACTTCGATATTTTATAAAAATGAAGTGGAAACACACTAGCTAAATTATCACCTATACAAGTATTTGCCTCGTATTCCAGCGTAATAAAAATTGAAAATTACGTCGGTCATTTATCATTTAAGTAGGTACTCTACAATGCAAGGAAAATTAGGATTTTCTAGCAAAGCTTGCTTTGTTTGTGTTATAACCTGAAAACCCAAGATAGAAATTATCTATCAGTGATTCAACTATTCCTATCGCTTCGGCACAAAGAAAAACAGCCTCTCGCCCTCATACGTCAAGCACGAATCTCATAGACACTCAGCAAAAAAATATCATGCTTAGATTCTATTTTTATGATTTTTAGCACTTTTTCTCAAGAAGCACAGAATGTTCATATTAGCACGTTTGTTGTAGTTATCCCGGCTAGTTCGTCTGTACATCTCACTATAATTGTCATACAGGTAAATGTTGTAACCAAAGTTCAGCTTGGTTAAGCAATAAAGAAAGCATCTTCATCGATAATTCACCGTTCGCTGATTATAATAAGATTACCACTGAGGGAGTCTATTTAAAGTTTCTCATCCGGCATGGAATTCAGATCCCGCCGAAAGCGAAAACTATACGTTTTTTCATTTACTTGAAAACGTCTTTGAATGCATAAGTCATGGGATATTTAGTGTGCATATTAATACATAGAATCGTCAGGATGGTTTAATTCAAACACGATACCAACCTGTTCTCGGAGACTAATCATCAGTGGCGGATTACCGCATAGGCGCATTAGGCGCTTGCCTGGGGCTCCGACACTCATGGGGCCCTCAAAGCTGTCAAAACTCGATTTTTTTCAGTATTTTATTTAGTAAAATACTTCGCAATCAGTATACGCTATTACTTACGCACACATCTCGTGTTTTTAGTTAGGTTTGTATGACCATTTGCGATGCATAAATGACTATAGAATTATCATCGTAATAGTTACATATGAGTGATTTGTCAATTTTGTTTATTGAAAATGATTTAGTTCGGTCATTTGATTATGAAATTATTATAGATAACTTTGCCAAATTAAAAGCAAGTAAGGTAGTTTAATCTTTAATTTAATACCTATTGTTCCTATTATATTTATTGATAGTTAATACTAAATATTGTTCCTATTGGATTTATTAATAGTTAATACCAAATATAACGTAATTTAAAAAATACAATATGAAGAACATTTATTTTTGTTTATAATTATTTTTTGTTTATTTTTCAATACCTATATGCAAGTTTATATAATACATATTAAATTTTCTACTTATGCATGTCTGCAATTCAATTTATTAAACCTGCTACATACATTTTTTCCATTCGTAAGTTGTAAAAATTTTTGTAGATTAAGTACCCTTCACGGACAGTTGGGGGCCTCCCGAATCTTTTGCGACTGGGGCCTTCAGATACCTTAATCCGCCACTGCTAATAATAAGTAATGTTGTTTGATTTATGCACGGAATCACGCAGTTTGGCTCGCACGCCCTGTGCGCGTTACACACTTTCAGTACAGTACGCCCAAAAAGACAATGCCGCAAAAGTCGACATTTATATTCGTCCTTTGAAATCCTCAAAAACCTATCGGTTGAAAGAAAAGTAGTAAATTGCCTATCTTTCATCTTTTATGCATCCATCTCCTTGACTCTCTTTGTCTCTCTACGTCTTCCCACGACGCGCAGACCCCCACAATCCATTAGTCAACAAAAAGAACCTTTCGATTCTCACGAAGGGACCTGAGAGGCGTGAAATCCTCACGCGTCAAAAAAAGCCGTAGAGAACGAGCGAAAAAAAAAACAAAATAAGCTACTGCGCACTGAAATCGATTAGAGGAATTGGAATAAAAAATTGCGAAATTGCCACTTCCTTGCAAGTGTTCCAGGTCCCGAAACCTCACAGACCCTCCCTCCACCATCCACCCCACGCACGCACGCCGTCAACCCATGCCATTTGAATAACCCTCTGAAAGATCTCCCGCCAATTCGAACATTTGAGCTGATAGACTCGCAACCTATTTCAATAGGGGTTATGGAAAGAAAAAGGGAGAGATTGAGGAGAAAGAGAGGGTGGGAAAGAAGTAGAGGGGTGGAGAAGCAGAGTGGGGAAGAGGAGGGAGGAAAGATTGGGAGAGAGAGGATAGGTGGAAAAAGTAAGGTTATAGTAAAGAGAAGGGGGAAAGAAGGAAGGGAAATATAATAAAAAGGAGAGAAAAGTAACGAGAAAAAGAAGAGGAGGGAAAGAGGAAGGAAAATTAGTAGAGATAGAGAGGGAATGGCGAGAGAATTCGAGAAAAGAGATCCATAAGGTCCCAGCACTCGTTAGCGAGGCAATCTCGTGAATGAAATAAGAGGGGTTTATTGGTTCTTGACTTCTGGAAAGGGGCGTTTTAGAGAGAGAGAGAGAGACAGAGAGAGAGAGAGAGAAAGAGAGAAACAGAGGGTTGCTGTTTTCCCATTTATTGAGACGATTGACCAATCTAAGAGTGTGTGAAGAGAGAGAGACGGGAGGACGGGGAAATCCCCCCATATTTTCCACTCATCCTTTCAAACCCCTTTCCCGTCCAAATAAGCGACGGACATAAAAACAGCATTCACTTTCCCCGCGGTGAGTCTTCATATTCGCCGTCCTTTTTTGTTCCTCCTCTCAATTTTTTTTTTCGTCGATGGCTTTCGAAGCGACATGTCATTATAAGGACAGTCCGGCCTTTTCCGAATCGTAATCGTTTCTCTGATTGGTCGAGGAGAGAGATTGGAAAACTCTGGTCGGGAAAATAGACGGGTGCGTTCGCTGTCCATTTCCTTCGAGCCATTGAACGAAGTCACTTTCCTTTTTAACGAAAATAAAAAAATATGAATTGAAATTTGTTGGTCTGATACTTTTACGCCCGTGAGCGGATATGAAATCGTTCGACCGTGGCCGATTTTCACAGTCGAAGACGCAACTGTCCGTGTGTGCTCCGATTGGTCGAATCGCGTTATGAATTTTAAAATTAAATATGTTTTGCGACCGTATTTGGGGAGGAAATTATCCAGTCATGCGTCGGCAATTTCTCGAGGGAAATTTCATTTCGCGCTAAATTATGAAATTATCCCAGTCAGCGATCAAAGGAAAATTACTCCTTTATCGAACTGCGATTTAGGCCTCCGTAAACCACTCTTTTACTAAGATATTTTGTTAACTTTGAGACCTAAATTACATTCAGTTTTCATGCATAATTTACCAGAACGGACGAAGGATATACTAAAACAATTTTCGGCTAAACTAATTTTTTTCTTTCTACTGGTAGTCTACTCATTGTCAGATTTAATTTTAAATCGCCCATGCTCTGATAAATTAAATCCATGTAATTTAAATAAACTTTTGCCAGTCAAATATATCGATAAGTCAGCTGGTTTAATCTTACATGGCTGCTAATAATGCAATTCTGAATTGGCCGGAGACAAACGTTAACAAATCCCTCTTTCCTCGAAAATATACGCCGAATCACACTAGAATTACGAGTACATAAGATTAAGGATACAAGTACAGTAGAAGCAGTTAAGAATAGTCAAATCAGACGTAAGAGGTGAACGATTACTTTTTTACCTTAGGCACGAACTTGAAGCATCATACCTGTAGCTAAGATGAGCCATCTTGCACGAGGGAAAATTCACCGCATCGGCAAAATTTAACGCCGTGTTAACAAAAACATGTTTCCCGGTCACGTGACGATAGGATGGTAGCTATATTGACATGTAACTCAACCCGTTGTCGAGTCAGGCATAATAGAAACACCTGTGAGGACACAGGACGCCAATTAATCACTTAGCGATCTACTAAGGACGTCTCGAAACCTCTCATAGGGAAGCATTTAAATCCCCACGGCAACAGATTTGACAGAAACTCAAGTTTATTAACACCTCGACAATGTATGCATGCTCAATCAACAGAAGCGCTATAAATTTTAAAAGGGTCGACGCCTTCTTAGGATAACATTCGAACGTTAAAATAATACATCTGAACTGATTAAATATCTCCTTTTTCTATAGACATTGACAAAGTTTTTACGATTGACCTTTTACAAAAAAATAAGTGGAAAAATACTCTCTCTCTGATGCCCACGCCTTTGCCTATAACCCCTCCCACTCCCTCACTCTTACGCGCTCAAAAAAATAAACTAAAAAATGACGAGCGATTTACCTGACAACACTACAGCAAGTGGTCACGGGCCCGGAGGCGGGCAATCAATTCCAAATGCCATTCAAAATGTTAAGGGGAGAAAAAAGAAATGGGTGGAGTGGATTGAGTTGAAGTTTTGCGGGGCGAGAGAGAAGAGTGGAGAGAAAGAGAGGGGGGAGTGGCGGGTTTAACGATGCCCTCAGGAGGCTTAGAGGTGGGAGGGTGTGTTACCGTGGGGAGGAAGGAAGGTGTGAGGTTTCGGGCGGGTTTATAAAAGAGACACCGGGAGTTAAGTTATTAAGGGAGGGGGATGTTTAGCCATTAAGATAATGAAATAACGGATGTGTCCAAGATACGGGGTCGAAAGGGTTCGTCAGGAGGATATACCCGAAAATTATGGTAGCCTAAGGCCACGGATTGATAATCTTAACGCATGGAAGGGATTTTTTTAACGTTCATTTTTTTAAATATTATTTTGTGGCTCGCTCGGAGATAATTTATGAATTTCTTCTCCGTCGTAGATTAAAAAAAAACGGAGGCTTAAGTCATCGCTCCTCTCGTATGCCTGAAACAAAAATGGAAGAGTCGCAACCACAGGAATTAAGTTCAAATGCCGTGTCATCCTTTGCGATAATTTAGAATTCTTTAGGCCGATGCTTACGCGCCATTATTCTCTCCTCGTATATGGTCATAAAGAGATTTATAAGCCGTCGTTTTGACTCTGTATCGGTGAGATTTGTGTCATTATTATTGCATAGTTTTTATTCGGTACGATTTTGCATTGGGAAGTCAAGAAATAATTGCTATGAAAGGGACACAAAAAATCAAACCAGGTAACATCCGAAAGAAAAAATTAAACTCCAGATTTAACATATCGCCATAAAAATGTTGATGATGAAAATATCAACAAATACCAAATTTTGATTGGTTAACTGAAAGAACTGTAATCCTCTAATTCTTCCACTGATATATTTTGCATAAAAAACAAATTTCTTTATTTTAAACATCATTGAAGTTACTGATTAATTTTTTTTTGATAAATTTACTAGAGGAGTTGCTTTGAAACTTTTGTTTTTAAAGGTCACTGCACCGTCCAATGTCCTAACATTCCACAATCCATGTGAACGTACTATAAATTAACTTAAGATCTAATCTCATCTGACCTTAATTTTAGCAAATGGTACACGTACAAAACCAATCGATTTCTTTCTTATATTTTAAATATTGTTTTATTACTAGTAAATGAATAACCTAACGAACATCCCGAATTTAAAATCTTGTTTTCCACTTTTCATTTTTATCATATGGAAAAAATCGGCAATTCAGGAAATTTCGAAATCCGGATAGCGTGATCTTCCAATTTGAATGTCCCGTAGAAGAATTGCATATTTTTCAGCAAAATTATGACTTAATTTTAGAAGTAAATTTTTAAACAATTTTTCGGCCACATTTTAGGCTATCGCTAATTCGGTTTTCCTTAAGCTATCCGTTGCTATGATCGCCTTTTCGAATTAATAAATGTTTTATTAAATAATATTTTAATGCAATACCTATCTTCTTTTTGTATTTTCCTTCTATATGAAATGCATTTTTATTACACTTACATGTGAGGAGTAAAACGAAATCCAAATATGAGTTCAATTTTGGCACGATAGGAATTGGATTGCACTATTTTATTTGCCGTCAGGATTTTAATTTTAATTTAATGAGTTATCCTAATGATGTATTCCTTGTACGTCTTGTTCATCAAATTAATAAACCAGTGCTAACGTCTCATTATAAATAGGCTCTGTCAAGCACATTACTATGATTCATAATATAAAAAGATACAACAAACTTACGAATTAAATTCCTCAACTTATTTACTTCTATAATACAAATTCAACAGTGCTGTTATTTTTGTATCAATTTCCACGACGAAAAAATCAATTTCCTCTTAATTAACATAATGTTATCAGAACTATTGGTAATAAACTATAAAACAGCATTAGAAATTTCATTTAGCATTCGTCGTAGACAAATAATCCAGAATTTTCATACGAAACCATATTTAACGATATGGTTATTTTGGAAAAATTTTAATGAAAAAGATTAATTTCTTTTTAAAGGAATATTTTAAATTTGAATTTCATGCCAAATGATTGAATCACAATTCATTAATATTATAAATTCTCTACTTGTTTTCAAATGTCGAGACACAACCGAAATACCTCAATATGGCTTGCGTCGTTTGTAATTTCGAAAGGATCAAAAGGTTTCTTTTTCCTTCTCTGGACGATGTGCCTGCCCAACAATAAAGCGGACTCATTAGTCGAATGCACCTCATCAATCCAAATGAAAGGCATAATCTCGAACGTGTTGACACACCCCGCAAATGTAAAGCTTATTGCATTTGGAGCCATCTTCACGTAGCACATTTCAAGTTTTACAGCGAAGACCTTCGGCCTTTTTTTTTAAGAAACCATTTGCTACCACTCTAAAACGTCGCACATGTCAAGCGAAAATGATCTTGCGACTTTAATAGCAACCTCATAAAGTATTCAGAGCGATCCTACTGAAAGAAGAATGCCGTAAGGAAATCATCAGGCCAACATTTCTGATATTAATGCGATGAAAAGGTCAATCCTCGCTACCATATACCATGCGAGCAAAATCGTTCGTATGTATGCATGCAGTGACCTCTACAACTCCAACCGTAGTTGGAAAACAATACATAATTAAAGAATACAGGAAGTACATGTGCACATATGCGCGCATTCGCACGCGCTCATAAACACATGCATATGAATGCATACATTAGCGGAAACAATTCGCAAAAACACATTTCTAATAACGAGACAGGGAATCTGCCACTCCACGCCTACCTTGCAACGAAACAGAAAACTAGAAAAAAATACGACAGAATTGTATCGGAGCAAACGTTGAGTGATGCACGACGAATGTTATCGACATGAGGGGTTAGATAGGCTCGGGATGAGGGAGGAAGCGATGGGTGGTTTGGAGGCGAAAGACGCGGGGAGAGGGAGGGGGGGGGGGCGAAGGATGACACCAGGAAGGGGAGCACGTACACCCTTCATGCGCCCATTCGGCTTCAACTGTTTACCCCCGCCATTCGAATTTCCCACGAAATAAAAAGAGAGATATGGAGATTGGATGTGATGGACCGAAAACAAACACGACCTTTTCAAATGGTCTCCGTACTGCCTCCTCCTCCTCCCTCTCTCATTCTATGTATCTATCTCCTTTTGAATCGATCTCCTTTCCATCCCTTCCATCTCAGTTGTTTCATAGCGCGTTGCATGATGCACGAAGCGTGGGAAATTGGAGTCGATAGTTCGGATTCGACAAGTGATCTTCAATAACGCCTCCCATATGATAACACCGATGACATCTCCGACCTAAACAAATTAAAGGGTTCACTGGGGTGTGTGACGTAGCTTAACAGGAATAAAAGAATATGTTTATGTGTGTGAGGTTTCTTGTTTTCATAATAACATTAAGAAACGTTTCCACATCCTAGGTAATATTTTTACAATATTTTCGGTGTTAATGTCGCAAAGCCAATGATGTGGCGAGAGTTTATAGCTCACATCCTAGCACGGAGCGGATTATGTTCGATTTATTCCGCGAGATGTGCATTTTCTTTCGGCCAAATAAAACACTTCACTTCTGACCACTGCGATAAAGAGCGAATTCATAGCATAAAAATGCCTTTCCGATATAGGTTTCATTGCAAATGTTTCATATTAGAAAGTAGTGTAATGACCCCCAGTATAACCTGAATAAACATATAAAAACGGCAAATAAACATAATTAAGATGGAGAAAAATTGTTATTATCTAGTCTCTAATGCGATAAAAAGTTAAACTCGAACGAATGACGCCATCTCAAGAGTTAACCGTCACGTGGATTACCTATTTAATTTATTACAACGACACAGATGTCACCAACAAGCAGTAATCATAGCAACATAAAACCCTAAACCCTATGTTCTATGCAAATTTTATTGAAAAAAGCACCATTACCAGAATCAGAGGCTACAACAATCGTGGATAAACATTAAACGATGAAAACTTCAACGTAATTTCCAATTTTATTCCAAATATATTATTCAAATTTGATGAAAATCTATTTGAATAGGTCTGCATAGAAGCGAATTATTTATTGATTTCCAATGTGAAGGTTTTAAATCGAATTTTCGATTCTCGATTGTCAACAGCAGTCGCATCGCATGGAAGTGGGGGTTAACAATCGCGAAGACCAGCTGTTGTGGACAGGAAAGAGAGAATGAGCGAGCGAGAGAGAGAATAAGAGAGAGAATAAAAGAGAATAAGAGAGAGAGAATAAAAGAGAATAAGAGAGAGAGAAAGAATAAGAGAGAGAGAGAGAGAATAAGAGAGAGAGAGAGAGAGAATAAGAGAGAGAGAATAAGAGAGAGAGAGAATAAGAGAGAGAGAGAGAATAAGAGAGAGAGAGAATAAGAGAGAGAGTCCCACAGAACCATCCCTCCACCTAACAAGAAAAAAGCGGACAACAAAAAAAGAGGACGACTCCACCATAGCCGGTATTAACACGCTGCGACACCTTTTTAAATAACATCCCATACATCCGAGAGGGCTAGGGAGGGGGATGTTTTCAGGGAGAGCGAGGAAAGCACAATAGATATAACTCCTCCTTTAACCATTCCATTCAGGGACTAGTACGAAGAGGACAATAGGCAGTTCCCCCCGCGCTTCAACCAAAAAGGGACTTCTTCCCCCCTCCCTCCCCCTAACGTTCGAGGAACGGCACTGTTCGTTACCTCCCTCACGCTTTTTATCTCCCTTCTAACCTCCTCCATCTCCCACCCTCCCATTCTATTCTCCCGCTACATTGAGAGCGGAGAAGCCGAAAAACAGGCTTTGGGAAAAAACGGTTCCATAAGGAGGCTACGCGAGATAAGTCGGGTCAGATAAGAGATTCCTGCGGTGGAGAGAAAAAGAGATAAAAGAAAAACCACAAGCCGAGGTCATATTACGCGCCCGATTAAGCACCCTCCGGGTTTTTCTCACGTCGTGGCCGGCAGCGAATTAGCCTCGCGGCGTTGTTCTCCCATGCAGAGGAGAATTTCAGCGGTAATTGTCCCTCGTGACTAGAATGGTGCTCTCATCAATGGACTGATTTGTTTTTTCTCCTTACCGCTGATGTGAAAGAACTTGGATGTGAATCGTTAATGTTTCTCAGTGCGCGTGCTTGCGTCCGCATTCTCCCGTGGACTTTCGCCCCTGTGGTAACGATGACCAATGATCTAAAAGTATTGAAAAACGTTATGAATTTAAAAACATATTAATATATATTTTCTACAATTTCGATTATAATGATTTCGGAATGAAGTTATTTCCTCGATAATGACGAAGGATTTCGTTTTCCACGACGGTCCAATTTTGTTTTTTAATCAGCTCTTCCAAATCACGAACTTACTTGGGTATATTTTGTTTTTATAACTGGCATGAAATGCTTTCCTATGAATCTTAAGCTCCAGAAAATAATCATTTGCATCACATGCAACCTAACGGCATAATAAAAGTTAAATTATGATTAGCTTTTAAAATCAATTGAAAATTTAACGCTAAGGTAAACATTTTCAAGATTTAAAGAAACGGATAAATACTGATATATCCCAAAGAAAAATTAAATGGATAAGAATAGGAAAGGGTCCGACGGCGCATATATACACTGGCGATTTTTGGCACACGTCTATAAATTGCTTCTTAGCTCAAAAATTACATTCCAAGGCGCTTTTAAATGCGTGCAACACCTTTATAAATGAACGGCTATTGGAGCTACATAACTTAGCAACTATATTTCAGCCGCAAGACGTGCTCAAGTTTTTTAAAATTACATGCATCTACCTTTATTCCGAATTGAAATACACGGTACAAATGTTTTGGAGATTGTAGCAGGAATTTTCAGAAATTTTCCTAAAAAAATCAAAATAAAAACGACCACAAATGATCGACTGGCAAGCGACCCCTCTTTTGAAATATAACTTTGTGTATCTTGGACTTCGGAATGCTAGAGATAATTATGAAAGAAAAAATATCGTTTCTGCCCACATTAAAATTATATAAACTATTTAACGGTCTTTATGAACTTAATTTTTGTATTTTTTCTATATTTTATTTTGTGAGTTTCTAAATTGTTGATACATTCCCGATCTATCTATCTTTGTCAGCGCTATATTTATCCTATCAAGGGAGGGTTCACGACATATTTGAGCAAAAGATAACAAACGTAATTTATGACTTAATCCTTGGAGAAAGAGAGATACACGAAATTCCTTTCCTTATCAACATTTTTTAACAGTTTGCGCTAGAATTCTATCAGTATTAAACATTACTATAGTCTACATTTTCTGTTGAATTTTTCTTTATATAAGTGAACCGTTTCGGTTATGCTTTTCTCAAGATGGCAATAGTTAAAAATTTTAAAATAATTAATGCATTCAAAAGCTGATAATAGAGATAAAGAAAAGAATTTTTACCAAAGCAAATATAGAAAGAGCTTAAATGGAACACATAGTACAATCACTAAAGTAAATGGCACTTTAGCAATCAGCCAATTACAGAGACTATTTACCAAGCTATCTACAAAACCACTTACAGTTATCACTAAAATATTCACAACAAATTTCAAGTAAAGAAATGCACTTAGTTACCATAATACTAGCACAAATCTAAATCTAACCGGATACTTCTTAAGCTATACGAATAGTTAATAGTTTAGTTAGATATCTACGAACTACCTAAAGTTTTACCCAAAATACTGCGCACTTGCAAACCAAGTTTCCTGCAAAGATACCGGCAAATTCACCAGCATATTGGCTAACGAAGGTACCTAATACGCGTTCGGCGTGCAACTCTTTTTTAAAGACTTTTGAAAGACGTTGAGGAACATACAGACAGAGGCGAACAGTAAATGTACGGCTGATTCTTCAAGTCCGAAGACCGCTTGCAGTTCGCCCGAGAACAGCCGCTCCCCCAAGAGGAGAGCAGAGTTGACATTCAACTCTTCGCGGAAAACTTAAGGGAGAGGTGAGTGGAGAGGGAATCCGGGTGGGTTTTTATTAGCCCGCCTACACTCCGAAAACAGACGTCGATAGCTCGCACACACGGTCTCAACATGCCTTCCTCTGAGGGCTTAGCGGTGTTAAAACCACCTTGCGTCCTTTCTAGAAACGTGTGAAGTTTCCGCGACAGGCGAAGTCACTTAATGTTTAAGGGCAACGAGACAAAACTTTGGAGAGTATTCCAGCGGGACGTAAGGTCATAATGATATGGTTCAACATTCCATTAAATAACTCGCAAACTTATATATGCATATGAAAATATTGTCAGCTTTTTTCCATTTTTAGAGACAATGAAATGAAAACTGTACATCTGTTTATTACATTCTTTAGGTATACCGATTTTAATAAGACCATTCAATTATTGTCTCAGATCAACTTGGTTTGCTAATCAGGGCAACATGCATATTGTCATTTTATGTTGAATTGTATCCACGGCATAAAGTACATGCGCGTCTCTTTTTCGCTATAAGAAATGCGCGACATGTTCCATTCTAAAAAATAAAAAAAAGACTGAGATAAAAACTCGTACATCAAAGTTATCACCGCCGAAATAGTGGTTTTCTAAAACAACTAACACATCTAAAACCTGCTCAAATAAACACGGAACATCGTTTAGAATCCGAAAAATTACTGTTTTCATACTTCAAACAACGTGAATAGTATTTGCCCCACACATAATAGCCGCATCTGAGCACTTTTCCTTCATTCAAATTTTCGCTAACGATAAGAAATTTAACTAAATTAAAGATCAACGAAAACATTCAACATGAAGATTAATTACTGGTCACCTTGATAAAACGAGCAATCAAGAAAAACGCTTTATCATAGCGAAGAGAAAAATCGATTACAGAAATTTTCGCCCACATCGAAGAAGGAACCATTGTAACTCTCACGGAAACTACCAAACTGATTCAATCAGACAGATAAAGAATTTTGGACAAGGAGAGAGAGACATAAAAAAATGTTTGTTGAACGAATACAAGCCTACGCCGCCCTATAAAAATTCGTTAGTTACTGCAATATCCTCGAGGAATAACAATGTCAAACAAAATCATCGAGGTCGGACAAGAACAGGAACTGCCTCAATAGCTCGAGGCCGCACGATAGGATGTAAATAAGGCGTGAAAAAAGGATTGGAACAGAAAATGGGCAGAGGAAAGTGGATGTGGACAAAAATAGATAGTCGAGAAAGGAATTTAGTAAAAGACATTACAAAAGAGGAGAAGAGTGGTCGAACAATGAATAATGGCGGGCGGACATAACGGGCATCGAGCTGGATTATTGCCCGAGTCGAGAAGCAGTTGAAGAGCGAGCGGGAGAAATGAAAATCGCCTCCGCCCTCGAACCAAAGGATTCGATATCGGTGAAACTTGTTCGATTACGCCTCCGGCTCCTGCTTGATCGATCGAGCCTCGCTTCGTTTCTCGTGGAACGGGCGCATTAATAAAAAACAGACGATAGGCGTTCGGGAAACATTCGAACGTCGATAGGCTCGGCGATATTTACCTTCCGCGGAGAAAAGCCCAAAGGGGGATCGAGGGCACTTCCTGCCTTGTCTCTATGATTAAACGATTGTTAAATTCTTGGAATGGAGGCGCATTAAAGATGATAACGTAGAATGAGTGGATGGAATTAGCTACTGATAATAAATAACGCTGCAGTTTACTGTTTTGCTCCGTATCCAATAGTTCCTTTTTTAAAAAGGTCTATTAGGGTAATCCTCGGCATGCATTTTTTCGTTCTTAGTGGATGGAATTAGCTACTGATAATAAATAACGCTGCAGTTTACTGTTTTGCTCCGTATCCAATCTTTCCTTTTTTAAAGGTCTATTAGGGTAATCCTCAGCATGCATTTTTTCGTTCTTGTTTGCATTATTTAAAGACACTGGATTATTCTAAGCCTCAATTTTCCCCCTGTAAAACCCGTAAGTTAAGACTACGTCTACACCTATGTGAAATGAGTTAAATCCAAAACAAGACTAAGGTCATATATTTTTGAATTTATCTGAAATAAAATCTGCATACACCAAAACAATGTGAATATTCATTCAATGAATATGCACGGAAAATGTTAATACATAAAATTATACATTCACACGAGATATCTGGAAAAATAAACTGGAATTTTAGCCGCGTAAACAAAATTTTTGCCTTTATTTTTTTATTCAGTTCAAATTTTAAAATCGAAAACGAATCACGCGCGATTACATTTTCAAAAATGTTTCATGTATTCGTCATCTAGCCGAGTCACGTGAATGGTAATCTTTCATGACATCACTACACCATCGTGTCTCCGATATACCAATACTTTATTAATGTCTTTAGTATTAGCAAATATCAATCCAACTTCTAAGTTTCACAAAATCCTGACATTTATTTTAATTTGATCGTTTTAAAATAGGATATTACTTATACGGTGTATATTCATATCGAACTATGTATTAATTAATGAAATTGAGATTAACATGAATATTTGCAACAAAATAAAATTGCATTTAGTCATCCATTACAAAGGATACATCGATGAATGCATACAATTGCATCTTGCGGCCATACCACGAGTAACGTAACCTATGCACTAACATGACTAAGGCATAATTCCTAAATTTGTAATGTTAGCACAATTGATGTTAGTTTCCTTGTTATACTCAATCCTGGGGAATCACTCCACCTTATTGTGTTAAAACGATTCAAAAGACATACCCATTAATTGTAAAACTCGATTTTAAGCTTAGCTAAATATGGACCAGATACAAAAGATACTTTGCCCTCGGGGCATTGATTATTAGAATAGAATTCTCTA
>CM054115.1:158847549-159000488 GCA_028673005.1 Tanypteryx hageni
CTCTGAAGTTCTTTCTCGTCTTCTGCCATTAATCCCTGATCATCTGCATATTTAATGATGGTAATACTTTCACCTCCTATCTTAAATCCTTTCTCTTCCATCAACGCTTCTTCTGTTATTGTTTCTGCATAAATATTAAATATCGCTGGTGAAATAGGACATCCCTTCCTCACTCCCCTCCCTATTGAAGTACTTTCTGTTTCTTCTCCTTCAACCCTGACTCTAATCTTTTGATCAAAGTAAAGGTTTTTAAGCAGTCTTTTATCTTTCCAATCTATTCCTATTTTGTTTAAAATGCCCAGCATTTTATCCCATTTCACTCAGTCAAAAGCTTTCTCCCAATCTATAAAACAAAAATACATATCTTTATTGACTTTTAGCGCTCTTTCTATCATCATCCTCAGACATCCTATAGCATCCCTAGTCCCTCTTCCTCTTCTGAAAACAAACTGATTATCTTGCAGCTCCTTTTCTATTTTACCTTCAATTCTTTTGGTTATTATTCTGATTAGAACTTTAGCTGTATGAGAAATTAAACTAATAGTTCGGTAATCCTTACAACTTTTTGCACTGTTCTTTTTCTCCAGTGGTACCATAACAACATCTAAAAAATCTTCAGGCCATATGCCAGTATCATATACTTGGTTAATGAATTTTGTGAGTTGCTTAACTGCTTTCGACCCCAAAACCTTAAGAACGTCCACTGGTATATCATCACTCCCAACAGCCTTCCTTCTTTTCATGTCATCAATTGCTCTTTTAACGTCAGACTCGAGAATATTTCGTCCTAGCTGGTCTTTTTCCACATCCTCTTTTTCATTTAATTCAATATTTCTTGGCTTTCCTTCTTTGTCTCTAATAGCAATTAAGGAATGAAGCGAAAGAAAAAATAATTCCGAAAAAACGTTTCAACACATTAAAAATTTAAAAAATCCTAGAAAAATGAGGAATGGATGAATGTCCACACAAACCTACTCGTAAACATAACTACCCATTTTCTCTAGATATTAACTTCAAATAACCTTTAATGCTGGAAAGTAAACAATGAATAAAAAGAGAAAAGTTGTTTGCTAACCTCTTGATCTAAGTATATAATTCAACAATTTTTCTGCTATACAACAAATAATTAATCTGTAATTGTTTCGGTGAAACTAAATAATTTGAAATTTTTAATCTTTTGAAGATTTCTTAAACTCTTTAATGATTCATCGCATTGAAAATGATTGTACTTTTTTGGAATTAGAAATTAAATTAATAATAAACAATCATGGGGATATTTTATCCAAAGGTAATTTTTTCCGTGTTAAAACTGTAAATAAATATGGCGATGATGATTGACGAAAATCTCAAGTTTAACATGTTAACTTTTTCTTCCATTTTCTAGTTTTGTAACACTTCTTAACATGTTTTTTAACCCAAAACTCCATTCAAATTTCTGAAATGCGAATCTCCGTTTCATACAAAAACACTCATTAATTTCGAGTGCAGACTTCATTCCGCTCTCCGATAAATTCATTCGTCGACCTCGGAATGATGCAACGGTTTCATAGGAAACCACGATTGATTTTCCACGAATCCTGTATATAGGCACCTCTCCCACATAGTTTCCTCTTTCAGATTCAGAAAAAAAATCTTGTGTGTCTATCACATGACTCTCTCCAGACAGTGAAAGGAATATGATTGCAATAGCAATGACATTGTTCCCGACAACAGCCTCCTCAAGAATAACTAACTGCAATTACGCTAGTGAACAATCTTTAAACGCTTTGAATAATTTTCACAATAAAAAATACTTTAAATAACCTTTCACATTGAAAAAAACTATAAGTTAATAAGATTGTTGATTTGTTGATATGGAAAACAAAATATCGATGCGCGATTAAAATTACCGTTGGTGGCACTGACATCGCTGTCAACAATTCTAAAATTCTATCATAGCAAATAACAATAACATTTTCTATAACTTTAATGATGACAAATATTTACATTAATGAAGACTACGGATATATTTGGAAAAACCACAAGAATAAACCACTTCCGGTTGATGAAATTCAGCCTAAATCTAATCAGACCTTGATTTTCCAATTAAATTATTTATTGTTAAGTTTCGTGTTAATTTTATAAGCAGTTTTCGTATTAGAGCGCGCACAAAATTCCTATAACACACACAGACATCATCGAGAAAATAGCGAAAACGTGTTCAGGGAACCTTAAAACGTGTACTTCCGTTGAAATCTCGAATGAATTTTTTTTCACGAAAGCAATACAATAAAAAACTGAAAACCTGCAGCGAATCAAACATGACACCAGAGAACACGTTACTTCATTATTCATCGCGAATATATTAGAAGGAAGAAGAATAAAAATACAAAAATAATATTTAAAAATGTCGCGACGCAAAAATAAAACAAAATCCCTATCTGGGCGATAGATAAATTGGTGGGGAGTTCCCATAACTCTTACGAAGAGATAATGCTCTCTCTCTCTCATTTCCTTTATCTCGCTTGTCATCCCACTTTTACTGTTTTAGAACGAACGAAAAAAATAACGCGTAGGTGGACGAGTTTCGCCAGGGACGCGAGAGAAGAGCCGGTCGTTTGGTTATTCTCCAAGTATCGAAGTAAGAAGTTTGGCATTTCTTTATTTTTTCGCAAAAACGAGTGAGTGGGAGAGAGGAGGGGAGAAGGAACTTCCATTCCTGGAGACCCTGTTTAGATTGGTGGTGACAAGAAGGCGTGTGGATAAAAGGGGGGAGGGCATTTGAGGTTTAGCTCTGGTTCGAGCGTGCGAATGGGCGGAGGAGTAAGAAGAAAGCACGGTCAAAGGAGAACGCTTATAGAAGTAGAGAAAGAGAGAAGAAAGAGTGTATTCAAACGGAAGGAGAGGAGGGAATTGAATGCGTGAGGGGGCGTAAAGGAAAGGGAGAAAGGGAGTAGGTCGAGGTGCTGCCACCTACCAAATGGTGCATTGTTAACGCACAATGATGCGAGGGTTAAGCGAATTTAACCCACCCTTTTCTCCACGAGATCGAAAGAAAATGAGTACAAAAGAAACTTGTTTCCCGAAAAGGGAATGGGATTCGGGAACCAAGCTTCGATGCATCGCTCCCACAGCGGCAATAAGGAGGCGGGCAGTTTAAAGGTGATAACAAAAGAAACTCGATGGTCTTCAGGTTCCATCATGAATAACTCGCGGGACTAGCAGGTCCAGCATCAGATTAAAATCTTCTGTAAAAAAGGGCGTCAAAATCTATTAATTCGGAACCAATTTTGGGGTAAACAGAAAAAAGTGTTATCGAATGATTCTAGCCGTGATATTTCATTTTGAATTGCACGAAGACCAACGTGAAAAATATCTATTTCGACCAATCGGAAATTTGAAATAATATAGGCACTCGCGTAATCGAGATTCGACTGTGTATCGATGGAGCTTGTGTAATGTCTTATTTGTGAATAAATGTGTTTAATAGTTTATCTTCATTGTATATTTTGTTTCTGTGGAAATGGTTACATTCTAATCGGAGATTTAAAACAAATCCATCCATAATTTTGAATTATTTTCTGACAATAAATGCAGTATCTCAAGCTTTTCCACATTCTCTTGAAATTTTAATCTCTAAGAAGAAAACGAAGCAATTAAAATCTAATTGTCGCTCAGAATCAATCATATTAAAGTTTTGATAAACCCATAAGAAGAATTCATGCTGAGCAAATAAATATACACCTTCCTTATCACGGCACATGACGTTTGCGAATCAAGAGATTATATCGCGCCACGTACGCAGCGAAGGTAAGCAAATTACACGCAGGATCGAATAAAATTAGAAGACAAATGCGCATCGGCGTCGACAAGTTGATTCCGCGTGCGGGCACCGTCGCTGGTTTCCAAGACGTCATCCGAAGAGCCTCTGCAATCCCATTATTGCTATCCCCGGCGGGGTGCGAGGGAAAGAAAATAAAAAAGCACCTAGGGAATACTCTTGCCTCCGGAGACCGATGAAGGAAGAGGATAAAAAAAGAGAAGATAGACGGAAATGCAGACGGAGTAGTCGGAGAGGAGAAAACGGAGGGAAAGGGGATAGGACAAAAAATGGAAACGGAAATGCCTCTGGGGGAGTGAGATAGATAGAAGCGGAAGAAGAGATTGGAGAAATAACAAGGGGAGAGAGGTACACAATGAGGGGGAGATGGAGGAGAATGTAAGGGGGATATGGAGGGAAAGATGGAGGGAAAATAGTAGGGAGACAGGGAGGAAGAGACGGAGAGATGGAAGGGGAGACGGAGAGAAAGATGGAGGGAGATATGGAAGGAGATTTTAAGGATTAAGTGAGTCAGAAAGAGAGATGATAGGGGATAAGAGAGGAGGGAGAGAGAGGAAGAGAAGACAGAGGGAGATAGGGTAGAAAAAGGAAACAGATAACAAGATGAGAAGGAAAGAGTGAAGGAGAGTCAGAGGCCGGAATGGAGAAGGAAGAAATGCAAAGGAAAGATAAAAGAGAATCAAAAAGAAATAAGTTGAGAATTGGAGATAGAGGAAGCTATCTGGTGGGAGAGAGACATGGAAAGGGAGGAAGAAAGAGGGGGAACGGATGGGAGATAGGACGGAAGAGAGAAAGGGAGAGCGAGGAGATCGCAGCGGGAGGAAGTCAGAAGAGCAAAGCCGGGGCGAATCCTTTTTCTTCAACATCCTTTGAAGGATGCACTATCGCAGTATGGGAGATGTCAAGAGAGGAATCCACAGGAAGGAAGACGACAGAAAGAAACTGGCGCGCTCCCCTTTTCCACCGATAGATGCACGACTCGCGTAGCGGTGGGTTCAAAAGGAAAAGGAATAAAAGAAATAGCAAGAGTAGAAATCGGAAGGGGAAGAATGAATGAGAAAGAAAAGACAGGGAAAACTGGAGGAAATAGAGGGAGGACAGGAGGGTTCGCGCTAAATAAAATCGACTCGAAGAAAAAATCGGACGAGAAAAAATGAAAGGGTAGTATTACGAGAAACTGTCGTAAAAGGGATTCTCTTTTAAAACCCCATCTTCCTCCCGACACACCGGACTTCCCAACAAACGACCGTCGAGCTGCGTCACGACGAATTTCTCGTAAGAGCCGGTTCCCCACTCCGTGAAGACGATCACTGAGGAACAGGAACGGGGAGAAAGGGAAAATGACGAGTGGAGAGAGATATAAAGAGGAGAGGGGGAACGAGGAGACGAGATGAGATAAACAGAGAAAGGAAATAGAGCTGGATGAGGAAGAATCGAGAGAGGAAGTTTAGAAAAGAGGGAGAGATTGAAGTAGAGACAAGGAGAAAGAGAACAGGGGAAAGAAGGGAGGCAGGAGAGATATGAGAAGGGAGAGAGTTGAGTAGAGAGAAGATAGGGAGAGAGAGGTCGACAGATGTGAGAAGGGTGGACGGTTACGAGGCAATGGGATGAGATAAAAGGAAGAAGGAGAGGAGAGATAGGAAAGATTACGAGGGAGGAAAGAGCTGTGGAATGAAATGAGGTGGGTGTAAAGGGTGGGAAAAGAGGAAAGAGACGGGAACAGAGAATATAGAGGAGAAAATAGAAAGCGGAGAGAGATAAATGGAGAGAGAGAGGGAAAGGGAAAGAAATGGAGATAATAGAAGAGACGGCTGGAGGTTAAAAAAGGGAGATCGGACGGAACTAAAGAGAGGAGAGAGATGGGGTAGATTACGATAAAGGAGAATGTTGAAAGAGGGAGAGAAAGGGAGAGAGAAGAGGGAGATAGAGAGATTATAGAGCGCAGACCAAAGAGGGGGAGAGAGTGAGAGGTGGAGTGGGAAAGAGATTTCGAGGAAGAGAGAGAGCGGATAAAGGGGGGGAGAGGGATAGAAAGAGAAGTTCGCGTCACGGTCTACGGGTTCCGTTATTAATTTTGCGCTTATTTCTTTCTACGTCTCTTCCTTGTTTATTTTCTTCTCCTCTCTCCCTCTCTCTTTCTCTTGTATCATCTCAACAACGTACTTTTTTCTGCTCGGGGAAACGTGCATAGCAGTCACGATAAGCCCGAGCCGCATTCATGCGACCCGACTTGACAAGATGTGTTCCGATTCGTGATTCTTTTTGAGAGGGAAGAATTCCTATCTAACCCTCTCGACCTTTCTTACCCCGACCTCATCCTTCCCACCCACTCAACCCCCGCTAACGCATTTCGATGCAAAAATATAGGATTCTCCCTGATGTCATTGTATGCTCCATTACGCCTCGAGGTCAACCTGTGGTAGGTACCGAATGAGCGTCCGTGAAATAGAATCCGATTTTGAGTTTAAGCCAGCGTCGGATTTGGAGAATGAACTCGATTAATGAGAGATCGTTGAGAACGCATATGCGACTATTCCGAAGTCCTGTATTCCAGTGCCTATAGAGGTGGGGAAAAATAGTTGAGAATTTTTCATGAAAACTTTTGTTGACTCGATCTAAAATTAAAATTCTGATATATATCTTAGCATTTTTTTTAGAATATATCTACTCATTTATATTACTGGTCATTGTCCATGCATTGAGCTAATTATTACCAACTTTTATATTAACTTCGCTTTATATATATTATGTCACGGTAAATGTGCGTAGTCCGGTATATAAATGTGTACATTTCCCGGTAAATGCGTACATTTACCACCAAGTTCGGTAAATGTAAGTATAACGTACTTTTAGCGATTGGATTGGGGAAATGTGCACATTCACCTAGAGACACTGGTAAATGTGGATAAACGTCGCAACACAGGCCACAACATGGCGCCGTCGCGAACATCTGGCGCAGTTTAGAAATACGGTAAATGTGCGTTGTCCGGTAAATGTGTAAATTTCGTGGTAAATGTACACAAATAAAACATAAAGGCAAATTTTACTCGTCCCCACCGGGTTGGGTTAGTCGAAGTGTTTTTCGTTCCTCCTCACGTTCACTGCGTTCCCCCCTCGGGTTGGGAAGCGTCCATCTTAATATATACCAGTGGAGCCGAACCCTCGATGATTTTTGTTATAAATTAACGTAATTATTAAGTGTAGCACTTCTCATTCTTACTTATTTCCACATTTACCAAGGCACATCGGTAAAAGTGCACATTTACCGAGAAATGTACTGATAATACGTATTTCTGTTAAGTTAAACTTACATTTACCGAGCTTGGTGGTAAATGTGCACATTTACCGATAAATTTACACATTTCCCGATTACGTACTTTTACCGTAACATATATATGTTTTGGACCCCGTCTAATCTGAAAAAAAAACCAAAGCTGCTTACAGGGTTCAAACCATCTCACCCCACCCCACCCCACCCCACCTCACCATCGCGTAATACGAGTGATTTAGTCACCTAGGCCACCAGAACCTTTCGTTAGCGCTGCGATAAGTGTATTTGAATTGGCGTGGGAAGCTAGACGCGTCCATCATAGTAACGAGACTAAACAAACTATTGTCATTGTTAATGCTGTAATATTTTAATAGAAGTATCTTTATTTTAATTGGTATTGATACGAGCATTCCTACGTTTTTTGAAGGGGCATTTCTGCTAATAATTGTAAGATTTTATTTATCTTAAATACTTTTTGTCTTTATTCACTATTTAAGATAGGCAATACTGTTGTAAAGGATGTTAATTTGAACAAATTTAAATGAAAATTTTTAAAGTGTTGTGTTGTAGCTTAGCAATTCTTCAGATAACTATATTTATACAGTGTTTTATATGGATGGTTGATGTGTTGTTAGGAAAAGAACAATTCATTATTTTTGTCATTTAAATTAGGTGACTAAAATATGAAATATTCAACAAGTTCACTCCTACTAGTATCTAAAGCTGAATTACTCCGAGCTAACAGTATATTTTCGTTGATTTTAAGCAATATGAATGGATAAGTTAGTATTTCCATTAATGAGACAAAAGATACTATTAAACTTCTTACTACTTATATACCAAACATTCTTACGTTTGCCACTGAGTTCTCTACTTCTGTCTGCCATTCTCTCAACTGTAAAAAGATTAAATAGAGAGACCCCCGCATCACTCAACAGCTGGTAGGTAGACACTTTTGCAAATTTTTACGCCCATGCAAGCTGAAAGGTTATCATAATTATATTATAAAGTTTATTCATATTAAAGTATTAGCCATATAAAAGTTGGTTATAAAAATTCATTTTTATACCTTGACTTGTTTATGTACTATACTTGCACCATTCGGCCTACGACCATCTTTATAGTGTACATTTTACAGATGTATAATTCAGTGGTACCCAAACTACGCCACTCGGGCCACGAGTTTAACGGTTCAAGGATAAAATTTAAAATAAAATTAAAATAGAAAATTATAAATGAAATATATTTTGTCTTTATCCCTCTATTCCCATAATAGATAAACACATTTAAAACAAATCTACATCAACACTATACCCTGCAAATCCCTAAATGGTGGATGGCAGTGGGTGGTATGCACCAAACATGTCCCTAGCAATTCAGGTGATATAGATACAACTAAACTCTCAAGTTTCTTTAAATTATTCTTCAACTATATTTCTGAATGCATGTGGCCCGCGATGAGTTCAGAAATGGGTTATGTGGCCCCCGAGCCGTAAATTTTGGGTGTTACTGCTATACATATATGAAAGACTTATTTTAATGTAAACATTTTCGATTGTCAATGGAAATTTGAATTGATACAATAGGTGAATACCACTGATGACGGCTGCTTTGCAGCCGATATACGACTCTGCCTTCCAAAACATTTTAATGACTATTGGAGACATCTCGCATGTAAATTTGATTTAAGCCAAAACACTACCTGGATAATTCTCTATCGAATAAAAATTAAGCAATATGAAATATTCAACCGCAGCTATAAAAAGAAATTGGCATATAATCAAAGATATACCCAGTCGCGGATTTACGCCTCCTGTGGCCCCTGGCGCTAAACATTTGGGGGGCCCTGGCGCTAAACATTTGGGGGCCTTTGGCGCTAAGCAGTCGGGGGCCCTGCAATCTAAATATATAGTGAAACTGCTCCTAACGGCTACCCTCTATTGTGACACCTCTTAACGATCGTTTTTCTATGGGATCATAGAGATGTTCCACTGACTTTTAAATTGAGACATTTAATATTTCTGAGATTATAACCACGAACATTTTTATGGGGCCAAGTGCGACTACTCTTAAATCCGCCACTGAGTGCGAGCGAGAAATTCAAGGTTTAGAGTAACTGAGCGGTAGGGAAATCTAGCCTTTTTCCTCCATTTTCGCAGATCGACACGGAACCCTAACCTTTCGCAGAACACTAGGATTCCGCGTAACCCATGTTGAGAAGCACTGCCATGCGTCACGGGGCCCCATAATTCACGGGGACCCTGGCGGGCGCCATGTGCGATCCCCCTTAAATCCACCACTGGATATACCAGTATGTTAAGTACATTTAAGCTGAAAAACAACATCATAACGAATAACTCGAAGGATTTATTTTCAACATCGCTATATATCTATGCAGTACGACTCTCTTAATCAGGGATATAAAACACGTGGCAAGCGGGCCGCATGCGGCCTGGCATCTATTTCGAAATCATTCATAATAATTATCCGTCTGTCTGATGACAAATCAAGCCAAGATTATTTGTTAAAGGAAAGTTATCTATCTGATATGTGAATATGGGTTGAGTAGTATGTGATGCGATAGGCAAATAAAAATATTTTATTATCCGTGCTTTTGGATTATTCGTTCCTTTTTTGCCCTTCGTAATCCCGGATAATCAGGAGTTGACTGTAATAAGATTCTTCCAGAATTATCAATAAAAAACTTTATATATGAAACTTAGAAACTTAAACAACACGGTCACCTGCGACAAGCTGCGAGATACGTATCTTCAACCATTCGGGAATAATCATAATGCAAACCCCATCGCTTCGAGAAAAGCGCTTCGCGCATTAAAATCCAAACCTCTCAATTTTGACTTTAACGTTCAAATTCCAACGCAGGCCACTTTGAAATCTGCTAGCGAAAAGATTCGAAAAATTCCGAGCCGTTAAGCCGCGAGAAAGAGGCGGAAAACGGCGTTAAACAACACCCATCAGATACGAAAATGCGTTCGTCTTTTTTTCGCATCCATAACATCGCGAATCTTTTTTTTCGGATGTTTTTTTTATTCATCGGATGGAGATTTACCACGACTACTCGAAGCCCGTGGCTCTAATTCATCATCTTACAGATTAGCGAGAGGGATAAAGTGGGAGGAGTTTCTGGTTCGCGATTTTTAAAGAGAAAGGCCATAAATTAAAGCGCCGATCGAGATGGGCCGTTTACCGTTGCTTAGAAACGAACGGCGCATTAGGAGTTATAATTAATGGATTGTAAGACTACCGATGCCCTGGCAAGGTTGACAACATCGTTAAGCGTGAGAAATTGGCACCGTTTTTGAGTGTTAGAGAGGAGAGAGAGAGAAGAGGAAGAAAGAGACAAAGATTTATGAATCGGAAATGTTGGTAGCAATGCAGCAGAGCGATGTATTTTTTTATATTGGGAACGAAATAACGACCGGAATTCTAGGCAATTTTTTTATTCCCGTTTTCTGAAGCGAGCGGTAATAAACGTGTTTTATCCAAATGGTAGATAACGGGAAAAAGCCAATCCGGTCTCGTAAAAAACCGCTCTTTTTCTTTGGAATGATAAATTAGGCGAAGGTTAGAGAACTGATGACTACTAGCAACCCTTTCAACGTCTCCAAGTTTTCTCCTGAAATCTTCCTCTGTTATTCGAAATAAAAAAAGATGACGGCATTCGTTTGACAAAATAAACTTTTCGAGGGTGACGTAAAAACGACACCGCTTTATCTTCGATGCAATAAATACAAATTTTTGTCAGGACAGGAAATGCTAATTTTTTGTAAATTCAAGCTGAGTTTTATGGTTAAAGGATCGTTGACCCGGGTTAAGGAAGATTATCTCGACGGGATCGAACGAAAGCGTTTGCAGCGTTTAAGAGAAAAGCTCGAAGCGAGCCTTTATCACGTGGCGAAGGGATCTTTAAAATGGGAAAGGGGTTTATTTTGAAAAGAGATGCAAAAGTCGTCCGAATCCATGTGCGACCGCACAAGCCTATTCAAACATGACTGGGATTTACGCGTTTAATCTCGCCCTACAGAACTCCGTGAATAAAATCTAGGGCAACAGTTTTTAGGATGGACCGCTGAAAAAGAAATTAAGTGATCGGGAATATATATCCATTGCCCACGTGGTCCAAGCGATTTTAACTATTATTAAGAACAAAACACTGAAAAACTTTCCTCAAATTAAGCAACCTGCACTGCATTTTTATACAAAATAAATAACTATAAAACCTATTGCTAACAAAATCTAACGGAAAGTTAATTTCTCAACCACTGACGATGAATTTAACCCAACAAGCATTCGCATACGAAAAGGGAGATAATTAAGCAGCAAAAAATGTGTACATTCCACCTCAGTTTTGCAAAAAGTCTCAAAAATATAGGAAATAAAAACAACAGGTAAAATTCTGATAAAACATAGCTTGTTTTTAAATCGTCTGAACAAGTATATTCTTAATCATTATCTGAGCTTGGATTTAAATACCCAAGAGTTAAGGCTTTAATTGCGATACTATTATGCTTAACCCAGAGGTCTTTGATAATGACGATAATGAAGTAGAAAGTATAGGAGCCGGGACCACGCCCTAGAGATTGATTGTTTTGAGGGAATCGGCGAGAGACTCGACTCGAGAGGCAATTAATGCAACACTTGAAACCAAAAAGCTTTGGTGTGCTACGCGGAACTCAACTCACTCACCGAGGTAGGAAATAATAGACGAGGATGCAACAAGGAATTGATGGCAAGTAAGAAATAAGAAGAATACCTCTTTTAATTTTTATAAATAATAACGGATTTGAAAAACCGTAACGATTTTATAAAACAGGTAAGAACGAGTTAATCTCAGAGTGGAAAGTAAACTGAGGGAAGATAATTCCTGAATTGAATCGCAATAACTAGAACTAAAATGACCACGACGGGAGCGTTATAAAGCAGTTTTTCAAGTCTATTTCCCGACATAAACATAACGCAATTCCTACCCAAATGGAACTGAAGTATAATATAAGCAATCGGTTACGTGAATGCCCATATTGGATGAAAAATCGAGATATTCATCAGACATAACACATAATAAAAACTTAAAAGTTTATAATTGCCAAATGTCAAATAAAATAGATAATTTTCTTTAAATATTTATGAAATGGCAGGGAAAGACACGCGAACATTTCGGTTATATTATGTATCTACCATCACTAAATAGCTACTGATGACGGCCGCTTTCTAGTCTTGTTTTCCCGACCATTTTATGGCTATTGGAGAGGCAAAGTCAATACGAGTAGCTAATCAAATATATAAAAAACTAATCGCAAACAAAAAGACATAGAAAACCGAATCACAAATAAGATAACATAGATGATCGCGGCACAAAATTAGTCACCACTGGAATAGAGAAAGTCAAAAGTCGTAGGAAAAAATATCCTCCATAACGACAAAGACAATCGCTATAAAAAGCAACGAAAATCTTTATTTAAAAATCACTGCGGTAGAATTGATGATCTTAATCGAAATTTTTATTTGCTATAGATATAGCAATAGATAGCCAATCCTAATCTTAAAAAAAAGTCAGCGATCGAACCAGAAAACCTATCACGAACGAAAAAGAAACTAATCGCGATTAAAAGGGAAAAACGCGATAAAAATTAAACGCCAAGGGGAAAACGTATGACGATCGCGGTTTTTCGCACAGATACCCGCCGCTTAGTGGATTCTACGGACTCGCCACGAACCCCGCATCCTACTATTTTGATGCATTCGCGTTTGTTTGTAAAACCAGGGCGTCTACGATGCATCCCGAAACACGGACTAGTCGGACACGGACGACCTACTGCAAACAGTCGAAGCAACGCTATATGCATATGGATGAGGAGCTTTCCGAACCATGAAGTTTGCTTTACATATTTGCAGATATTAGGCGCACCAAACAGTTCGGAACTCGCGACTACGCCGGAGCCTTTTGTCCCTGCAGCCAATTGTCGGACTGTGGCGCTTGTTCAAACGAGCCGAAAATAATTTTTTTGTCGTAGCGATATGCATGCAGTTTTCACAAACTCGGGACATGACTCTGCCGTCGAAATGATTTCTGCTTGGTACGTTCTTTTTGTCAGGAGAATAAGCTTCTATTTTCGTCTATTCATGCGTGAATCGCCGTAAACTGTTGCACATGTATTCTTGAAATGGAATCATTTCCAAATTATTTGCTGTTTTTATAGATTTTAAAATCTCAATATCTCAATAGCGTATGGCGCTTGTGAATATTAAAATATTACTGAAAATATCGTTTCACATTTTGACGATAGCTTTAAAAAAATTCTGAACTAAGTTAAACTTTGGCAATGAGTAAAATAAGAAATAAAAAAGCAATTCGTAAAATAAGAAATAAAAAAAGGAATTCGTAAAAATGTCATCTTTCAGAGCAACGTGAACCCATCTTATACGAGCAGAAATTTTTATTTTGTAAATGATGAACGGTTCACCTAAATTTTTGTAAATTGCTCACTTCGATAAACCAATTTCGCGTAAAAATAGCATGCCCGACTAGTATTTAAGATAGGGAAAAAGAAACAGTCATCAAAACAAGTCCAGCCTAAGAGCAGTGCGTAACAATAGGGTGGCGTGGGTGGCTAAATGCCTCGGACCATAGGGCCCGGGCAGTGGCGGATCCAAGGGAGGGGCGATCGCCCTCCCCTTGGAGGACCCCATTGCCCTCCTCTAGGTGCATTCTAAAATTCATTCCGCGCAACATCCATTGTTTCTACACCGAAGATTAAGTCTGTATGACAAGGGAAAGAAAGATTCTGATGGGGTAGGGATTTTCAAAATGTATGGTTGTCAGCAGAGGAGGAATCAAGACGGGGGAGGGGTAATTGGGGCGATCGCCCCCTCCTTGGGAAGGTTCTGGATCCGCCCCTGGGCCCGGGTGCCTTCAAATTTCTCCAAATATAAAAAAAAAATTATAGCGATTTTTCTTACTTATCCTATTTCTGAATGACTTTCCAGTTATTCATTATTTTTGGACAGAGTAATTTTAAAGGCCTAAACTTTTTATTCCTTTTAATTGATTGATAATCGCAACTTGGTAGGATTTACAATCAACCCCAGTTAGACTTTCCTGGAAGATGACGATGATCCAAACCATCCAACGCGACGCAAGTTTAATTCTAGACCATGCATTATATTTTGGCCTCCCAGCATAAAATATTTCCAAAATACGTTTGGACAGACGCTCTGTTGGCCTGGTTGACAGACGGTCTTGACGGACCTAATAGGCCCTACCGCATCGATAGCCATTCACGCCAAAAATACTGTTCGAAGCAAAGCACGCCAAAAACGATACGTATTAAATAATGCAACAGCCTCGACGACTATGTTTTTTCCGGGAACATATTGTTAATTCCAGGCTCCGAAAAAAATTAGCACACAGAGATATACATCAAGCATACAATGGCGTATCCACACGCGGTGTGGAGTTGCCCGGCGACAGACAACAATGGGTCACGCACCGCCCCCTTCCCGTTCAGCCTACGGATGTCGTACAAAATGCACAAATACAGAGGGCGAAAGAGTCTCCGAGTCGATAAAACCGTCTCGACACGAATAGATGATCTAGGTAACGCCCGTAGCTACAAAACGGTAGAATACATAGATTTCAACCCATAAGGCGGTTTCTTGAATTTATTACACAAGGGATCCGCTATAACGCGGTCCCCGAGGTCTATGTCGCTCTACCGGGTTATAGGTGAGACCGCGTTATAACGAGACCTTTCCAAAATGTCAAAAGCGCCATGGCATTAAGCAGAAAAATTCAGCACTACTGATAAGAACGAATGCCTAAACCTTACTTTGACGTCTGTATAATTTACAAATTTTATATTTCAAGTTTACAGTTTTTCTACACAAGTCCCAGTCGCTGGTACCTCTTCGTCCTCTGCGCCATTATTGGTCTCGGCTATTTTTATCATTTGAGTTGTAAATAACGATTTAATAGTCAGTGTACATGGCTTTGGTGTACATATTCTCATTATTCCTGCGAGTTTTAATCCCAATCTCGCACAAATATAATGAATATATAGATTAGTAGTAGTAAATGCATGGGCTTAGTTAATAAGTAAAAAACTGGAAAGGAAGTGAACTTATAGGCTATTTATGATATTATTACAGCTTTTCTGCTAGCAGTGAATCATGTTTATTATACGGTAGAATATCATAACGTAATGATAATGTATATTCATCTTATCTTGAATTAGATGAATGAAATTCTAATTAGCTAGAAAACATTTTCAACCTAACTTTTCCAGTAATCCATAACCAAAATAAATAACCATGAACCTATCTTGCCCAACATTTTCTAAAGAATAAATCGCCTCTCATTGCAGAATAAGAGATCGCTGCGGACGGCTGTTTCGTAGTCGAAATGCAAATCTGGTTTTTCAACTGTTTTGCTGCTATCGGAGTTATCTTCACCCCAAAAACCCCAATTGAGGAGGCCGGTTTATTTATTAATGTGAAGGCTATTTGAATTACGTACAATTCTTTCTTCGACTATCTTTTTCATTATTTGAGCGCCTTTATTCAAGTTTCTGACCCACGATCTCCGAGTTACGATGCACTAAGGCGGCCAGCGAGACGATGAAAAAATCCTTAAAACTAAAATTCTTAAGAGGGAGGAAATAGATGGAAATTCCAAAGAAGAGGACGTCGACGCCGCATGGAGGGACCTCCCTCCGAGCCACTTTCAATTCGATTCTTCCCTACCCCTCCTCCCCTTCGCGCCTACCAAACTTTGCTTCAACCCGACACCTCCCCTGGCCGTCCCCAACGGACAAACGAGAGAACCATCCCAGACCGCCCGCCAGACAAGGGATGGAAGGGTCCCGCCCTTAAAACTCCACCCCCCCAAAAAAAACCTCACCCTCCTTCCACCCATTCCCTTCACGTTTTCCCAAACCCCGAGACACGTGTGTGAAATATGAATGCGAGACGTTCTCTTCTGGGTTCGAGGGTATCTTCCGGTGCTAGCGTGAGTTGACGATCTGACCGACCGATCCTAGACAGAGAGAGAGTCAGGAGGGAACGGTCACTACGACCCGTAACGATTTAGTGAAAGCGTATATAAGCGAAGGGGACACTTTTAGTGCGTTGGGGAGAGGGGGGAATTGACTTTTTTGTTGGAAAGCAGATCTCAGGCGGCCGTTGAGGCTGTCAGGAGAGCGGAAAAACTAAATGGACGGTGAATTTTATGACGGCTTTTGAAGGTGATCGCACGCTGAGATTACCGAGTGAGCGAAAGAAGTAATCCTGCATTGGTGTGAACGCACGCTTTTTATAACAAATGCTGAGACAAAAATTTGCGAGAGAAAACTTGATGCGAATATGTTATCAACAAAACGCGCTCATAGCCTACGCTTTACGTTCACTCCGGCGATCTTAGGTGTTTAGCAAAAATTGCTTCTGCAGTGGATAGCCATGGAAATTTTTTTTATAGTTTTACAGAAAATTGACATTATTATAGCGATTGGTGACGTTTGTTAAAAATTTTAAAAATCGATCTGATATGTCAAGGAAAAATTTAATGATAAAAGTATTGTAAGATTTACGTATATACATAGTGAATGGAATGCTTGATTCTTTCCCTGTAAACAAAAGAAACTTAATGTTTCGTCTTTAGTTAAGTATCCTAAAATGTTCTTTTGATGACCTACCAATCTTGGAAAAGCTTTAATTTTGACTGGTCTAACAAAATAACCTGCTTCTACTTATTGCTTCAGCGAAATTGAATGTTTATTCAAACTTATAACAGAATCATCTTATTACAGCCCGTGCATTTCTTTTAAATTTTGCACAATTTACTCTACATCGGATTCAAATAAATTCCGCCAAGTCTAATAAATTCGACATTAAAAACAAATCACTCAAAAAACTACCTTCGTTAAAAAGAAAAACCGAAGAAAAGTATCCAATGGTTCGGAGGGGGTACTATTTATTTTCGCCGTTCTTGGCACAAATTAGTTTTGAAATTTCAGCAATAACGACAAAAAGAATTTCCAGCCGCCAGAAACAAAAGAAAAACAAACGTAACCACGGTCGAATTTCGCAAATTTTCAACCATAATTTCGACTTTTTCACACGCCAATTACACGGTTAGGAAAACCAACTCCGATGGCGGCCGTTTGGAATCCGCCGTTTAAAAAAATCCCTAACCTCGTAAAAATTACCTTCTTCTTTTGTAGTTTTATTTATTTTTTTCATATTCACGTAGTTTATAGCATTCAATTCTAGCGAACGGAAAAGACCTAACGTGGGAACGGAGACTGGTTAGCGGGAAAATAAATCCAGGCATAGTTTCGAGGTTTAAAAATAAAATTCCCGTAATCTGCATAACTCCATCTAATTACGCCTCATCGGACAGAGAGAAGTAAATTGCGGTTTTTTAGGATGAATCGCATGGCGCTTCTTCCCCGCTCATTTTTCCTCTCGGAGGAGAAATTAAGGAAGCTGCCATTTATTTTTTGTTCGAGGAACTTCACGGAAACTTTAATTTAGTGTCGGAGTCGTGATGGCTTATTTTTTTCTCCTTCCCCACCGGTCTTTCTCGAGAAGGTTGTTTAAAAAAACTCTTCCTTCGGAATTAACGAAGCGGCAAATTTTATTCCTTCTCGGGATACACGAGATGCTTACAAGGGTTTTCGCGTCTCGGATTCATGCGGGCATCCTTTTTTTTAAACGGTGAGGTCTACGAGCATGGAAACGAAGAAAAAAAACGATCTAGACGTACGTGACCTTAATAAAAAACCACGGGTGAAAAAAATGAATAGCATTCCGGCCGACCGAAACGAGCTTCTTTGCGCCTGTGCCGTCTAGAAGACGCGTGAATCACGTCCAATGAACTTAACGATTAAAATAAAAAGACTTCGGAAGGCGATCGTCGTTTTGCTCCGCCGTTCTCCCGCGAAAAAACTCGCCAAAGCGCGGAATTTATAACTCTTCTTCTAGAGAGTTCGCAAATCAAAAGCATATTATATTTCAAGGAAATGAAAGGAATTTATTTTGAGGCAGTCTCTTTCTAGCTGTGAAATGTATGGTATTTGATTCGGATTTATGGGCGTTTTGCGCTTGAAAATATTTTTTTCGAGTCATAAGAATAGCAACGTGCATCGGGGAAGAAAGAGATTAAAAAAATAATGTTTGGTAATCAGCTTTTAGAGATCTTCACGCGCGTCCACCGAGTGAGCGTGCTTTAGGGTAGGAAATATTCGCTATATAAATTTTCGGATGACTCCTCGTAAAAAGTAAGTAGATGTGACTTACAAATTGGGGCTTAGCGATAAGGGTTCGCATATGTTTACGCAAAAATAGCCCAAGTACTGGAAAGCTAAGGAACTATTTTTAAAACTTCTGCAAATCTCCTATTAGTCATTCCATATCACATTTCTCACAAGCTCCGCTATCAATTCTATAGAAAAAAACTAAAGAGGGAAAAAGGCATTCAAAAATATAGTAAAAATGGAAATAGTAACAAGTTCGGGTTATTAGTAGAAAAAGGTTATGACATTGCATTTGGTAAATTTAAGAACATTTCTAAGGCACATTTCAAATCCTAAGAATTTGGATTAATTTTCTATTTGTCTGAATGTATGTACCCGGAATTTTGTGAGTGCTTTTGACGATTTTTGCGTTGTATCGCACAAGTCATACGCATTTTCCCTCACTTAAACCCAAATGTTAATCCCAAAACTTCAAACGGCAAATAAGCTCCGCTCCAACCTCAACCACTTAACTGTGAAAGAAATAAGTCCAAAAAGTCAGCGAGACGCGAGACGGTTAAGGGGCCACAGGTTGCGTGTAACCAAACCCCATCTTCCGCTTTTTCCCTCAAAACCCAAAACATGCGGCTTCCGTGCGTAGCTTTTTGGGCGGGTGGAAATTGTCTGGGCGGCTGGTGGAAAATTTTTCGGGAGGGTGGGGTTCCTGAGTGAAAGGGGTTGCTGTTTAGCGAAAGGGGAGTGGATGCGGGTTAAGACACGAAGGGGAGGGCGAGAGAGGAGGGGGGTAGGGGAAGGAGTGAATTGAATCGGAGAGATAGAAGAGGGAGAGGGAAGGAAGGAGAGCGAGAGAAAAGGGAGAGAATAGGGTAAGAGGAGGAAGAAAATAGATGGGAGGGAGGTGAGCGGATATTGAAAAAGAGGGGAGTAAGAGAGGTGAGAGAGTGAATGGGAAGCGGAGGGAGAAGGGGGAGGGGTTAGTGGATGGAAGGATATGAATAGGAGAGGTAGAAGTGGTAGAGAAGAGAGGAAGAAGGGGAGAGGGAAGAGAAGAGAATAAGAAAGAGTAGAATGAAGATGAGAGAGGAAAGAAGAGAGGGGAGGAGGAAGATGGAGATAAGAGGGAGGAGGTAAGAGAGAGGTGAGATAAAATGGGAAGACGAGAGAGAGAGGAGAGAGTGGAGGGTAGCGAGAAGGGGAGAAAGAGAGAGAAGTGAAAGAGTAAGGAGAAAAGGGGCTGAGAGAATGGAGAAGCGGTGGAAGAGAGGATGGAGAAGGGGTGGAAGAGGGAGAGAGGACGGAGAGAAGAGGAAAAGGAGAGGGAAGAGAAGAGATGAGGAGGGGGAGGGAAGAGAAGAGATTAGGAGGGAGAGAGAAGGGGAGAGAAAGAGAGAAGTGAAATAGTAAGGAGAAAGGGGACTGAGGGGATGGAGAAGGGGCGGAAGAGAGGAGGGAGAGAAGAGGAAAAGGAGAGAGCAGAGAAGAGATGAGGAGGGAGAGAGAAGGGGAGAATGAGGAGAGAAGGGGAGAAAGAGGAGAGAGAAGGGGAGAAAGAGGAGAGAGAAGGGGAGAAAGAGGAGAGAGAAGGGGAAAAAGAAGAGAGAGAAGAAGACAGAGCAGAAATAAGAGAGGGGTAGAAGCTAGAGAGGCAGAAATGAAATAAGCTAAGAGAGGAAAAATAGGGAACGTGGAGATAAGAGAGAGAGGGAAAGAGAAAGAGAGGAGGGGGAACGAAAGCAGGGAAACGGTTTTAGAGTAGGGAAAAGGGGGTTGGAATACAGTTTGTAGGGTATCCAGTTCCCATCTCGTCCAAACTCAAACTCCTAAAACACTACGGCTTCTTCCCTTCTTCGAGGTCTTGTTTGCCTCTCTCCCTCTCTCACTCCCGGAAGTCTTGCGCCGCATCTGTGTTCTAAAGGGTCCATGGAATCTGTTCCGTCCTACGAAAGCAAATTAGAACATACGCGAGAGGAAGATAGCACATAGGGACAAAGTAAGGGCGAAAAGCAAAAGCCTTGCGCTTTAAGATAAGCCAACGTCGAGGATTTAAAGTTTCCTAGAAATTTCAGAAGCAAAGCATGTAATTTTCCCGAAAAGCCGTTTCCGTGTGCGCATGAAACGTGCAGCAATTATGCCGAACCGCCTATGTTCATATGTTGTTTAGGATAGCTTTCAGAAGCCTCTGGTTTTGGACGGAAAAGTTATTTAAATCCCGTTAATAACCCTTGGACCAGGAAAATGCTTATCTTTGTGCCCATCATCAGCTCACACGCATTCAATTTATCAGTTAAACATTGTTGAGAGTGCTTTCAAAGACAGCATGTTAGCAAAATTGGAATGAATTGATTATCTTGGAGCAATTATGACTTTGTGAAGATCTTTGATCAATCAATAAATAAATTTAAAAGCATGGGAGTGTCTATGTAAGCCTATAGAAGTACCGTAATCTGTCCAATGGCGCATTTCAGTACAAAAATGTATTTCAATAAGGTGAGATTACATATCCGAAAAGAATAGTGATTTATATATATATGCAATTATAGCGAAGTATTTTAGAAAGAGCTACTTAGAACTGAGGTAAAAAACTGCCGTTCGGTTGTATCATGAAAATAGCTTTCAAATTTGACATAATGATTTTAATGCAAAGATTAAGAAATAATTTTTAAGTAAATCATCAAACACTCGTTATTTTTGTTAAAAATTACCTTATGGTTTCATTAAATTGTAATTTAATCGTTATATTATTGCCTGATCTACTGAACGTTGTTTCTCATTGAAGATTGATTCGTTTTGAGGTCATTTCAGATTAATAATCTATAACCTGAGTCAAAAAATATCTTCTCTATAACAGCATTTTATTTCACTTATATGAATTTTAATTCCAAAAAATACAAGCCTAGACTAGGTTCTCAATCATTTGAGAATTGAGCAACCATATCATTATACTGTTTGATAGTCAAGATACTTCCAATAGGCATTAAACGTTTTGGAAAGCAAGATGAGGATTTTGCCTTCTATGTAGCCGCCATCAGTGTTAGTTCAAGAATCAATGATTCTAGAATAATGGCACGATGAATTACTACTACAGGAGATAACCTGTATATTCTGTAAGTACTTATACGCCCCATTCATTTATATCGAAACTATCACTGCCCAGTTCTATCTACAACTATCCCATAAAGAACAAAGGAAACCTCCATTCCTGAATTAGGATTCGAACCAACGACCAATGTATTCCAAGACATTTTAAGTATTATACTTCCAGAATATCAGTACTTAAACGAAAAGATGGAAAATTTCGACTGAAATTGTGAAAAGGAAAATTATCTCTGCAAAAAAAACATTTAATGAATTTAAAGAGACAGGAAACTTGGATATATATAATGGCAAAGGATAAAATGTCACTTAAGCTACAGGAGAGAGTGGCAGAGAGAGAAAGATATTTCCAGTTCTAAGAGAGAGACCCTTTCTAATCGTAATAACGACGTTTGCGACGATGGGAAATAAAGATAGTGAGAATACGAATGGATTCGTAACACACGACCGTTAATACCACCGGAAAAAATAAAAGGAAGAGTCACGCCACCTTCGGCCGGAAGATCAAGGACGGACTCATAACTCAACCTCGTAATAACTTCAACTATAAGAGATCTGCTATCCCGCAAAGTGCTGGACGCAGGCATCTTAGGGTCATAACTCACGAATGAAGGAGTGCTTTTGGAGTGTCATTTGTCTGTTATCTACGCGACAGCGCCTCCCCCTTTTTACACCTCACCACAGCTAAATGAGAAATGAACCTGTAGAAAGTAATTCGCGATCGGATTTATGCGTGCGACTGAGATTTCGAGGCGTCTTTTAAAATTAATTGAGAGGAATTTAAAAAAAAATCTGCATGGAAGAAGCAATTCAAATGAACTGACACAATAAAGTAATATGATATTTCTGTATTGATTATTTCAGACATTCTTTTCAAATTTTAGCCCATTTCCTTATAGAAGTATTATTTTTCTCTTTGGCCAGAAATTAAAATGTATTTATAGAATAGCTTGTTAAACTTCTAATACTTGCTAATACTGTAAGGCAGTGGTTCTTTAACTTTCAATTGTCGCGGCCCTCCTGAATATCATGCGGTCCTCTTTGAATTAAAAATAGTAATAAAAAGAGGAAACTTTAAATCATTTCATGTACCTAACTATTAATAATTTTTATAATACACATCGTGTTTTCTAAAATTCCCTGATAAAATTTTATTATTCGTGAAATTTTTATTTTTTGGCATACCGCAGCCCTAGTTTGAGAAAAATTGCTGTAAGGTAACACGAAAAATTACCAATTTTTAACATTTAACTAAGAGATATCATAATTACCGTGAACACTTTTCTTATCGTTTCTGAATTTTAGCTCGCCCACTAAATCAGTCCATTAATGATATATATTAATTTAATAATCATATTGGCCTGGTAGATAAACTTTAAAAACTTTTACAGCAAGTACGATACTAACCGTCTCAAAACAACCGAGATAGCGCAAACATCTTTTAAAACAAGTTATTTTCTCTTTGCTGGAACAAATAACTGGTCAAAAATGTAAACACACAAATTACAATTTCAAAAATAGATTTTAGTACATCAGATAAATGCTCTTCATGTTGCGTAAATACATGTTAAATAGCCTATTTAAGGTACTAATGATTTCACTGCGCCCACAAAAAAAAATCCACACGCTACTGGAAACCTGACAATAGAATTAGAGGGTCGTTAGGCACGAAAATTATCATAAAGGATACAACATCAGCGACTGGGGGCAGTGGGATGAGTGGGTAGAATTGTAATTTCCATCTCAAGCAGATATCCACAGAGTGCTTTACGGGAACTAATGGAATGGAGCAGAAGGTGGTAAGGGATAGATCCTGGATTTGCCGTTTTACTGCACAAGTTGACACTGACGAAATTACTACATTTAGAGATTAGTTAATAACTTCACAATTTAACGACTCCGAATATGCATACTTTTATTGGAGCCATTGGTATATAGATGAATTACAGATAATTATATCCGTATTAATACTGTCTATCACAGAAAACTTGAAACCTTGAGCATTTCCGGAAATATATGATTTCAAAGTTTTGAATGTTACCGGTATCAATGCCACTCTGTTGTATTGTGTAAATTGATATTGACAACGAATAAAAATCTCCCTAACCTATCTATGCATTATAATAAAATTTTCATGGGGATGCCTGTGGCGGAATGGTTCGAGCGTTGCCTTTCCACGCAGCGATCCCAGGTTAGAATCCGGCATCGAATTAAACGAATTTAACACATTTTTCTAAAGTACATTTGAGCTTTTTCTTGTGCTAAAATAAACATCCTTATACCCTTTTGGGCCTCTTCGCGTGTGAACCCAAGAGTCGGCATGCCAAAGAGCTATGTATCTCTCATATTGAAAAGTTAAGGGTTAAGCGCACCACCGAGTACTCAGAATTCAACTTTTTTGTCTCCTTTCACGTGATTTCGATACCTTTGAAAAAATGATATCACGTAAAATGTGAACTTTAATATCTGTACATCTTGATATTCGTTTGGCGTTTTGAATACATAGAAACAAAAAGTCTTTGAAGAAATCCCTCGGGCATAAATATCAATGAGATATAATCGCGGGTATGTTTAAAAAATAACTTTTTTGGATATCTGGGAGATTCTATCTTGACTGATTAACCGTAAGCATGAGATATTAATGGATGAAGTGAAACAAAGTTTCCGTGCTTTACCTCACTTTCTATATCTATGAAGAAACATTGATCCACTCAAACTACTTAACGAGGAATCCCTCTTTATTGTACACTAACAGTATTTCTAAAAGCTTAATAACATGCCGGCACTATTTCCCATATGAGTTACATTTTCGTCAACAGAGAAAAAGTTTTGGGTTTGGCGCAAGGAATTGCTAAAATGTGTCGAACGAAGGAGAGAGGTTAATGTGTTGATTGATTAGAGATTTTAATTATGCACGCAGCAAAATACTGTCAACAATGAAGAGAAAAGGATAAATTTATATAAAATGTTTAACATTTGTAAAGGAAAATAACATTAATAATGTCTTCCTTGAAAACTCGCAGCATTACTTGTTATACTGTATTAATTAAAGAATAAACTATGTGTATTTGAGCTTCTAGGACATTCAGCATATCCATATAAAATATTTCTGATCATGAAGATTCCATTTAACAATTATTAAAAATATGGAAAAATACTTTCAGTGCACGACCGATGATTTAACAGCATGGGTTAGTGGTTTTGTAGTGTAATTAACCAAACAGATTTACAATCAATCATTCGAATTACATCCAAGATCCTCTTTCCACCTTCTCTTGCGTAACAGCTGGTACAAACTAAAGGAAATTATAGTTAAGGATTTAAATCGATTCGTTAAATCAAACTTCGATTTTTTCGGTCTCTTCGTGCCTGGTATGACAATCGTATCATCTTGACGTATATTTTTAGATTCAAAGATAGGAAAATTGCCAAAGAGGAACATAGCTTTGTAGTTTAAATACGAAGAAGCTTTATTAAACCACTCATGTAAAATCAACGACCGGTGAATTAAGGCTCTGACTTGGACTAGCTATTGCGCGGTACATGTTTTCTCATCCGTTTCATGCCAACAGAAATAATACCATCAAAAAGCTATCGAACATTTTAAGACAACTCTTAAAAATAAGTCATACTGTATTGAAAAGTAATGTTACTTTTGTTCCGTCACAGTTTCTTAAAAGAAAGTATTTAACGGATGAATTAAAGCAAAAAGTTCGACTTTTGTTTCTAACCTGAATGGGTGATTACACCCGTTATCATTTTTGTCTCTCAGTTTTATACGAAACCAAAATTAAAAAAATCATTGGAATCGGACCAGCAGTAGATTCTGATATGCAAGCACGTTTAAATATGTTTTCAGCACTTTTGCTAAGAATATGTAAGGACAATATCTTTAACCTGTATAAAATTACTACGATTTTGCTTTTATTTAAATATATAAATAAACCAACACTTAAAAAAGCTTTACTCAAGAGACCTGTACTAGTTAAAAGTATTTCCATCACCACTCAGCTATTTCGATCTCAATAAATAAACACCTTTCTTCTACGCGCTCCTCGACTTCATCGGGGTCCACGTTTGATTTCGGTAGACAGCTGACAATCCATATACGTTAAAAATAAGTAGCAAACTGAAAGAGGAGTTTCCTTCGTGGGAGGAAGCAGGTGGAGAACGCTCCCGACGAAAAGACGAGCATTAAATGAAACACACGGGGGGAAAGTGGGAGGGAAGAGGTGTCGTCGGAAGCAATAGCATCCTCCATTACTTGAGAATATTCGACCACAAATCATCACGCACGTCGTCGATTGAGCCGAAAGCATAAACCTAATTCCCTTTTATACTTTTTAATGCATGGCTTGGAGGAAAGGAACGCGATGATTTAAACGTATGTTATTTCACTCGACGCCATGAGCTTTCTTAACAAGTTAAATTGAAAGAGAGAGAGAACGAGGAAGTGTGAGAGATGGAAAGAAAGAGAGAAAGAGGAAGTGTGAGAGATGGAAAGAGAGAGAGAGAGAGAAAGTGTGTGAGAGAGAGAGAAAGTGTGAGAGATGGAAAAAGATAGAGAAAGAGAGGGTGGAAATTTTATATACCGCAACTAAAAATATTACTCGTGATAAAAACGAAGGCATCAATGCGAGGGAAAACGCGCCCATAAATTTGGTAGACAATTTTTATTTAAGAAAAAACTTGGACGCATTTAAAGAAAAAAGAACAATTTATTCGTAAAAGAGTTGATTACTAGAGTGGCATGGTCTCTTTATTGGAGGATATTATAAATATTAATTACATCATAAATAGTATTTGCAACAGACGTTGTAAGCAAGCAATTAAAAATTGATTAAAATTGGCCTCGCTCGCAAACAGTGTATGATAACATTTCGTGAAAGCTTACTAATTCAATTGATAGATTTAAAAACTGCTATAAATTGCCATATAATCCAGTGTAATATTTGAAAATTTTTTACGCAGAGCGTTAAAGTGGTAGTTGGTACCCGGAGTAAAGAGAATTTAAAATTTCTCTCGTATTAACGAGCAATTCCACTCTGAAAAATTTTCATTCCACCCAATGGTTATGGAGCACGAAGTAGCCAAATTTTCAGTTCTCTTTCCTTATTACAAAGAAATTTATTCACACACGAGCATAGTTGCCAATTTAGAGACTTTTTACTTCGTTTTGCCACTTTCTATAGGGTATAGCGACATGCCACTAACTAGAGATTTTCGCCGAATCTAGCGAAAAATTTAGCTATTTCTGTATTTGTACACAAATACATGAATATTCAGCACAAACCAAACGAATTACTTTTATGGTAGGTTTATTAAAATATATATATAGATTTTTCATAAATCTTTAAATAATTTTCACAATTATTTCCCGTTACGTATATTTTTAATATATTTCAGACTAATTTTAAAAGATTGCATTGTAATTTACGTTGAAGAATACTTTCATAAAACGCAGTTAAAATGACAGAAAATTTTATTTCCATTAAAAATGAAAGAAGATATTGCTCTCGACGTAGAAATTAGATATCGAATTTTATTAGAATATTAAATACTAAGTAGATTTTGCTTTTAACGATTACTGAACGTCTGCCTCTTTCAAAACATCAAATTTATTCCGAAAAATTGAAATTATTTGTTATTATATATTATCAGCACATTAGCCGTTGTCCTGTTTTGTTATTTTTAAAACAAAAGTGAATGATTCCACTAAGTTACTCAATGATTTGCTACATTTAAAATATATCCTATGCTCAAAGATGAATATTTCAGAAAGTATGAAACTGAAAACCAACTGGATTCTCATCCTTACTTAGGATATGAATTTGAAAAGGAAATATCAGAGTGCAAATTTTCTGATGAAGTAAACCATGAAAGATGTCATAATTTTCTAGTTTCACTTATAAAAGATCTTCGACAAAGGTTGCCAGAAAATGCTACTGATTTGCAGCCACTGTCTTGTTTGAGTGCAAGTGAATGTTTGAAACCAACGAAACGCTTAATCTAACAAAAATGTTTGTCGAAGATTCAACAAATCTGACTGGTATTGACATTCAGTGGAAAAACTACATACAGTCATGTGGACGGAAAGCTCAGATACGTTGAAACTTGGCCGGAAATCGCTAGCTGCCGGGATACAACTGGTGAAAATATATTTGAGGATATTTCAAATCTAGCTTTAATTGTACTCACATTACCCCACTCAAATGCTGATGTTGAACGCCAATTTAGTGTGATTGGCGTTGTAAAATCAAAATTACGAAACAGAATGTGTCTTAACTTTAAAGGCAATTTTGGCCATTAAATATGGTTTAAGATGGCATGAGAAATGTTGTTACAATTACGAACTGTCCGAAAGTGTAATAAACAAAATTGGTTCCACTGATGCATTTGAGAATTTACCTAAAGATGAAACCAAAAGTAGTCATATAAGTGGTGAAGAGTTACCCGAATGTGACTTGTGTATGAAGCGTTAAGGTAGTATTTTTATTGTGAATTTTTAATATATTTTATTACCTTCGCCATACGTAGTATAGGGGAAAGTGTTGTTTTCATGAAAAAAATCGATATCGAGATTTCAACGGAAATATACGTTTTGAAGTCTCCTGAACACGTTTTGACCATTTTAAGTTTGTGGGTGCACTAACTCAACAACTTGATTAGTTTGTGGTAAAAATCGGTCACCGGAAGTGTGTGTTTACTCTTGTCACTACCATTTTTTACTTTCTACATATAGGGGAAAGTATTGTTTTCATGAAAATAATCGACTTCGAGATTTCGACGGAAATACACATTTAAAGAAATTCATTCATTACAATCGATGTACTCTGTAAACCCGCCGCTAGCCTCTTCGGCAGCGGGTTCTGCCGCGGTTTTTCTCGCAGGGGAAGTTCCGCGGTGGGTCCACAGTTGTGCCTCTTCGTCATTTCGGGATGCCTATTCCCAATCATCGCCTCCTTTTCGTCGGAGGCTGGTCTTGCAGGTTTTCAGTAGCTGCTCTGGGCCTCTTAGTCCAGTCCCAGGAGCTGACCTGTAGGTCCCTTGAACACGTTTTGGCCATTTCTTCCATGATGTCTGTGTGTGTGAGATAGCTTTTTGTGGGTGCTCTAACTCAAAAACTATTAATCAGATCAATGAAAAATTTTATATGTAACATTTTTATAAAAGTCAGAAGAACTAGGTAAAAATCGGTAAACCGGAAGTGGGTGTTTACTCTTGTCACATCCGTTATTTTGAAATATTTGCTTTAATATATGATATATGTAAAAATGTACTAGTGTAAAAGTTGTAGGAAATTTAATTTTCTACAACCTTTGTTTGAAACATTTCCCCATATAATGAATTGTTTAAGAGATATCTTATATTTTAGCTGCCACCACCACGCCACCTAACGACGACTATTGTTACCAGTTGACGCTTAGTTACATCTTAGTAACGCTCCAATTTATTTTCTTAATTGTTGAGCTTTGTGGATATATCCAATATCAGAAGGCTAATAAAGCTTAGCTAGGCCATATTGGGTGGCGTTACCTTAATTCCTCGGGCCGCATCTGGCTCTAATCTAAACCTCAAAAAAGGGCCTTCCTCGTATGATGACGATGTCCGCCAATGGGTAAACTTCAACTTGCAATTTCTGGCGCCTCTAGACGTCGTGTTAAAGCTACCTAAGTTAGTCAAGCGTTTTCTATTGCCGTGAAAAAGCTCTATGAGACCAGTGGTTTTATTTCTTAATTTCATTGGCCAGTAAATCTTCCAAAAAAAACTCCTCCCTTGTGACAGATCGTAACTCAGCTCAGTTACGAGTGCTAACGTGACCAAAGTTTCTAGATAAATATGGATCCCGGTAGTGGTGGGAAAAATCCGCTCGTTTACGGCTTCAAGAAGCCAAAAACAAAGATTACACCCTCGAGCTATTCCTTTCGTGAAAACGAAATCATGAATCAGAGAGGCGCGCCTCCCTTGCTTGAATGGAACTTTACGGCGTTAGTTTTTAATAGTCATTAAAGTGGCTCTGAGCAGGCAGACTTTCTTGTTCATCTCTTCTTCTCCCACGTCCAAACGAGCGGTCGTAAAAATGTGAAAATGGAAAAAATATAAGTGACTATCGCGGAGCGAGGATAAATTATCTCCGAAGCGATGAAATCTCAGTCAAAATCTTCGGGCAAAGAGATTTAAAACGCGCGCACGTTCCCTTTTTTGAACGAAAGCGAGAGGGTTGAAAGGAGCGAAATCAAGGAAAAAAGAAACAGGCTCCTTTAAACACGACTCGCTAACAAGGCCGTCATTTATTTCATTCATTCTCAGTTATTGCCGGCGCCTCCTTTTTCTCATTTAGTCCAGGACCGCGTCGTAAAAGTGTTAGCGCGCTGGAAGATGTTTTTTAAAGAAAGAAAACAAAACCAAACGAAAAAATCGTGCGGGAGAGTGAGAATGAAAGTGAATAACTGGTTCCAGATTTAAGCTCAGGCGTGAAAAAAGAGAAGCGGATTAGGAAAGATTTAAAAAGTAAATTACCAAACTAAAATTGGGTTTTCTAATTAAAACGACTGTCATGTATGGCATTAACTGGCGAAGCAACTAAAATAATATAAAGATTGACAAGTTAATTCTTTACGATTGAAATAATGCGCAACGTTGGAGCTTTATTTTAATGCAACCCGAACAATATTTCGTTCGGAGATCAACGGCCAAGTTAATTAAAAGGTTATTTAAAAAAAGAATCACTGAATTATCCTTATAGTTGGAAAAATTAACCTTTTTATGGCCATTTGATGTACCTATTTTTAAAACTATTATAATACTATTTATACTGCGACTTAAATGCTATTCGAAATATTACGCTAAATCACCGATTAACTACCAAAAAAATTCATCACACACCACTAAAAGTGTTTATCAACAGTACCGTAACTAGAGTGCGGGAAGGGTGACATTTACACCGCAGGAGCTGCACGCAAAAGATTCCAATAATATTCTTTCGTTTATTTAAAGATTTAGTGAGAATTCTAATATGCAACTTAAAGTTGCATATTAGAATTTTAAAGTTAAGATAAAATTGCTCTTCCTTAATACGCAGAAAATTATTATTCTAAAATACTTTTTTTGGAAGGAGCTCACTTACACCTTGCTAGATGCAACGAATCTTACGGCTTCTGCTTTTCTGCTGGTCATCCACCAATTTGGATGTAAACTTAATATAAAATATAACGACGAACTCTACAAGAGATTATCACAAAGTTTTGCGGGTGCTAAGAAAAAGTTATTTTTTAAATTAATAAATTGACGAGGAACATGAAAACCACGCAGTGGATGATTTCACTAACTTAGGGTTAAAAAACATGACGATACGATGGCTTTGTCGACTAGACGTTAAAATATCCCTAATTGAGCCGGAGGAGATTATGACTCATTAACGCTGCGAGTGATGAAGGCGGCGATGGAGAGGGGGAGGAGGCGGATCTTGATTTGTTGCCTTCCGAATTCCATTCCCGCGAAGGCGTCTCTGCGGTAGCTGTTAACTCGCGAGACGAATCGATTACTAAATTGAATGGCGAAAAGGAGGAGAAGAAGAAGATGTGGGAGAGGAAGCAGGAGAGAGACATTTACGGATTTTTAAGGGAAGAAGACGACAAGGAGAAAGTGGATAGATATACGATGAAAAGAGAAAAGGAAAAATGTTCAAAAACAAAAAAAAACGAATAGGAGAAAGACAGATGAATCGAGAGAGAAAAAAGGATAAACCATCCTTGCTCGCAAATGTTTGAAAATTTCCTTTTTAAATTTAACTTTAAACGTTTCCCCGACATGCGCTAATAAAAACATGAAATGATAACTATGAACGATAATTTAATTCTTAAATAGACATAGAAGTCGAGATTAATAAAAGTAATAAATAGAGAACGATAGGCTGCGATAATCGAGAATTTCAATTAAACGGTCTCTGTCAGACGGAAACAAATAAATTCCCTTTCGTTAACACAAATATTTTCAACCAATATCAGTATTTGTCAAATAATTAAAAAGTTGCCAAAGATGATATATCGACTATTACAGATATATGCAAAACTATAATTCTTAAGTTAAACACTATAGTTTTGTTCTTTGCTTCTCCGAGATTAATTAAGCAACTTTCACATGATGCTAAAAATAACAACGATCGTATTAAAAGTGGCTGTAAGCCTGATAGAATTATAATTACTGAATATGCTCCATAATTTAAGATGATAGGGATATTTCCATGCAGCATTAGAGGTGAATAAAAATACTCAATTAGATAACAACTATTTTCTTACGATCGATGAATAATTAATGATGACAACATTGGAGAATTTAATGATTCGTTATCGTAACATATAAAATATTTATGTGAAATGGAAAGGTTACGCACATGACCTGGATTAAAATCTGATACAGACCACGTGATCGCGGCTACCGGAAGAAAAAATAAGATGGCAAAAGGAAAGCATAGAAAGAGGAACAAAAAGAGACGAGAAAGGAACAAGAGGAGTGTTGCTGGAGATAGAAGAACTCAGACGACGTGAAGTTAGACAGGAGGAGGATATTTTTCGGAAAGAATTTCGGAGAGATAGAGAGAAGTTTAATAAGAGTCTGGAGCAGGTAAAGAGTTTTGAAGAAACTAGAAGGGTTAAGCAGAGTGGAATAATTCGTGAGGGAAAGAGGGGAAGAGTCCTAGGGATTGGAAAGACAGAGGAAGAGGGGTGGCTGTCTAGAGAGGTGAGAGAGAAGACAGAATAAAAGGGATGGAGAGTGAGATTGAGGAGGGAAAGGACAGGCTTGTATTTGCGTGGGCGAGTTGGAGGTGTCGGGTTCCGCAGTCAGATAGCATCGGATGGCTTGTGAGGACTAGGGGAGAGAAAGGGAGGAGAGAGAGGAAGGGGAAGCGAGGATTTGGAGGGAGGTAGAGAGAGAGAGAGATAGGAATGGGAGGAAGCGAAGAGGCTCGTGGTTGGAGGGAAGTGTCAGAATGATAGGTGGGTTAGGAGGGAAGCAGACGAGAGGAGGTGAAGCGGGAAGGGAGGGACAAAGAAGGTGGAGTGGGTGGAAGAGAGGTGGAGATAAAGGAGAGGGAAAAAGGACGTGCGGTAATGGCGGAAAAGAATAAAAAAGGACGGAATCTTGAGGTAGAGGAAGCTTTCCTTGAAGTTTGCGAACGTTCTGTGATAGGAAAGGGATTAAAACAGAATAATGAACTAGGATTTAAATCGGATCGCCGTCCAGTTGGAGAACGAGTTTAATAGGGATTCGCGGGGCGTTATTCACGGCAATAGTTTCCTCGGAGATGTTTTTTTCCATTCTATAAAACCGATATATGAACCGCGTTCCATTTAACGGCCGCACTGGATAATATAAGGCAGTAAAATTTAAGTCCATGGCTCTCTAGAGTCATTTTTTCTTACTGGAGCACAATCACGAAACGTTGAATGTGTTTAGGTCTACGAGATCGCGAGATAATCCACATTAGGAATTCACATCTCAATCTCCCGCGTCCAATTTTCACATAGTAGTTAACGCTGCCAGCATGGAAGCAGATGCAATAAAATATACTATCTGTGTATACGCTTTAAGTGGCGTCTATTAATGCAGATAGTTAAACTTTATTAGCTTTTAGCTTCTACACAATAAATTCGAATAACTATAAAATGGTTGAGAGAAATTATGCGCATTTTAGCAGCAAAATCAACAGGCATTTCACATGATGAAAGTTCCACCACATAACTTGTGTAATGGTTAATAGCAACATATGATCAACTCAACTACAGACCTGTCGTCAGTGGTAAAGTCGTCGTTCTTTATAGAATCGAATCCTTATTATAATAAACTATCGCCAAATTCGCGCTTAAGATGACTCATTTGCAAATTGACAGTGTAAATAGTTCACGTACCCGCTAGATGGCCATAGGATAATCCTATAGAAAATGGTAGAAGACATAAGATGAATTGTGCGACTTCGATGAGAGGATTTAAATTCTTTTTAAAATGGCTCGAGAACGATTAAGAAATGACCACCGTTAATGAGAAATTGTCTTCTCCCTAAGAGTGATTAACACTTTTTAAATTCATTCTGATTCTAACTATTATATTCTAACGCGGGGGAGGAAAAACGACTTCATATCGTAGGATTCAGTTGTTTCAATTTTTATAACAACGCAATTAACGAAGGATTTCTTGGTATACAATGCACTGAAAGAGTCGGTTTTTAGGTACAATGAATAATTCAAAAAGAAAAAAACAAATCAATCCTGCTCTTTCGCTAAATTTCTTGCGGGTCTGCAGGAGACAAATTGATCGCGAAGTGGGTGGCAATTTAATGATGAACATCCCACCGAGGAAACGAAGTTTTCTTTTGCTGAAGCTTAACTATCCGGCAAAAAGGAGTACTAGGATCAACCCAGCCTTAATTTACCTTATAATATATATAGAAATATCGAGAAAAAAAGAACTTGGTCACTTCCACAAATTCATTTGGCACGACCGGTTTCACTACGATCGTAGCATCATCATCCTGATGATGCTACGATGAGTAAATTCCACAAGGTTGAGCCTGACCTCATTCTTGATATATATATATATATATATATATATATATATATATATATATATATATATATATATATATATATATATATATATATGTGGATGTCAACAAGGTGTTGGGATGAGGAAACCCAGTGAGCACTCATCAATCAGACGACTTCAGGTTGGCAAGGCCCCGGGGATGTCGAAGCGACACACGTAAAATAACACAAAAACACAGAAACATCACAAACGTAAAGCTTTCGGAACTACTCCTTCTTCAGCTACAGATATATATATATATATATATATATATATATATATATATATATATATATATATATATATAATTTATTTGGTGTATTTTTTTAGAGAAAATGTTTATTTAGCCAACAAAACTCGTAGATATCAATAAATATAAACAAGGGATGTGATATCTATAATTATGATTTTTGCGAAAAAAGAGTCGATTATATAAATAAAAAATATCACGTTACGTATTTGTTTATGGTAGAGGTCCTGCCCCTACGCGCTACGCACGTCAACCTCGCCTTCCGCCCTCTTCGATCGCTCCATGGATCTCGGCGCTATGCGCCTCGCATTTATTCTCGATAAACTGAAAATAATTTTACGAAACTGCTCATTTCGGAATTTTTCTCATCAAGACATTTTTGTTCGTAAAGTTTCCAAAATATAAATTTTTAAAGATTTAAAACGACCGCCATTTTGTTTCAAGATGGCAGATGAAAATGAAAATAGTTTCCTGGGGTCTCATAGCTGGCAGAAACAACATTTTCTTTACCGCTTATCTCTGCAACAAACAGTTCTTAGGATACCGAGTCTGTCGGACGGGCAGACACTTGGGAAATTATGTAGCAGGAGCTGCCAAACTACATACCCTCGGAGCCACATACGATAATCTTCAGGAGTTCGAGAGTCGCATGATACACTGTGCTCATAAATTTACGAACGGTAAAACATAACCTGTATCCGAAACAATTCTGATATAAAGGATGTCCCTTAGGCATACCCAACACGTCTCAAGCCACACTAAGTCATTGTGTTCTGTAATTATATATGTTGGCACATTTATGAATCGAAATTTAAAAGAGACGCATGCGGCTCGCGAACCGCGGTTTGACCACCCCTGCTATGTAGTATAAGATACGTAATCGGAGTTCCAATGGAGCGAAGAGATAATAAGATAATAAAGTAATGAACATAAGAATATGAAGATAAGCGTTTCGGGAGCAATACATTGGGTGGCAGAAAGACAGACAAATACCTTTATTTGGGTCAAGTTGAGGCTTGTTAGCCTCTCTTACACGTAAATCTATTCGTCAAATGTTTTGCAATTACCATAAAGAGTATTAATTTTCAATGAAGAGTATTATAGTTTAGGAACAATTAAACTCTTTCTTTGTAGATTGGTTCATCCATAGCACTAAATTAGCGCATCGTCACATCGAAAATATTAATATTGTAACAAATTTGATACAAAAACGCAATGTAGTATTGAAAATGGTCTAATAATTTTAACACATATACACCTCACGCATAAAAATTAACCATACACGATCCTGAACTGGACGCACGCCGCATTTTATATTTGTACTTATGCCACTATGTAGCTCAGGCATGTCAAACTCGACGAGGCGTCCGGGCCGCATTAAAGCGATGAATGTTATAAAAGAGCAGCATTGCAGCTATGGATGTTATAGAAGAGGCGCAGTTGTTTAATATGGGCCAGAGCTGGAACGATAGACCTTAGCTAGAAGAATGGACGCCTGTCTTGCGATTAAAAACAATAATTTAGAAAATGCGTCCTATTGTAATTCGGTAACTATGAAAAAATATCGTATTCTTTTCGCTAAAATAAAGCATTTATATGACATCCCGCACGATTCACTTGAGGCCAAAATTAGCTATCGGGCCACCAGTTTGACATGCCTGATGTAACTTATAGGAGCAGTTAATTTCTTCCATGGCGTATTCAAGGCCATATATATATATATATATATATATATATATATATATATATATATATATATATATATAGGGCCTTGGGCGTGTTGAATTCGCAGCGCAGCCGTTTCCAAGAATGTAACTACCGTATATATAAATTCAAATTTTCAGCTAATAAAATTTACCCTGGAAATTTTCTTTCAAAAAACCTCTGAATACCAAATTACGACGCGCGACCCAAGGAGATGAAATCAGTTTTTTTCTTCGAGGCGTTAGAATCCCTCATGAAAAAAGACATTTTAACGGTATACTAGTATCAGTTCTTAGTAATAATAATAAATGGGAGGTCACCATAGAGATCAGGATTGAGATATCATTCGAAACCCACGCCTCAATTTAAAAAAGATAGCCATCACGAATCGCAAAAAAATCCACGTACTTGGGAGCGAAATTCAGTCCTTGTCGGAGGAAATGTTCCAACTTCATTAGGGAGGAGGACAGGGCTGGAAGGACGGACAGAAACGGCGGCCACACCCACTCCACACGGAGCGCACTTCTTTCCGAAAATGGAACCGAGCGAACCACGGGAACCGATAATATAAATCGCCGCGAAATAATCACTCGAAGCGTTCCCGCTAACCGGGCAAGCAGCTCGAACGGCATGAAACGAATCGATAATAAAAACTCGATACGCTGAGGACGAGGCAGGAACCGTGCGTTCGAGGGAGGGAGGGAGAGAGAAAGAGAGAGGAAAAACAAATGAGGTAAACGTAATCCAATATTCCACGTCCTCGCACCCACGCGAACGGGTACGCCTTTATATGCGAAGGGCGGACGCGTGCACGAATAAAAAAACGCTATTTTTTAAATTCACGACGAAACCCTCCTTTTTCGTAACGTCCACGATTTAATTTTCGGTCACTTGAATGGATTCCTTAATCCTCTCGCGCTAGACTTAAGAGAGCAGCACTATTTAAGCCGGGAGCTTTTCGTTTTGTATTTTTTCTCCCTTAAGGAGGCAGATGTGTGGCAGGGTTGCTACTATAAATAAAGGCGCTTTTTCCCTACTCCGTCTGCCACGCATTCGAGAACCTTTCGAGCGCGGTGAGAAACGGTTAAAGGATGCAAGATAGGGAGGGAGTGGGGGAGAGGGAGGTGTGAGGTGGGAGGAGAGCAGGAGGAAGAGAATGAGAGGGGAATGGAAGGAGGAAAAGAGAATGAAAAATAGGGAGTAGAAAGGAGGTATTGAAGAATTGTGATAGAGGAGAGAAAGGAATAGAAATATAAGGAAAGTGATAGGAGAAAGGGCGGGAAAGAAAGAAGAGGAGAAAGAGGAAGGAGGGATAGCAAGAGAGAGAGAAAAAAGAAAGAAGAAAAGGGGGAAGGAACTATAGGGTGGTATAGTTAAAAAGGGGGGAAAAGATGGAACGAAAGAGAGAGAAAGAAATGTGGGGAGGGAACGATAAGTTTAACAGGGGAAGAAAAAGATGGAAAGAAATAGAGGGAGAAATAAAGAAGAAAAGAAGGGGGAGGGACCGATAGGGTTAAAAGGGGAGAAGAGGAGGGAAAGGAGAAGAAAGAAAGAGGAGGGAAAGGAGAGGAAAGAAAGAGGAGGGAAAGGAGAGGAAAGAAAGAGGAGGGAAAGGAGAGGAAAAAAGAGGAGGGAAAGGAGAGGAAAAAAAGAGGGAAAGGAGAGGAAATAAGAGGAAAGGAGAAGAAAGGAGAAGAGAAAGTAGAAGAAAAGAAGAAAGAGAAACGAAGAAAGAGGTACTGTGAGAGAAGGCGCAAGGGTGGACGAGAGAGACGAGAGGGAAGCAGGCAATGTGAACAATGATGGACATAGGAAGAGCTGAATGAAGAGAGGTGAACAATGGAAGATGTAGATAGATAGATAGATAAATGTATTTATTTGGGCGAAATTTAGACCATAAGGTCCACTCTTACATTTAATGGAAGGAAAGATGAGAGAGAGGAATTGGAGAGATAAAGGGAGGGAGCAAAAAGAATATCAGAGAAAGAACGTAAACGTCGAAATTTGATGAGTCAAAAGGTAGACACGATAGACGGAGAGAGAAAAAGAGTTAGGAAATGACAGGAAGAAGAATTAGTGGAGAAAGCGAAAGGGATTGGCAGGATAAACGGAGGGACGTCTGATATACGCATACACACCATAGGGCGGAAAGGGGGGTAAAGCGTTCGCTATCGGAATGGCATCCGAAAATAAAATTCTTCCCGTTTCCTTTTTTTATACTCGAGAACCGGATAAAAATGATTCAACGATCCGAGAGCAGTAAATAATCCGCGATTTATGAGCACTTAAGGGATTAATACGTGCGGGGCGAGCAAGGGGGAGGGGAAGTTTGAGGGCGGAAAGACAAAAGGGGGTGAGAGAGATGAAAAAATTCTTGATGGAAATACATCGATAACTGAATTTTTCCCAGGAAATAAAAGATTTCCGAGGAAAGTGGATAGCCAATCGAAGGGTATGAAGTGCGAAAGGGAAGAAGAATAAGCGCATAGGAGTGGTATAAAGAAAACGCGCTCAACCTCATACACTACTTCCGTAGATTACATCAAAACATTCTTTAGCATGTCTCAGATTGAATACATTAAATATAATTTGATAAATATTTTCCAAAACATAATGAAGAACACATTTAATGATTTTATACTGAACCAAAAATATATAACATACCAACTAGAAAACTGATTTCGAAAAACTGGAGAACTATTAAATTTGACGTGGAAAGAATGGATGTTAATTTCATTTCTATTGGCAGTTTCCAAAAATTTCAAGATAAACTACAAAATTTCCAACATAACTTATCAAATGCACCAAATCGATTCGTCGATACTATAAAAGGTCAATTTCTCACGATCTTTTCATTGATACGATAAGACATTCGAGATTTCTACAAAAGATGTCTCCTTGAAAGAGCAGGATTGCGAAATAATGCCCTTGTTTCACCTCACACAAGAAAGAATAGATTTTTCAAAACGTAGATCGTTTTAATATCTGACACATAGAATTACTCTCGCTAACACATGTATGCTCCGTTGCAAAAACGTTCATGTTTTCATAGGTAATATTCTTATACACTTAAAGAAAAAAATAATTTTTATGGGCATAGAAAGAATCAATAACATAAAGTCATAATAATTGGAAGAGAAAAAAACAAACCTCCCTTAAAATTGCCTTTAACACATTATTCTTTAGTATTAGATGCTTCACAAATTGACATTTCAAAGTTTGGATTTTCCAACAATCTGCACCCAGGGTAAAAAATGCGAATAATAACATATTTAGCAACCATTAACTTTCCGAAACTAATCAAAAGGATTTTCAGAAAATATTAAATTTCAATATTAGGCACGAACCAACAGTAAGATAGACACATAAAAAGCCAGACACGGTCAGTCCAATACATAATATAAGAACGTGTATTTTCCAATAAAAAGCACCGAAAGTGATAAACATTCAAAATATTCTTTCGAAGAAGACACGTACTTTAGAAACGTACGAAAAATGCAACAGTTGGCGACACTGCAAAACCAGCATCATTCATGTTCGAAAACACAACCGCCCGTTCGTACTGGTTGTTCGAAAACGTTACGCGCTTACTAGTTAACGCAAGAAGCTTTCACGAAAAAAGAAAGAACGGGGAAAAACTCCTGAATGACCTACGATGCTTAAAAGATCGAAGGACTCCACGGGGATATATCCTTTAGAGAAGGTTTTCCCTCGAGAAAATTCGAAATTTATCTGCGCCCAATCCCACGTTCCAACGCTCGTAGGACGAAGTATGCATACCTCACGCCGCCCGTTGAACCTACGTCCGTCATCAATCACCTGGAGTGACTAAGGCAGAGAGAGGGAGATGAAAAAGGGAGAGAGAAAGTGAGAGACGGAGGAAGAGGTAGGGACAGCGAAAGGGAGGAAATGGGATGGGGAAATAAGGGCCTTTCGTAAGGGCGGAGGGATACAAATTCGCGAAGGGACAAGAAAGGAAGAGGGAGGGACAGCGAAAGGGAGGAGGAGAGGGAGGAAATGGGAGGAGAGTGGTAGTGGGATATAAGGGCCTCCCATAAGGGCGGAGGGATACAAATTCGCGTAGGGACGAGAGAGAGGGAGAGAAGGAAATACATGCTCACCTGAAGAGCGATTGAAGGAAACTGATAGACATATGGGACGTTTGTGATGAGGAGTACGAAGCAGATGGCCCGTCCGAGGCCGAAGACGTCGTGCATCGAGAGAGAGAGAGAGAGAGAGAGAAATAGATAGAGAAAGAGAGAGAGAGAGAAAGAGAGAGAGAGAGAACGAGAGTGAGGGGAGATTCGGAAATAAATCGCGCATAACAAATCAGTTTTGCGTTCGAGCGGAGTCAAGCAGAAATCTATGCGTTGCCGTCATGAGTTTCTCGTAAAAAGTTAGTCTTCTTTTATGGTGACGTCCTAAAAAGCCATGAACTATGCCGTAACTTAAATGAGAAGTGGCTTTAAGTCTGTATATACGGTCAAACCTCTTCTGCTAGACCCTTCAGGCATTACAGAAATCATTATATAAAATTCGAGTACTAGACCTTGAACTCAGCGTATAGGCCTACTCACGAAAATAAATGCCAATTTCGAAAAACCGAAAATTCAAGTTATAAGTGTTAGACGAAGTATCCCCATAACCGTTAAGCACAACATGACTACCCACTGTTGCACATATGTGATTTATTTCATTAAGGCATGCCTTATTAAAAGCGATAACATTTAAAGGATTTCAGGTATTAAAAATTTTGGAATGCGAACTCGAAGAGAGGGAGGGTAACGACGAAAACATTCCATGCTTCCTGTGCTTATAAAAAATCATACTGTTAAAAAATATAAACAGTTTTAAGAATCACATATTAACACTGCAAATACATCCCCGGATTATAAGATGGCAGTAAAAGTGCAAAGAGCAACAACTGTTTGGTTAATTTATTCACTGGCTGAATATAGCATATAACGTCATCGCAAACAACTTCGTAAGCGTCTTAATAACCGAGTAATGAAAATATATGCAATAAATTCGATAAAAAAAGTTAATATGGGAATCCCCTTTCAATAACAAGCACTTAAAAATATTTGTCTTGATCTCGATAATCCCCTACCTAAATTCTTAGCACCTCAAGCTATACTTATAAAAATAAAAACGTAAATTGATCGTTCTTGAGTGACAGCGGATTTATCAATTGTCAGAGTTCGAACGTTCATTTGTTTTTAGGAAGGGACGCTATTTCAATATTCGCAAATCTTTGCCCAGTTTGCCTGTGCTTCGTACAGTCGTTATGTCTCGCTAAAAATCTTATTTGTTTATATAACGAGATTTATCGTGCGTCTCCAGGCGATCAATAAGAAGAAAATGAAGTCTGAATTGCCTTAAACAAGAGTACACGTATAAATATTCCATAAATCACGCGAGAATTGGTAAACCCATCTCACAACTTACGATCATTTTTCATCCCCGTGTCATCATTAAGAGAACACATTGTAAACTCCAAGGTTTAGACCATATATCAACATCTGCCCTTTTAATGCGATAGAAGTCGTTGGTCAAACTCGATAAAAATCGATGCAGCATAAACTTTAGTGATCTTCAATGTTATTTTTCCTATCTACCATTTAATACGTTTTGTAAAAAATATTCTATTCGACGTTGCTGCTTGCAGATAATTCCCATACTGAAATCGCCTATTGAATCAAGCCCTAAAAAGGTATTAGTAGCACCACAAAACATATGTTTATTATTTTCAAAAGTAAGAGACATTTAGAAGAATTACGTACCAATATGAGCAAACAATGAAAAATGGCAAAATTTGCATTTTAATAGATGCGCCTTCATCATAAGAATCTCCAATAACTACCTAAAGCTGTGCGGTTTATTCTTGATTACATAAACCGCTGTTTACACATTTAAAGTTCCGTATTGAAATGACCTATTTCAATTAATTTACATAATTAAGGTGTAATTTTCCCCAAATAATGCGTATACTTAGTTCAAGGCAAGTATGTAACCTCTTCGAGCAACGATCAAACATTTCAAAATTTAAGCTCCAAATTGAAAAAAACACAATAATAATACATTAATAAGAATATGTATATAATTGATATGGATAACTATTAAAGCATATTAAAAAGTCGAGTAAACCAAATGCGCATTTCAGCTACAAAGGAGTCGTACTCAGCGGTCATTCGCACGCCTCATGAATTACCACTGAGAACGACTTCTTTGTAGAATACCCATCTGATTTGGGAGAAGCGTAAAGGCTGAGCTCGATTGAACTCGATATTTTACGTTTGCAATACATTCTTGGAATGAATAAACGGTTGTCGCAATACAGAAGCGATCGATCACGCGCCAAGACAATATTTTAAGAGAACGGTACAGAATGTTGACCTGAGGGAACCGAAAACAAAAAAATGTTCCATTTTGCCGTAGGGCGATTATAACGAACCTATCAACTTGAGTAAAAGGGGACAACGACCTTGCCGACATGCACTCCGACGAATTCTTTTCATTCCTATCTTTCGTTACTGCTACGTCATCAATCAACGGCTTTCCGCAAATGGAAACGTTCATCCACGCATATTTTTTGGCACATAAGGAACTAACAGAGGGAGGAACTTGATCCGCAGATATCCTCAAATGAATATTGCACTATCAAGTTTCGAACGAAACTGCCCTAGTACATTAGGAACAGTCTCGAAGAGGAATTGCCTTTATAGACCACTAACAATATAAATAGAAAATGTTAGCACAACGTTCGCAATGAAAAATGTTGTGATAACGTATGCTAGCAAAAACCTAATGATTTTAACATTAATACTGAGAAATTAATGTTTAAAAAATAAAAGTTGAAGAAAAAATAACGTTTCTGCCTTCGATGGACGAGGATTATTAAGAAAATTCCAAACCTAAATTATGCATCGAAGATTAAAAAAAAGGACGAAAATCCAACACGATGCAAAAGGAACGCATTCCAATGCATTCATTAACTTGGAAAAGGGAAACTCGGCGAGAATCTTATTCAAGGTACGGAATACTTCCGAAGTGTTCGGAGGTCATCCTGTGCACCTTCAGCTATGGAAGCGTATGACAAGCGCACGCATCTGCTTTGGCCTCTCTTACAGACCTTGCCAACCGAGAGGTCGCGTGGGTGGATGCAAACCCGTTTGTGAAACGATGAAGACTCGAACCTTATATCACTCCCACTCCCTTCTCTCTCTTTCTGTCGCCATTTCTCCTTCCCTCTCGCACTATATCTCCCTCTCCTTTCGCTCCCCCGCCTGCCTCCGTTTCTTTTCCTATTCAAGCTCACCTCTCTTCTCCTTCATTCCTCCTCCCTTTCCTTCTCTCTTCTTTCACCTTACCTTCACTTTCACACCCCTTTTCCTCCCTTTCACCTATACCCCTTCCACGCCTCCTGTCTTCAATTCATCTCTTTCATTACAGCTTCTTTTCGTCCTTTTTCTCTTCTTCTCCCCTTATTCCAATTACCTTCCCTCTCCATGTATCCCTTCCTCTATTCATCTCCTACTCTATCTTCTTTCTCTTTCCATTCCTTCTTTCAAGTACACATGAGGATAATCATGAGTTCGACAATCATATCTAGAAAAAAAATCATTTTGCGAGTGAAATAATGCTATCATAAATAATACTGCGAACAAACAATTATTATAACTGGTAGGTTTATTTCAAATACCCATAGGCAGAGTATAAACATAACTTCGAGAAATTAAACTCCAAAAATAAACTTGATTTCACGGATGCCGTGCTTTTATATGGGCGCGCTGAGTAGGTTTCATGAATTATTCATTTCAAAAATCAATTATCGAGCTCGCCTTATGACCTGCATTCGATTGAATACCCGGAGAGCCCTAAAAAGATCTAAAACAGCCAATAAAACCACTTTATTTTTATAGAATCTAGGATAGTTGAATTACCACCGAGGACGTCTGCTTTTCAGAAAAAAATGCGCATCCGGTTATATCAACCGTTCTGCGGATATTGAAGCTTGTTTGGATTTTCAACTAAATTAATCTAATAAACAATATTCCGTCCCTCCATCCATCTCTCTCTCCCTCCCACCTCCATCCTTTCTTCCTTGGTGCTCCCACACACTCGGTATGTCACCCTTCTGCTTACCACCCTCCAAATTACCTCGTTCTCTCTCCACCTACACACCCTCCATCCACCTCCATCTACGCACCCTCCTCCCAAACCAGTACCCTTCTCCACGGCCATCGGAGATTCTCTCTCGCCGGGTGCATTCTGGGAGTCCAATCCTGTCCTCCATCTACTCCCCCTTCCTATTCCCCTTCAAGCCTCATCTCTCTCTCTCGCGTTCCACCCACACGCGACCCGGTTGAACTGTAGCCTTCCCAGAATCAGTACCTTTTTTATACGCGCGCCTCTCTCCCCTTCATTTGTTTTGCGAGACGTAAAAGAAGAAAAATAATGGAATGGAGCAGGAAGCATTCTGTCATCGAGAGTATTGGCTGGCATCTGAGGCAGGAATGCGAGGAGTGTCGCGTAAGGAATCGAAAAGAGCGCCTGTTAAGGTTATTGTGTTACCTTTGAAGGGTAGAAAAGGGACCCTATGGACTAGAAAACAAATTGGAGGTGCCCCATTGATATGATGTTTTACAACTTTTCTCAAGAAATAAACTGTTTTTCTATGACTTCACCTCGTTTCCTTCTGTCAGAATGTTGATTAAACTATTTTATCTCTAAATATTATATTTTTAAAAGATTATTACTGTGATGAATTAAGAAAATCTTAGGAAAATCAAAAACTTTCAAATGGCATTTTAATAAACTTTTTATGATAGTTTTGGCGCCTAATGTCATATACGTACTCTTCTCACTTTTATAAATGTGGCTACGTTCGCAAAAAACTTTAATTAATGCAAAAATTTTCTATCCTCATACTTCTATCAACAATGATTAATTCTAAATAAGAATAATATTAGAATTCAAATTCTTTACAATAGGAAGCAAAAATTTTCATTTATTAATATAGTGTCGAAATCAAGAAAATATAATAGACGAATAGCATTAATTTTCTTCTTCTGCAATAAGTTAAGCCATGAGTTGGTAAAGGACAATTTAAGATTTGATGGGACCTCCCTCTTCCTTCAATGGGTAAGCAGAAAACGCAACGGAATTATCGATTTCTCCTAATTTTTCTTGTCTTCTACAAAAGGAAGTCTTTTACTATCTGACAGCTTCCAATATTTCATTGAAAAGGTGCCACCACCTCTTTCCTCCGAGTAGGCCATTCTAGTGATTTTTTAATTCCACACCAAAGGGCTCTTCTGGCCGGACATTGGCAGAAAATACTTATAGGGACGTAAGGAATTATTGGCCGGAAAAAATGCCAACTCACGATTTTGAATTTGGTCGTACAATGCATGGAAAATCTGACGTAAGATAAAACAAAAAATATAGAAGTGAGAAATTTTGCTTCTTTTTTGTTGTAACCAAATGAGAGAGTATCTTTACTTTTGAAACTTTATATAACGCCGGCTGAAGATTTTTTTCATGATATTCTCGATAAATTAGGTGGTAGTTACAAATAAATAGGAAAAGAGAGAAGAGAATCCGTAGAAAACAGAATTTCCATCGGTAATGCGAATATATTAAATTACGTTTAGATACAGCTTAATGAATGTCGTACCAATAGCCACACAAATGTTAATCATTGTATATCTAATCAAAAACACTTGATTTTCATATGCTCACGACAAATAAACAAATACGGTGAAAGAAAACGAATGTATGAATTAATAAATATAATGATATATATAGGCTCCGAATATTTCATCTTTCTAGTTCTTCTGTTTCAGGCAAGATTTCATCTTCAGCAATAACGAGACGGAGAAAAACGCAATAGTCACACAATGAGCGATTAAAAAAAACGCTGATACGAAAAACTTACTCATTGAAATCGAAAAAATAACGAAAGTAGTAACGCGACATTTCATTTAATTGGGAAATCTTTTAATACGCGTAGTACGAAGCAATAAACAATCGCGACCGACTTCAGAGAGAGTTGAAAACATAAATATGCGGCGTTACAGAAACCGAGTTGGGTACAGATTTGCATTCTAGTTCATACGAAAGTTCTGCAGCAATTACAAAGAGAAAAGGAATTGCGATAGGAAAGACAATCGCATAAATAAGGGTACTAGACAAGAGAGAGAAGGATCTAATTCTGTCCAACCTTGGAAGAGATAGCTTAAAGGAAAACTTGAGTGGAAGTTTGGTAAGGCTCGCAATTGTTAAAGGACAGAAAGAGAGAAAGAGGGAGAGAAAAGGAGGGAATTGAACAGTTGAGGGATCCTGCACAAAGGGGATCGTTTTACAATGGAGACACGCAAAGCAAGGCTGGGGCAAGGAAAGCACAATGCCTTTGTTGGGAACGCAAAGTTTAAGGAGAGATGGAGATTGGAGGAGAGAAAGGCAACGAAAAGGGAAAGAAAGGAATGCAGAAAAATAACGAGAGAATGAGAGGGAGAATGGATATAGAGAGGTAAATAAGAGAAAGTTGGAAAACGAGAAAATGAGAGCGAGTGAAGAAAGAAGGAAAGAGAAAGAAAGGGTTAGAAAAGCAGAAATAAAGAAATGAGAGAGATGGAAAAATAAGACATGACGGGAAAGAAAGATAAGTATAACTAAGAAAAGAATAATAAAAATAGAGAGAGAGAAATACATTAGGGAAGCGACATAACGCGACCCGATACATCACGGAACTCGGTATAACGCAGACGAAGACGTCTCCGAGGCTTAACGAACAAATGGTTACTTTTTACGTTTAAAAACGTTTGATTCGAAACAAAACCCACAAACGATACATAGAAGACAATTTAAGGTATCGACTTTCGTTATTATCTGTAGTTCTGCATTACTCTGGCTATTCTCATGGCGCTTTTGAAAATTTGAAAGCGTCTCACGCGGTCTAGCGAAATGGAACTTAGAAAGAAAGAAAGAGAAAACGAGATGTAGAGTGGGTAGGCAACAAGAATGGAGGCATAAAGTACCACAGGAACAACCAATTTTGAAATGGAGATTGTTATGTTTGAAGGGAATGTTAGAACACGTCCAAAAGATCACAGGATGTTACTCTCGCAGCGGTTTTCGAATTCCACGACGCTTTGTGAGAGGATTGGGTAAATTTAATGCTTTATTTCCGTTCCACTCTCAATAGACAAGTAGCTGACGCATCTGTCGTGTTTACTGCAGAAAACGCTTGACGTCAACATCCTTGAAACACGCCTACTCACAACGAAATTTGTTTTTATTTAAATTTCTCTCAAGCGGCCCTTCACATGGACGTAGTAAATACGAGAATTTGATTTGAAATTAGTTTTCCTTTCATCCCCCTAATTAATGTCATGTATATGAATGAGTCTAGTGATAGTCATTATTTTCGTTGATGACGAACATCTGATATTATGATATAACGCTAGAAAATTTCTTTATTTTCTTACAAGTTTATGCAAGATTTTTAATTGCTTGCGCACAATTCGAATAATTTATTTTTATAGGATACAGAAAATCTTTTTAAGTTACAAGAAAAACTTCTACTCACCAGTAATTGACCTGAGTGAAAATTAAGGCTGTATTATTATTAAAAATCTACACCAAGATTTAAATAAAATAGGAATAAAGTTACCCATATTTATTTTAATGAATACTGCTATGGAAATCCAAATTAAAAAGCGGCAATGCGCCCAGACAAGCAAATGTATTTTCGTAAAGAAAACTATTTTGCGAACTCCTCATTTTTTTATATCTTTCAAATATAAAATCTACTGATGGAATCTTTCCATTTCTGCTGCTTTCTAAATTACCAGTAAAAATTACGTAAAAATATGCTATGATACAATTTGAATTTATTAATTTGCGACGGAATTACTTGAAATTAATTTAAGGTTTTGCAATAGATAAAAATCACAAAATCACCGATTTAATTGATGTGTTGTCTTTCATCTTAACAAAAGTAAGTCTATGTTTGGGTTAATAGATTACCGCTACATAGAGTAAAAAATGTCACTAAGATGGCGGAATACAACATGCCAACTTTAGAAGAGACAATCGCTTTGTGCCCCTTCTTTCATATTTCAACGCTTAGAAAATAATAAATAATCACGAGATTATTTACTTACGAAATTATCAGGAACTTTTTCCGGTTCAAGTTAAAAACTCTTAGCTAGTCTTACAGACGAAGGATTGTGTTGTGACTCACCTGCAAAGAAATAATACATTATATTAACAAACTGAAAACAATGGGTAAACATATGTACTGCACCAGTGTTTCCAAAGGCGGTGCCGCGGGCTCCATGGCGCTCACCTAGATTAACTGTGGTGCTCGCGTGCATTTTCCAAGATAATTAAAATTAATTACTCCAACAAAAAATGCTGTCTGCTGATTGAACTCGGAAAAGCAATACTTCGAAAATTTTCTCGCAGGCTACACGCAAATACGCTATCAAAATGACAATGACGCTTATTACTCTCCCCCCCCCCCTCCTAAATCATTTCCCGCCCATAATTTCATGGTCCCTCGTGTCATTGTATCATGCTGCATTTCCGTGGGGGTCCAAACGCTTGAAAAACAAGTGACGGAAATATTAGTTTTTTTTTAATTATTTGTAATTAACTTAATTACTCCATGTGAACATTTTTTTGTTAAATCGTCTTCATTATGCAAAAAAAATTAAAATAACTCTTTTAAATATCCCGCAAAAACGGCATCCTGGTTGGAGAGAGAGTAGTAAGGGGTACGTGACGTCACCGCATGCCTTACGACGCTTACGACCGTACTGAAAGCACGAGGTTTTGATACTTCGTCCTGTTGCTTTTCCTAATATCGTAGCTAAAATGAAGAATATGGAACTTAAGAAGGGTTATAAGTATTGTCTGGTACCTCAGTGCTTAAATACAACGATTAAAACCCCGAGAAAATTGTTCTTCACGCTACCGAGCTCCTTGGAAAGAAATAAGAAGCGCAGAATATTGTGGTTGAAAGCCATGAGGAGATACGCATCTGATATATCGGAACGTACAACTGCATTTGTCTGCGAAGATCATTTTAATCTAAGTGCATACTAGTTATATGTATGTACGTAATTTTATTGCTTCGTATTTTAGTTTATGACTTATGTCAGCATAACATTGACATGATGCATATATTTCTGGAGAACGTTGAATGAGTAAATTATATTTTTGTGTTTCATTGATTAGCATATATATTTCAACAAAACCTCCATAATGTAATATACCTATTCTAAATACGTAAGATCAAACTTACGGAAATCGTTGGGCTATGGGTTTATTAAGCAAATAATTACTGTTGCAGTGCATATATTTAAGTACAAGTTTTTAAGCAATTACTTTTACAGATGTAACATATTAAGTTAGTTCTGTAATTTACATATTTTCATAAATTTGTTCACATAATATCCACGACAACATGGTATTTTGAAGGACCATGTTTTGATAAATAAGAGCAGTCATGACACTCCACAGACGTGACTAAATCTTCTTCTTCATCTACAACTACACTCACTTCATAACCTCTTTATCTTATTCTGTGTTCAGGGCAAATATTGCCTTTAACAATACATATTTTTCCTTTTCGCTTTAGTTTAACAAATCCAACAACATTACTAACATAGTCTTTCCTCATTGACCTCAAAGGGAGAAAAAAGTCGTAAAAGCAACGATGAAATTCGCGACATATACAAAAGAGACATGCAGTTATTACAAACACTTACAGTTTTTCTTTTCACAAGTATAGGTAGTAACTAAGGTAGATTGACACTTAAAACAAAAACTTCACCACATTTCCTATAGACGAGACACACGGAAACTAAGTTTATTCACATTAATTTTGTATAATATTTGTCAATATTTGACCTCATGACTCTGTTAAGGCAGATGATGGTGATTATTCACCGAAACCGGTTGTGTTTTACTTCATATATTTTGTGGAAATTAGCAAAAGTTTAATATAAATAAAAAATACTGTCTAGCATTGTTCACGTTATTTTATTGTGGAATTCCACGAAGTCTAGGCCTTGTCCATTACCTTTTGTATACTTATCTATATTTTACTTACTAGATACTAGGACAGAATGGGGAAATATACAAATAAATATTTTATAATATTAGTTAAAACTTGTTGTTTTATTCATTTAATATGAGAAAGCTGTTTTTAAGACGTCAATCTATCTTTTACATATTTTCTGCGTTTCAGTCGAAATAATAGTACTATTACAATAACTGAAAATAAAAGCGCTACATTGAACTTGTTCTATCAATTAAATGTAATACAAACCTATCCGCCTTCACTCCACGCATTTCAGCATCTGAATATTGCTCCCTACGACTTCCAATGTACCGCAAAAACATGTACGAATCGACGTTGGGCAAATTATCAGATCTGGCTTCACAAAACCCATCATATGCCATTTTGCAAAACACAAAGCGAAATAAATGCAGGAAGGTGCAGTACTTCTACCATTATTTCTTCTAAGACGGAGCATAGAGGAAAACAACAGAATTATGTCTTTCAAGCTTCTACTTATAAATCGGCACAATGGCTTCTAGCACGGCTAGCATCGGCTAACATGCTTGTGGCATTCACTAACGTCACTAAGCACTCGGCAAACTTCGGCTACCAATCGGATGTGATCGGGTTCGGCATTAACTCGTCCATTTTAAATTGCTTTTTTTATAAATATGTTAAAAATTTAACGAAAAAACTATATTTGCCTATAACAATAGCCATACAATACAACTTCATAAAATTTTCCGTAATTCCCGATATTTGACGGTCCCCCATTGCAGAGCAAATTACATATGGCGCTTTTTTCCTTGTTTTGGGATTATGACGACATCATTAGATTACATCTTTGGTTGACGAACCCAGAGTACATATATGTAGTCTATAAATTCCCTTTAAAAGCTTTATATAAATTCTATGTTACAATGTTTCCCATTTAAAAGCAGTGGGCTCGTTGTTATGGCAGTTTTATTTATACGCAAGCGGTTGTAACCCGAAAGAGAATAGCAGTCATATAAGGAAACATCGCGGAAGCCTTCGCAACAATTTCCAATTGTTAAAAATAGGAAATTATTCCTCTTTTTTGATTAAAAGAAATTGTTCGCTCTCATTCGACATGGATTTGAATTTTGTTTTTTTTTTTAATAAACCTGTTTTTCGGCTATAAAACTATTCATGTTCCGAGCTTTTACCTTAATTTTAACTAATTAAAAAATTCAAAATTATAATGTCCCGCACCGATTTCTTGCTTTTCTTATAGGGATGTAAAATTGAAACAAAGGGGTTGGAAAAAGACATCGATTACTTCTCAGCAGCTGAATATAGATCCACAAAATTGATGCAATCTACCATGAAAAGTTTGCTTTTCCAAGTTGGAGGATTTTAGAGCTATTGCCCGAACAGATGGACGGACCCAATATATAAGCGATTTTTAAAAAAACGCTAAAAATACCTTCCCGATAAAGGTTTAATTGCAAATGTGTCACATACGTAGCCCACATATAGGCCAATCTACCCTAAAAAATTGGTCTCTCCAAGTTGCAGGGTTCCAGAGATATTGCCCGAACATACGGGCAGACAAACCGAATACATAGGCGGTTGTTTTTCAAAAGAAACGTTAAAAAGTTCTCGGTTTATTGTATCCTGTCTGTTCAACGAGGTGCACTTTGCTGAAGTCGTCATTAGTAAGCTTTCACCTAGCAAACGTTAACATTTGCAACAGCTCGGGCATATACGTTTATCACGAAATCGTGCACGCCGACTGAATAACTTACCTAATTCATGTAACTGCCAAGGTTGCGGCGTAACCTTCACTAAATAATTTTTTAAAGCCTAGTATATTTTCTCATTTAATTACTTTCATCTTTTTCCTGACAATTTTTCATTTTATTAGGAAGTAGTTGTTATAAAGAAAATTGGTAATTTACAATGGAATAATTGCTTTCTGATTTAGACCAATACATATAAAAGTAATTAGGTCTAAACGAATGTTTTCTATAATCTTCTCAGAAACAATATTTGCCTTTGAAGTAAAAACAACTGCTCCTCAACGTTAAAAATAATGAAGCATTGAAAATACACTTTACTTTTAATACCTAAATTACCATTACACTAAACATTAGTCATATAATTCCACTCCCTTAATTCCAAAAGTTTATTTTTTCGCAAGTATTATCTTCGATAACTATATTTAAATCTATTTGTATAAAAATACAAATAAATGTATATAGAATGGATTTCCACTACATATTGACTCGTAATACTGATTATATTCGGTCGCAATGGTTAAATCTTGATTCGCTTCACTAAACATTGAAAAACAACGGCTATTCCATCAGTTAACTAATGTAAACCACGATAGCTCAAACTGACTACATCTCTGCAGAGAAATAAATAGAAAATCCACTTTCATTTTATTTCTTCACTGATATATTTGAAGGGGGAGGACATTTTTTTAATATTACAAGATTTTTGACTGATTCAATTTTCATTCTTCCCTCTAAACGATTACAATATAAATCTTTACCTTTATAACCTCATCAAATAAAAAGCGATCCACTCCTTCGGTAGAATTTTTCGAAAGGGAGACTTTCGAAAAACAAGTCGTAAAAAGCTCTGAGTGTTTAAAAAACTCCGGAAAACAGGATAATGAATTTTCAAAACATGTAAAACGATGCAATGCATTTATTTCCAAGGAAATTTTATCCATTGCCAAATATGCATTTCTTCCTGTTACCAAAAGGAGAATATATTAGAGAAATCCACCAAAATCTAAAAAAAAATGCGCATTTTTTCATCCTGAAATGCAACAACGCTCTTAATTGAAATGTAATTTCTTTGTGGCGAGAGCTTTAACAATTATTCAACAGTTTATCCTAAAGTTTATTACAGGGCGTTATAAAAACCATTTGACCTATTTAAGTTTCTCTGCGTTATCATACAAATAACCAAATGATAACAACAAAACGATTACTAAAATCGCCAGCTTAGGAAAAGAAAAACAGCATTTATAGAATCAAGCCATCAAACTAATAATCGCTTTGTATGTAATATAAAATAGCAACAAAAAATTCTACTGTGCAAATTATTGGGCTTATTTGTTGCTTTGCATCAGAAAATATAATTAGTGAAAAATATTCTCACCGAATGCCATGAAGAGGTTGGGAAAGGTAGACGCGCACAAAGGCTAAAAAGCAGCCGTCATCAGTGCTGATTCGCCGATGGCAGATTCTAAAAAGGAATTTTTGAATCTACTTTCGATGAATCACCATTGATGACGTCTACTTTGCCGCCAATGTGTGTATCTGGATTACCTAGACGTTTTTACTTTTTTGAAGAGAAATAGTCTGTCAGACCTTTTACAATTCAAACAATTACTAGCGATTCTAGAATTTAAATATGACAACAACATAGAATGCTCAAATAATAACGATAACAAATTAAATTTAAAATGGGAGGAAAGATGAATTAGCCGCGGAATACATCCTTGTCTACCAAGTTATCCCCTTTTTTAATGTCTCGATGTTGTATCCCGTTAATAATCTACCGCTGAGGCAGAAAATTACCAACAAATAAAATAAAAAATCCAGTTTTATTTATAAAAGGAATACAATTTAAGTAGAGATAACAGTGTCATGGCAATTGACACGGGACAATGACGAAGGTACGCGCGCCAGAAAAATGTTATCGATCTGCACTTCAACGAACATACCATAAAGAAAGGGCAAAAACATAGTAACCGAAAAAAAAACACAATAAACGACCCAATCCGTTACCGCTCGAGATTTCTTTAATCGGTAACTACACGAGTGAATGAACCTACGAGAGATCGAAAAAATATATCACCGGAACTTTAATCAACTCAGAGAACTCGGCCTTCCTTTCCTCTAATTTATGTTCCCGCATCAAAAGCAAAGCACACAACGAAGGAAGAAAAAAGAAGAATAGCGTATTGTGGAACTTTCCACGCGACAGGAATGTTACCTACGGATGTATAGATACCTCTCAGAAAAAATCCTCAGAAAGAGACCGAACGAACTTTTGCCGCTAAAAACAGAAAAGAAACGGCAAGCAGCGTCTCTCTCTCTGTTAAAATAAAACTAAAAGGAAAAACTGCACTAAATAGACCCTTTTCCTCCGCTGTGTAAAATAAAAATTTCATAAAATAAAATAAAAAAGTTTACGCACAGGGCAGATATAGGACGGGATACAAGGATTTAATTTTCCAGCCGACTAAATGGATCGGTCTATTTTTATTTCTCGGGAAGAAACAGATAAAAGTGGGAATGGTGGATAGGAAGAGAGAGCGGATGAAGTGTAAAAACTAAGGGAACGGGAAGGAGGGAAGGAGGGAGAGAGAGAGAGAGAGAGGAGAAAAGGCGCGCTTTACCACTCTCTCAGTCGACTGCCTTTCCGCTCTCTATTATTCACCCGATGAAGCGCACAAGTGCGCCAGACGTATGGAGTAAGCAAGGAAAAAGGGGTTGGACGGAGTTCTCCTCCCCTTTCGGAAACCGAAAAAGCTTACAGGAGAGAGCACAACTTCTCTGAAGCAAGGGAACAGTTGCTATACTCTGTAAAGCAGAGATCGCTAGCTTTTCTTGTGCAAAAAGCTATCGGTGGAAGGTTTTCAATACGCTACGGTCACCATATTCATTTGTATAAATCGATTGAATGAACTAGCGCAAAAGGCAAGACGACAGAATACTTTATATGTGCCAATTTTTGTAAATTAATAGAATGGATTGCTTTTAAATAAACGAGGTAGAATCCTTAATCATAAGCGAGCATGATATAGAATTTAATAAAGAAAGCTGATACTGAGACCACCTAAAATATAAAATCATTCACATTATTTTCAAATTTGAGTGAGTGATTATAAAAGCTTCTCCAGAAATCTCAGAAGCACATGCTAAAGGAATTATTTTCTTGTGAATTCATTCCACCAAAAGGAGTCTATTCAGCACAAAGTTCAACAATTGTCTATTTGAAAACAGGGTATTTACAAAAAACTGAACAGGACCTCATATCTATTTATTAAATTCAAGAAAAACTTATTTGAGAAAAATCCAAGTACATGAAACGAGAAATTATATGAAATTTTAAAAAACGCAATTAAAGTAGCCCAAACAATCATCTTCCTCTATCAAAAATCTAATACGCTAAACCTCCAAAAACGAGAAATAAGTTATCGTCAGCCATTGTCTTAGTAAACGGGAAAGAAGAATAATTTCTCGTTGATGAATTGAACAATGTTATTCTGTACATTATTTTACTTTGTTCTCCTTACCCCGTATGACATTTATTTTATAATTCATGCGAACGCTATTTACACAAAAATCGAAAAGAAACTACCGGAAACGTTGGGACTTAAGAGGTTTCGGTTTTTTACTTGGAAGAGTAATTATTTTAAAACAATTAATTTTTGACCTTCCAAGGAGAGAAACCAATTGGCAAGAAAAGATTGAGATTTCCAGTCAATAGCAGAATTTCTATCTTAGTTTGGTGGTACTGAAGTCCCTCGCTCCTCGCAGATTGCTGTGTTCGAGATAACATTTATTCGCACAGAAATTATTGTAGCAATTTTCAATGTTCGCTGAAGTTACATTTTACACGACTCGTTCGCTACAACCCGCGAAACAGAGCGATTTCCTCTTGACAACAAAACAAGTACTAATTACATACATTCTACAAATGTACTGTGATGCGAAGTACGCGAAAAACGATTTGGCGAGATGCCCACATGATACTATACCATCAGCGTGTCTTTGTCTCCCGCTCTGCTATATATTAATTAACTAGTATCTTCGATATTTTTCACTTTCCTAGAATACTGTGATTTAAATATGGCTCCAAAATGCAAAGAAAGTGAAACGAGTGCTGAGACGAATGACAATAGCGAAAATTTCATTCCAATAACCCCATTTTTCTAATGAGCTTTTAATACCTATATTTGTATGTTCACGCGAATTTTCAGGAACGTAGCCTCCACGAATATAATGGAATTACTCTATTATAAAGAGAGAATAAATTTTTAATAAGTTTTCACCCACGAAATGTCACTAAGAAATGACATTTGCTAAAAATTAACACACCAATTTGACACTGTTACCAAATATTTAATAAGGAAAAGTTTTATAAATCGAAGGCATTTTAAAAAATATTTGATAAGTCCATAACGGTGAAACACTCCCTGAAAGGAACCATTTCGTAATCGAAAGAACAGAAGGAGAGGATTGACAGATGCTGATAAACTATTTAAAAATATGGAGTCCCAGATACCGCTAGTGAGTATTCTAAAACCACGAGGTTCCTTAAAACGCATAAACACCTAGAACCTCAAACAATATCGCTCCTAAAAGGCTGAACCTCTTTTTGGCCTGTGAATACTCCAATACTACTGGAGGGGAAATATAGGCAGGAAATTTACGCCCGCACAAATCAAACATCGGTCTTTTGGACGTAAATATCAATTATTTAACGAGCGTCGAGAAGAAACCTAGACAACTATCTCGTCCGCGAGCATTCCGTCAAATCTGGTTCAAAAGGGAACCTTTCCTGTAAAGTCCAGACCTCAGATAAACAAACGGAAAAGTAGAGAGAAACCCCTTCCCCCCCTACCCAATGTGTGTGTTCTATCGGGTGTTTCCAGTCTGGTGAGACGCCTCCACCACAGTTTATATTCTTCCTTTAAAACCCAACTGTAAACTCGTATTGGTATTTTTCCTTAGACCTTTGCCTCTTCCTCCCTTCGTCCTTACCTTTTCCCCCGTACTACCACCCTCCTGCCCTATCTCACTTCCTCTCCCTCCCTATATCCATTTACTCCTTACCCCATCTTGTCTTTCTCCCTACCCAACTATCCACTCTTCCTGTCTAACTTTTCCCTCTCTTCTTCCCACCCACTCTTGCAAACTTCTCACCCGACTCTCTTGTCTACATATTCTGTATTCCTCTCAACTTCCTCTCCTACTTTCCATTTCTTTCTCTCATTTCCTCCAATTTCTCCATTCTTCCTCCCCTTCATTTCCCTATCACATCTCCTTTCCTTTTACCCCTCTCTTCCTTCTTACTTCCCCCGTTACCTCTATTCCTCCCAAAGATTTGCGGAAAATTCTTCGAAAACCATTTTTTGAAAACTCATTCTTCGAAAAACTCAAGCAAACACTAAAAAACAATCCAATTAATTGCAAACAAGTTTTAAAAGACTCATAGTAGTCGTAATTATTTACGTGACATTTTCCATTTAAATCTTATTGTAATTTTTGCGTGAAACTGCGTGCGTTAGTCAGTATTATGCCAGACAATGAGTATGAAGCCTTCGTATATTTTATATGGAAGTTACGTTAACGAGAAGCAATGTGCATCACAACTTTTAATCGCATTTTAAAATTACTTTGAATCGTCGTACGAATATGGGATTCGAACCAAATAACGCCCAAAAGCATGAAAATTTATTTTCCTACCGTCGATTTTCTAATACTTGTCGAATCGTTCCACAAATTCATTCTGAACACGAAAATTTTGCATTTTTTCGGGTAAAAATCCTTCTTCGTCAAGGGCACTCGCATTGTTGTTCATTTCGGCATATATCGTATCTCCCAGCGCTGTCAGTCTCCCTACCGTCTATTTGCGTACTATAACTATTAAGTAATTACTGTTATTATTGTTAGCAAACTGATAACATGTTACGCTGTTATGCATTGTAAAGGTAGTACAGAGGGAATACATTGATGTGAGATTGTTTATCTTATCGAGGCGAAAGTAAGTTCTAAATATTTATATTGTAAAATAGTTCAAGTTTTATAAGTAAAATTATAAATATTTTTTTCCCAACAACATTTATACATATATTTAAAGAGTACGGGAACACACCAATAGACATCTGTTTTGAATAAATGTTTAATACGGGAACACAATAATAAGTATATTTATGCATGGTGATGAACTCCTTTATATTTAGTAAACGTTTTTCATTTTTTTCATGAAGACACTGTGTCTATCCTCCTCTCATCAGTAGTGGAACTATAATATATATTTCCTTCCACTAATATTACTACTACTAGGTAATTCTAACTAAAAATTAATTGCAAGCGTAGCTGCAACGGGCATACTAATAGTTATTAAATGTCGCATATTATATTTTAATAATTTAAAAAGTTAATATGAATCTCAAAGTTAGGTGATTTATTGCATTTTATTAATTTTAGCCATTTTTAAGTTTAAGGTTTACTTTTCCGAAGAAATGTTTTCATAATAATTGTTTTTCTAAGAATTTTCCAAACTCCCCAATCACCCCATAATCTCTCTCCATTCCTCCTTCCCTATCTCCTCCATTCTTTCCCTTCTCTTCTTCATCCTCCTTCCATCGCCCTTCCCCTTCTTTCCTCCATGTTGCACCCACGGACTCAAACAAAAACCTTCTCCCACCCTTTTAGCGAACCCCCATTTTCTTTGCCTCCAGCTCCTCGCGTACTTCCACGTCCCATCTCCCAGCATACTCCTCTCCGATGCATCTTTCCTTCTCCTTCCATCCCTCGGATATTCCCCTCTTCATGGGCACCACAAGCGGAATGAAATATGGTTATTAGGTGACTTGCGTGTGTGTGTCTACAGGCGGCGCTTCTCGGAGTAAATGGTAAGAAAGGGGGAGGGGAGGGATGCGTGGAACGAGGAAAGGGATAGGAAATAAGGAGGCGTTTCAAAAGAGCATACCGCCAGAAGAGGTTAATGGCGCGTGCGTGACGCATCAAGGGTCCCGCTAATCCGGATAATACTCCGCGGAGCAAAAAAAAATATTCGACGAACAACCATCCCACTCTGTTGAGGAGTCAAGGCTTTTGGTTAGAGACGCTCTTGCAGTCTTTAAGGATTACAAGGGCGAAGAAGTAAGAAAAGAAATGGCATTGTTTTTGCATGCGTTTTCGAGGCGAGATGGTTGCCATAGGAAGCCTGGGGACGACTGCTTTATCTTATTTTCGATACTTGCGTGCTCAACTGTATTGCACATTTGATGCTTCAGGCTGGAGGAGGACCAAATATTTTCTTTATTCCTTTCGAAGGGGAGATAAGGAAGTGTTACAAAATCTTCCACTGCCATGGCTAAGGAAATCTGTCATACGACATATCGAAATAAATTACTTCTTCCAAATTATCGCATACAGGTAGCTTGTGGAGAGTATGAGGCGTGGTTCCATAAATTCCAATTATGGTGAAATTGATCCTAATTTATTTATTTGAAATTCCTTGTGTAAATGACGTATAGCTATATTGATGTTTGAGATTTCCAAAGAAAGAACGATATAGTCATGCCCATGCTTTTGCTCGACCAAGAAGTAGTTCTACTTAAAGCGTAGCTTTTTAATTTTGACTTAATATTATCTCTTATATAATTGCTAGTATAATCAGGAACACATCCCCGACGTAGAGCGGGTATTCGTTTCAGATCATTCAAATTAGAACAGAGAACTTAAGTTATCATTTGCGACATAATACAGCGCTATCGCGTTGAAAATTAGTTTCATCGAATTAAATCCTAAAAAAAAGAAAATGTAATTTCTTGAGAAGCCACATAAAGTAGGAAAAGCCGAGTGACTCCATTAGAGTGCGAATTATTCAACGTTTCTATCAACGAAGCTCCCTTACGAATGGAAGCTCAAAAAGTACGCGGTAGTGAAGGTGTCAATAGGTGAAAGATGAAACCCATTTTCGGAACTCGACATCCAGTGAGGATAAGAAGCCTTATACGGACGAACTAACCAAAGAATTGCGTCTTTGAAAAACAAAAGAATACGTTTCGGAAAAGCAACTATAGTTTATCTCAGCAAAATATAAGAAAACCTTTCGAGGACATAATATCACCTCGGTGATTATTAAAGCTTTCTTTTGAACGAAGAAATCATAGAAAATAAAGTGAATAGGATGCACCTCGTATAGCTACAAAACCTGAAATAATGCGAACCCAACGATTTTTTGCCATGCTTTACATATTCATAAGACACGTAATAATTACAAATAGTTCTCTTCCAGTCATTTCGTTCGGAAAAATACGGTTAACGTTTCGCTACATTTTAAATGCAAAATTCCGTTATTTTCTAAGGGAAATGTTTTAGCCATGCACTTAACTTTTATATTTTTCCGATTGTTTCTAATTCTTTATGGTCGTACGAGTATTTCGTTTACAAGAACAAAAGTCGCACGTGAGGCGTATTCAGAAATAAAATGAAAATGTTTACAGTCTTTAATCCTATTTCCTTAAAAATACTGTTGTGTGTATGACTGATATTTTTCTTCGTACCTACACATTTCAGCAAAGACAAGAAAAAAACAATCTAATAACCAAAGGTTTTGTGTGTAGAAATGTTATCTCAATATTAATGTTATCGAATGCTTTTTAATTTCTCTTTTCTAGTTATGTCGAGGTAAAATTTTAGAAAAATATGAAAATAAAATTTCGTTAAATTATTTCACGTAATAACACCACGTTTTGACGATATATATGGAAAAAATCGAAACGTGGAAATTATATTCTGCATTATACATAAAAAAGAATTCATTTAATGGTACAAAAGGCTATAAAGATAATATTTACTTCATTCCTACTTTCCTTTTAGAAAATCTGAAAATGATCATTAGTTGCAAAAGTTAATTCATTTAAATACCATTGATATAAAAATTACAGCATGTTGAGTAAAATATTATGTTATTATATTGCGATAACCATTAATGAATCGAGGAAACGGAACGACCTTAGGCAGAAAATGTATATCATATAGAATTTATACCCGCCATTAATATAGTATTCAACTCTAAATTCACATTTTATGAAAAGATATATACATTTTACGCTCATTTTATCAACAAAAACACGCTCCGGGTATTATTCACGGCGCAGCGAAAAACGCCACGAGATGTTACCCACAGGTCTATTAAGGAGTTAGTGAGTTTATCGCCTGAATTCACGAAACTTCGCGAGGTGTTTTCCCTCATTTAAATAAAATGGAACGCCTTGACAATTTGATTTAACCGCTGTAATGGGGGGTTTATTTTTCGTCGATAAATCTCTCAGGGAGATTGTGGGGTGGTTCGACTCGCATGAAACCGCGGGAGTCGAACCCCGAGATGTCGCGTGCCCGATACGGTCGCAGCACGCAAAACTCTCTCACGACGCCAAGATGCCGGCCAAAAAAAGGTAAAGGAAGAAGAAAGCGCGCGTGACCACCTAGGTTATGAGTAAAAGGACGAGAGAGAGAAAGAAAAGTAAAGTGAAAAAATAGAAAAATGTTGTCAAAGGTGGAGGATAAGGAAAGAGGGATAGAGGTAAAGAGAGAAAGTGTGGATAGCGGAACTATAATAGGAGAAGAGAAGGGAGGGATGATAGAGGGAAGTAGAGAGGGAGGAGGGTCAGAGGAGTGAATGCGGAAGGAGAGAGAAGAGGAAGAAAAAGAGAGAATAGGAAGAAAAAAAGATGGGAAAAATGAAGTAAAAGAAAAGACAAAGATATGGAAGGAGAGAGCAGGGCAAGAAAGGGGGGAGGAAGAAGGAACAGAGGATGGAAAGGAAATGGAAAAAGCAGAGGAAAAAGGAGAGGTAAAAAATGAGGCAAAGGTGAGAAGAGGGAGCGAGGAGGGGAGAGAAGGTAGAGGAAATAAGTGAGAGTGAGTAAGAGATGAGGAGAGAGACGGAGCAGGAAGAGTAGAATGAAAAAGGAGTAAGAGAGTACGGAGTGGGAGGGAAGAAGGGATTCAAAGATGGGGAGGGAGCGAGGAGGGGATGTAGGAGAGGTAAAAGAAGCAAGGAAGGGAGAGAGGAGAGAAAAGGAGGGGAGAAGTGAAAGGAGCAAGGAGGAAGAGAGAGAAAATGAGGAAGAGAGAAAGGACAAGTAAAGGGAGGCAACAATTGGGAGAGGAAAGAAGAGAGGAGGGAGGAGAGAGGGAATAAGGAGAGTGGAAAAGGAGGGAGAGGAAAGGAAGGAGGATGAAATAAGGGAGTGTAAGGAAAGAACAAATCAGGTGACACGCGACGCGTGATCAACGGAAATAAGTCCGTATAAATTGAAAATTATGGCGGTTAACGATTGGCGAGTTCTTGTTGAGTTAAGTGAAACTGGGGAATTGATCCGTCCGCGGTATTTCTATCGGTAAAAAATATGCCACGAATTCGCGTCCGGACGCAGAAAAATATAGGAAATTGTTCGGAGCTTGGAAAAAGCTGAGGAAGAAAAGATTTATATATTTATCCTTTATCCGGCGACGGACATACAGATCAATAAAGACAATATTCGTAATAAACCGATAATGCAACTCGAAGATGCAAAAAGTAAGTAAAACATTACTGAAAAAAAGGTTCTCCGTAGATTTTTTAAGAAAACTTAACTGTTATTGCCTATCTTCTCGCAAGTAACAGGTTTCAAACAAGCTTTTGTAATTAGATGAGGTTTTTGCACTTTGACATATACTAGGAGATGTACATACACGAAACATAACAAGCTGGTGTAGGCAATTTAATGCGAAAAAACGATGTCAAGTAATTTTTATATTAAAAGTAACACGACTGTCAAATAAACATTTCCTGCCCCTCACATTTATCGTAGGATTATACTATTTCAAATGAAACACTGTAATTTTCCACTAATAATTTACTAACGAAACGACCTGGGTTTAAACGCCTTACGCCATTCTAGTGTTTCATTTAAAATGGTATGCATATATTCCACAAAGTTACACCAGAAACAGTTTGTAGGATTTGTAGTTTTTAAGGAAAATCCCTATTCAAAAATGACAAAACTCCATAAGAAGTCAGATTATGTGAATTTTCTTCTTTCTTCTTGGTACTTAAGTGTAGCGGTGGCTTACGACAGAAACAAGTCAGATCCCTTACTATAGCAGGAGGTTGGAACCACGTTTTCTTAAATATTTTCAGGGTTCTAGTTTTCCTCCTATGAGGATGAAAGAACCCGGACCGTAGATCTTCATTAGACCTTTGCATCCGTGAAAAATTCACTCTATTTTCAGTTGTATGCCTACAAAAAACAGAGACGGACGAACAGACAGACGGACATACGGAGAGACAAAGTGAACATATAAGCACGTTTTTCTTTTAAGAAAACGTGCTAAAAATACAGGTTTCCTTCGAGATATGTATGGGATGCGTTCCTTGGAAACAGTGTTTCTCGGGAGGCATTTTTCCATATAACCCTATATTATAATGATTGTTTTCCTAACTCGAATTTTTCAACTTGGTTGTAGTGATATAATTGGCCAAAGCTCGCGAAAATAAAAATAATTTATTAAATAACAAATAAAATACAAATGCCAAAATTACTAAATTTAGAGACCAGTTTCATCTACGTTAAATACTTGCTCTGATAATTTCTTTATAAGTAGAAAGATAAGCCGCAGCAATTTCCATCCTACGGATTCCTTTTTCAAAGCGATTCTCAACTTCGAGTTTTATTTCAAGGGAAATAGCCCGTTTTCCCTTGTATGCAATTTTAAACTTGTTTTCCGGGATGAGGGTTATTATTTCATACACAAAAATAGTGATAACAAATATTGCTATGAAAAACCGATGGATGCAAACGGGCGCCGAGAGCCAATACGGGCGGGCTCCTGGACAAACAACTTGCCGGGCCTCACTGAACGAACTTAATTCTCTCTATAGGTCTTGGCAACTGACATAAACCTTACACTCTCTTACCACAATAGTGAATATTTTTCTTTCAAATACAAAATTAAATGCAAATTGGGTAACGTCGCTCCGTTTTATTGTGTATTATGGTATTTAGGCTGTTAGGCACACACATGTATAATAACAAAAGATATTCTGCAACAGCATTAAACTCATAATCAGGGTATCGAACCGGAGAATTTATGGGTTCGGTTCGGGTTCAGATACTATCAAATTTTCTGGGTTCGGGTTCGGTTCATGAACAATTTTTTTGAACGGTTCGGTTCCGGTTCAGGTTAAAATAAAATTTTAATTAATTTTAAATATAAAATTCATTATTTTATTATAAAATGACTTCATTTAAAAAACGCAAATCAACACCAAAAAATACATTATAATAACAAACAAAATTAATTACAAAATTAATAAATGTTGGTAGAATTACGAACTGTATAAAAATGTTGGGCAACCTCTACAACAATTAACAAATAAAAATATCAATTTAAAAATATAACAGAAAATAAACATTTAATTTTTTAAAATTAATTCAAACAGACCATATGAATATTTTCAAGCGTGACATGTCACGCTTTGGTGATAAAAAAAATTTAATGCTGAGCAAGCTCGCTCAACACTAACCTGAGTCGCTGGAACTCCTAAAGTGACCTGAGAAACATGATACAATAACAATAATTTATTTAATACATACAGGTTAATCCCAATTACATGTATTTTAATAGAATTATTAATAACTGTAACATATACAATCACAAACATCCATGTCCAAGGCGGGATTCGAACCCGCGACCCTGGAATTGGGAGCCAGACGCGCTAGCCATCCCTCTACCAGGGATATATCGGATATGTACTGGTTTTTATTTTCTTCCCAGAAGTTAAGAACCTTATGGTCCTTTTGGAAGCCTTTGAATTTTCTCATAAACTTTAAATGCAAGTCCTAGATTATTTTGATTTCTATAATCAGGTTGAGTTTTTGTGTTTGTGTGAGATTTCTAGGTTTTTTACAGAAGCTGCTCTAGCAAGTCGTCATCTGCTGCAGAGCCTGAAATACCTATCGCTGGTAAAGTGTTTCCTATTTTCTTTCAAGCTGACTGCAAGTCATATATTTTCCAGTAACTTCAGCGTTTTAGTAATTTGAATTTTAGCTATCTTTATCTTTCGAACAGCACCTCTATACTTATTTTATTTATAATTTTTACGTAATCAATTTTTTAAAATTAAAATTCATTATAATTATTTATAGATGGTGAATTTCTAATAAGGCGACTTAGGATAGTAGTACCCAGGGGTATGAAACTCTTATGGGAGAATATATTCCCAGCTTTTACACGTAGTTCACTATGCTAAGGGGTCCGCGATAGGCGCTGCAGTCGCAGTCAGTTCTCTCTCTCTTCTCCCTCTATTTCTCTCTCTCTACCACAGCGCCAGACGTTCCTTGTGTATCATAGCGGAACAGCGGCCATTTTGCTTGATAAAGGTTCGCCGTTGCTTATTCAGCGGTTGACAGTTACTCTGATTTTGTCAAGTAGATGTATAGTAGATATGCATTCATTACTGTTTAAGAAAACGTGACGGAGTGAATTTGTTCTGATCTCCAATCAACAGAGTAAGTCTTAAAAATTGCATATATTTTTGAAAAAAATTCTGACGAAAGAGTTCTACGAAGTGTTATGTGAATGCGTTTTGTGATAAGGCTTTTATATTTTCTTAACAGATACCTGCAATGGATAGATCTCCTACAAAGGAATGAAAGAAATTGAATGCGTTTTGTGAGAAGGCTTTTATATTTTCTTAACAGATACCTGCAATGGATAGATCTCCTACAAAGGAATGAAAGAAATTTCTCTCGTTTTTTGTGTGCGACAAGCATTTCGAGAGGAAATGTTTCTCATTTTAGGTGTTAAGGCTCGCTTACTTCACCTAGCTCATCCATTGCCCTGGCCGTGAATATGGTACGTGTCAGTTCACATAATAAGCCATAATTTTAGATTGAGTAACTGAAATTTCTGTTTTAAAACTTCTCGCGGTTATCAGTAGATTATAGTGAGTTTGGAAGTTAAACTGCAACATAGACGCCAGGGGATAGAATTGTGCTTGTAATAGAAAGAAATAAGTGTACCATAGCGATGTCTCATTGTTTTAATTTAAAATATTTTGAATTTACAGAAATTGTTAACTTGATTATTTCTTGTTTCTCATTATGCATTTGCTTATAATCCTAGACTCGAAGATAATTCTTCTTTGTTTCAAAACGTATTTAGAAATACATACATATTTTTCGATCGAGAAATTGAAATATCCATATCAAAAGTTTTCCTTGTTATTTTATGAATACATATAGATCTTAAATGGCCTAACTGTAACTGCTACGAACGCCTAAACATCAGTAAATACAACTGTGCTTAGAATTAATTATAAATAAAGTGGGCATTTTGTAGTGGTAATGTGATCTTCATAGAATAATTGTTTATGAACCGTAAGGGGCCGTAAGCACATTTTCCTTATTTTACATTTATTGCAAAATTTGAAGCATGCCCATTGCCTCCTGCATCAATTACATTAGGTTTAGCAGGTTTAATGATTGATATTCTTAGAAATTCATTTTCATTCTTTTTACAGGTGTAACAGAAAGAGAATGTGTTCCAGGGCCGAAGAAATCATTTTACAAATAGATTTTTGCTAGATCCACAAATTCATTCTTGACGTGAAAAGTTGACGTTTTTCGTCGTTCACGTGCATTTCCTTTAAATACGTTTCATGCATAAAAGGTATTAACGTTATAAAATTCTGTTACAATAATTAATTTTTATATCTTGATTGTATAATATTTATGTACAAATACCTCACTGTTATGTAATTTGATAATGACTTTGAACTCTCGCAATGTGTGATATACGGTAATAAATTTGATTTCTTATATGCAATTCTTTCATTTAAGTCCATTTCATCTGTCCGTGCAATTTATATTTGCTACGATTATCGTATTAAAACGGGAGGGGAAGGGGGCAAAGGACATCCTGTGATGACGTCACGCTAGCATTCGTTAACACGTAGTTCCAAATTTTCCCGTTGCCCCATCGATTTTCGCCTTCCATGGAAAACCTGGGAATCGTTTTATAGCATTATGTTTCCGGTCTTTCCGTAGGGGTACTAGTCTTTGGTAGTACCCAAACCATGGGTCCGGGTCGCATGAGGGTACTCGGACCCCGGGGCAGCGACCCCCACTGCTCCCCTCCCCCTCTCGTCAGGCCTGGATGCAAACACTACAAGAGAAATACTGTTACCGAGTTAGCTTGAGCAGTATATAGCATCTCCAGTATCCACCTATTCATTATGAGCTCTAATCTTTCGGGCTCTGATTTACCAACTCTCCTGCAGTTGGTTTATGAATTAATTTCTTCTGCCTAGGTTTTTTGTTGTATGTGTTTACATCTTAGTTAGTTATTTCTTTTATCTTTCTTCGGTCTACCTCTTAGTACAGCCCTCAATTAGTTCAAGATGGCTTCTAGCTCACGTGCATTGGGTGACGATGACGTACTAAGGGAGTAAATCGACATAGCCGAAAAATACACACTTGGGGTTTAAATGTCTCAGAAAAGTAACGCTTGAGGGGCTAATCTATGTTGCTGAGAACATTCATATGAATCATATCATTGAGAGAAACAAGTCACGACAATGAAACATTTAAACTGTCGGTATTAGCGAGGGAAGACGACATATCACAAATTTTGTGGCCTTGATATTGTCACGGCGTATCTCGAGGGATATATGTAGTTGGACGAAGAAGAATAAATACACGACGGAGACAAGAGTAGATTTTAAATTACATATTTATGGATAACATGAAGGGAAGGGCTTCATATTTTGACCTTCAATGTTGATGTACCTACGAGATGGAATTATTATCGAGATAGCATTGTTAAAACTAAACCTTGAGACATTTTCGTCACGAGATTTGTTTATGTTGATTTCATCGTATGATCGCCAAGTGCGTTGAAATGAAATGCACGCTGCCATGACAATTTCATAATAAAGCAATCCGTAAACCCTTATCTGGATGGTTTATTAAACAACCAAACAAAGATTTCGTGAAGCCTGTATCAAGAATTGTTTTTTCTACGGCTATGGTCCATACGTGCTGCAGCAAAATCAACAAAGAGAGCAATAACTTCTCAAAATGAGTACTTTCTGTTCTTAAAAAAATCTTTCATGATTTTATGAATACGATCAAGTTCTGTCTATAACAGAAATATAAGGGCTATAAAGTAATAGAAAGTTCTTGACAAAAATAATTACTGCTCCCAATCACCTCCAACTAATTCATTGCGCGAGTTAATTTCCTTAAACAGTTATATTAAATGGAGAGATTTACGTCCTCTCGACGCTTAAAAGAATAACAGTTTTAATAAATCGAGGGAGGGTACCCAAGCAAATGACGACGATCAATCCTTGAGCGCACGTGGGTGTGGAGCTTTATGGGCCTAAAAGACGCAGGAAAGGTAGCTTAGTCGCTCGCTCCAGTTGCATGATGAACGGTTTTAAGCCCGGAATATGTCGGGAGGAAATGTATGGGGAAGGGAGGAGGACCTCATGGCCATAAACACTTCCGACCTCTTACGAAAGGATCTTTTGAGTGAGGAGAGTGGGAAGTGATAGGAAGGAGAATGAGAAAGCGAAGCAAGAGTGAGAGTGGGAGGAGATGGAGGGAATCAGTAGAATAATACGGGAAGGGGAGGGGGATGATTCAGGGAGAAAAGAGAGCGAGGAAGAGATATAGTAAGAGGGAGAAAGTGAAGCGAGAGAAAGGGAGGAGATGGACTTACTAAGGAGAAGAGAGGGATGGATATGATGTATGGAGGAGGGAGGGGAGAGATAGGGAATGAAGGGGTAGAGGAAGGGGGGATGAGCGGGGGAAAGATGGAGTAAGAAAGAGATGGGGCGAAGGGAGAGAGAATGGAAGGAGAGGAATGGGAAGAGGGAGGGATAAATGGGTTCATCGAGAGAGAGAGAGGAAGGAAATAAAAAAGGGAGGGAGAAGAGGAAACGGTAGGAAGGAAGGAGGGTGGAGAAAGGTAAAGAAATAGGTGGAAAGAGAGAGGGGGAAAGAGAGGGCGAGAAAGGGAGGGCGGAAAGATAAGAGGAAGAAAGAGGGGGAAGAGAAATATAGGAAGGGTTACGATTTAAGGGTAGGGAGTGGGGTCGTGTCTAGAAAAATTGGAGGGGGAGACGAAATATGTAGATGACAAAAAGGGCTGTGAGAAAAGGAGTACCGTAATGAAAAGGATGCCTTTGATAGGTTGGTGAAGTAAAGAAGGCGTTGGATAGCAATAGTTAACAGAGCAAGAGAACGTCAACTCGGAAACGAAAGGTGATGCGGTAATATAAGTGAGCCAAAGTTGCTATCTGAATAGCAATTAAATATAGCCCGTTAGAACTAGCGAACAACATACAATACAAAACAGGGAAGCTCTTAATAGGAAAGAATATCCAACAGACTTGTCCAGGCAATTAGCGCAACTGCCTCGTATTTTTAAGAGCGTCGACGGCTATGCATTTTGCACTGTCATCAACTGGACATTTGTACACACAGAAGAGAGGGAAACCCGGTGACGGCATTAGCCTACTCTTTATGAAAAGCACCAGGGGGGGGGGGGGGCGACTGCTTAACGTCCATCCCGAAGGACTGAAAGCTGAATTTGCGCGGTCTCCTCAAACAGCACAAACAGGAGGCCGGGCCACCTCGGAAAAAATCCTACTTGCGCAGGATTCGTGCCCGCTGTTTTTTCGAGCAACAGGCGAGTGGATTCTTCGGGTTTAAAAAAAGTTCATTTGGAGGGTAATTATCGGATTTTATTATTTAAAAAAAATCGGGTGAAATCGGGTTTAAATACAAATTTTATTAAAAAGTTTTCGGGCTTTATTTTCGCTTTTATTATTTAGATTTAGCAACATCCGCGTAGCAAATTTTTCTTTGGTATTATTGCTTCTTTCCGACGTTTTAAAATGACGCAAATGGCAAAATGAACGCTCTACAATCTCTACGTCATAGCTACCCATTGGAAAACATAGCAATGTTAAGGCAAACTAATTTAATTTAGGGTATCGAACTCCAGCACCAATCCAAATCTTAACAATATCTTTGTTAAGAGGTGAGGGACAACTAAATAGGCTGCAAGTTCTAATTTAATCTGCTCATTCACATCTTTGTATATGCCCAAAAATTCGACGTGATCGTCAGCATTTGGGAACTGCATAGATTTCCGAAAAGGTAAAAAAGTTTTGATTGATGCATGAATTAATATAAAAATTTTTTTGAAGAAAGAACTTCCGAAAACTCTTTTATAGGCATATAAATTGCTGTTGTAGTAGGTAGTGTTTTCATAAAAGCGGTATACACACCTGTTTCTAACTATTTTCAGGGAAGTCCCATTTGCTTCTTTAAGGGTATGTTGACAATACAGCCAATTCGATTCTTCTAAATATAAGAGTAAAGTTTATTATTCATTTTGACTAAACAATTTAAATGTCTTTGATTTATTGTATTTTTTACTCACAGCTACCTCCGAGCCTTTCAAAAATTCAAATTTTAAACTGCTGTTCGAAAACGACTGCAATTGATTTTTCCAGAGAAGGTGTTAAAAATTAAAATTTTCGGTGGGTATTAATCTGGTAAAAATCGGATAAAGGCTGAAAAATCCATACCCTACATATAATGTAGAGGTGTGATTGGAGGGTTCTTACAATGGTGTAACAAACCGTTAAACCTGTTTTAAGAACGTGTGCTTTCTACCAGATATGTAATATTCCGGTATTGTCCAGTGGTTACGATGTCCGCTCTCTAGTGGGAGACCCGGATTCGATTCCAGGTACAACATGATTGGAAAGATGTACTCCATGTCGGATTACATAGTTTCCAAATGCGTTCTTTGAGATTTCACAATGTTCTCAATATTTTTCGCTCGGACGAGAATTTAACAAGCAAGCGAGGTACGCTGTAAAATACATGTTGGTCTTCATGTAAAGTGGTCTATATTATTGTCCGATTTTAACCAAAATTGAAATCGGTCAATTAATTTTAACAAAACTCCTAAATACCAAATTTCATCACAATAAGTCTAGCGGTTTCCGAGTTGAAACAAAGGAACATTGTGAACTACATGTAGGTCTTCACGTAAAGTGGTCGTCATTATTGTCCGATTTTAACCAAAATTAGAATCGGTCGACCGATTTTAGCAAAACTCCCCAATATCAAATTTCATCACAATAAGTCTAGCGGTTTCCGAGTTGAAACAAAGGAACATTGTGAACTACATGTAGGTCTTCATGTAAAGTGGTCGGAATTGTTGCCCGATTTTAACCAGAATTGGAATCGGTCGACCAATTTTAGTAAAATTTCCCAATACGAAATTTTATTAAAATACCTCAAGCGGTTCCCGAGTTGAAACAGGAACATCGTAAACTACATGTAGGTCATGTAAAGTGGTCGTAATTATCCGATTTTAACCAAAATTGGAATCAGACGACCAATTTTAGCAAAACTCTCCAATACGAAATTTTATCAAAATACGTCCAGTGGTTCCCAAGTTGAAACAAAAGAATATTGTTGGTCTTCATGTAAAGTGGTCATCATTTTTGTTCGATTTTGACCAAAATTGAAATCGGTCGACCAATTTTAGCAAAACTCCCCAATACCAAATTTCATTATAATACGTCCAGTGGTTTCCGAGTTTTAACATGCGGACGGACGGAAACGACCTCTTCTACATGCGTTCACTTCGTGCAAAGAACGCATAAAAAACTATTTTGCTGGACTTGCTAGAGGGATGGCTAGCGTGTCAACTTCCCGATATTAAGGTCGCATGTTCTAATCCTGCTGTGGGCATGGATTTGTGTATTTTCCATTGTTTAAAACTGTGTTTAAGAGTAAATGAGAAATATATGTGACAGAAGTTTCTATGCAATTTCCAAAGAGAGTAAATTGGGATGAGAGAAGGAATGAATTAGTTTCAATTTTGCGTAAAGAAAAGAAATTAGAGGATAAGTAGATATGGATAGGAAGTTGATTACAGAGTAAAAACGCCGAAAAAACTGGGAAAAGGGAGGGAAAATTCGAGTAAAAATAAAGAAAAGGTATTTGAAAGGAGTCATAGGGAATGGAAAGAGAAAATAGATGCAAAATATGAGAAAGGAGAAGAAAGAAGAGGAAAGGTAAAAAAGGTGGAAAAAAGAAAACGGAAATATTGAAATAAGGGTAAGAAGGGCTAGGAGGGGAAGGAAATAATTAAAATACAAGCGGGAGAGTCGAAAGAGGATTATAAGATAATTCATCATCATCATGCTTTCTTCCAGGAAGCATTTATCAAAAGTGTTAGTTGACCCAAATTATATTAATATCATTTCACTTGAATTTTTTGATCTTGCAAAGATTTTTCCTAGATAATACTAAAAAGAAATAATACTAAATAGAAAAATAATCAGAAAAATATTCTGGCGCGACTGGAAATCGAACCTGTCTACATCTCATGTTGTTGTTTTGCAATCATTGGGCATTTACGACGTTATCTCCGAGTTACCTTCGTAAATCATAGCACAAACGGGAACGGCCATACAACGTAGGTTAGAATTTCTATAATAATCGAAATTTTTCTTGTCTCTCATGATGTCGCATTTTACTTTTGACATGGTTAATTAATACACCAAAGTATTTAATGTGAGGTCAATACTTTTAAGGACGTAAGAATTATTAGGATATTTACAAACCCAATGGAGGATATCATATCCGTTGGCTTGGTTTTTAAAAAGATATCGTTAAATTTTTACCGGTTTTGTGTACATTCAAGAGAAAAAGTCATATAAATTCATAGGATACACTAAAAATTGAAAAATGAGTATTACAATTGTAAACGTAAGAAATTGACGCTTACATTCTGTAAGGTTAGATAATACTATAACCGTATCATGTTGCTGAATTGAGCTTAATTAAATAACTTCCGTAAGAATGATAGCTTACAATTTCGCTTTTTTTCCTTTTGCCACGACAGTTTAAAAGGCGACTTAAAAAAATAATTCATATTTTTCACGGAGGGAGAGATAGGTTTAATATGGTAGTAACACCACTATCGTCGTACATAACACCACGAGTTTCGGAGATGAGGCGGAAAAATAGACGGGAAAAAAAGATAGCGAAAAGGGGGAAGGAGAGAGAGAGACGGAGTGTGGAAGAAGGATGACGGATAGCAGGAAACGGGTAGGTAGGAAAGGGTTTGAGAAGGGGATTAAAAGGGTGACGAAGGGAGAAATATGGGGAGGCAAACCCTTTCTTAAAAAAATGTTCCTTACTCGCCGGAAGGAGGCCACACGAGGCTGCAAGAAAGGGGAAGGCAGGAGTAGAATATACGGAGCATGAAATGAAAAGGAGGGAAAGGGAAAGAGAGAGAGAGAGATAGTTGTTGGAGTAAAAGAAGAGAGGGGGAAGGGTTAAAGCGGTATGAAGAAATTTAGAGTGGTTAGAAGAGAGAGGGAGAATGTGAAATGACTGCGAGGCAAGAGAGAGAGGGGAGAAGTGAAGAAAAGGGAGATGGAGAGAATTAGAAGTGATGTGGAGTAGAAAATAAATGGAAAGAGAAAGAGATTAAACGAGTGGACCAGAAAGAGAATTTACAGAAAGGGTGTAAAAGAGAGTACGGATATGTATTATATATAGAGAGAAAGCTAGATGGAGACAACGGAGGAAAACGATGAAGCAAAAGAAATATATATTAAGGGGATTTGAATGTCGACGTAAAACTTTAAAGATCGTAATCTATAATATTAAGACTTAAGATAAATAACTGATAGGCAAAATGAATGAGCCAATTTAATTTAGCGTTTATGATGAAATTGGCCAATTTTAAATCAAAAAAGTAATTTTTCAACTCTTTAACAGTCACGAGTTTCACTGTCTATTGCCTCAGCACTTGAATCAAGAATTACACGTCCCAATGTTTATGCCCAAAGAATTTGCTTTCGCGTAATAATTTCCTTGTTTTCTTTACATGGCTACAGATTAGTTTATAATTTATAGCAAAAGAGCATAGTAAATGATTTGTATTAATATTTGCGTTTTGATATTGAATCCAAACAAGCATGGCTGACAAAATGTATTATTAACTTAAATTATCGAGGGTAAATTAATATACTCTCTCGTGCTTCTTGATTGGCAATTACGCTAGTTATAACACAACGAACGAAGGCATGAAGGGATCGGGAAAAATGATATGAACAGAGTTGGGACAAAGAGATATCGCGACCAAGTAGAGAGGGACAGAGAGGAGATAGAGAAGGGAGAAGTGAAAAGAGTGCGTAGGAAACGGGTTGGGGAAGAACCGGAGGGAGAATAGGAAGGTAGTCGAAGGGAATACTAGGAGAGGGTGTTTCAGTCGATGAGAGGGAACGGGGAAAGGTAAGGGTGGATGGGCATGAAAAGATGATTGAGTTAGGCGGCGAAACTTAAATATAGTGGCGGTCGGAGAATTACACAGGAGGAAGATCATAAGTTTTGAGTTGAGTAGTCGTCTCGATGACGCAGTAAATTAACCAAACGAGATCCAATATTAAATTTCGACAGGAAAGCTACTGCTAGGAGACATGCTTGTTCCTATTAGGGGAGAAAATATTTCATCTCCCCACGTGCGTCCGACCAATGAATACGGGCTTTAATTAGAGTTGTCACCTACGAATTGAAATAACGTGAAATGATGGATGCATGCCCCTCAAATAAAAAGACTAAAAGCTAGAATAAACGACCATTAAGGATTTAAAAGAAATATGATGGCCAAAACATGACGTGCATTTCGCCGCCAGGAGAAGACTGCAAACAACTGGAATACAGGTCGTGCAGAGATAAATTGAACTTTATGAATAATTTTACAACGTAAATTTTTATTCTATAAACGTTCATATAATAGCATGAACCTTGAAATTGTCATTGTCAATATGTAATGTGTCTTTTAAATAATGTTTGTTATACCGTTATTATCATACTTTAGTTATTTTAAACGTAGAATAAGTTACTAGATTTACCAGACCGTATCCTTTGTAAACCTAACAGAACACAAAATTGCTCATAAATAAAATCAAGAACTTATTTGTTGCTACGTAAAACGCAATGAGGATAAAGTCAGCAAAAGAATTTCACATTTACGCTCTCTCTCCTTCCCTCATTCAAAGCATGCTTTTCTTACGCATATGGGAATAAAGGCAACAATAGAATTTAACAATTACTTCAATTGATTGAATGCTTAAAATACTCAAGGAAATCGTTTGAAAAAAGTTTTTTGAACGTTTTAGAATGAGATTTGAATTTTCACGATAAGAAAATGAATCTCCATACTTTTCTCCGCATAAATGTGCAAATCCCGCGTCGCATATCTCAACTATATTATATTTTAAACGAAATAAGTCTCGCAAAATACGTTTCAGCCTACGACGCTAGTACTACTTGCCGACAGAATTGGTTGAGGAATAACTCATCCCTACATATACATTAAATAATATTAATACGAAGGCTTCCGCGGTGTTTTCGTAGTATTAAATAATATGTCATAATGAGAAAATAACTTAAAAATTGTTTGGACTTCCTTTCAAAATCAGTTTTAGGCATGGTACATCATTAAAAACCATAAAAATAATATTTTCGTAGCCTTTTCAATGTGATGAAATCCCAAATATACAAAATTTGCCATAAATTTAATTGAATAATCAACTAATTATTTATCGTTTCCTGATTGTTAATGTTTACAACTGATAGTATCGACAACTATTCGACTTCCTTCAGCAAAAGTAAAATTATAATAATCCGACTAGAAATAAAAAGTTATAATTCTTATATTTATACTAAAAAAGAGTTGTTATAAAAGAACTTTTATAATGCGTACCAAAATAGCTATCAATATACGTCACCAAATAAAGTTTGCGTTACGTGATTTTCATGGTAATTTAACTAACCCAAACATCTACTTATTGGGAATAATTTTGAAACGAGAAAAAATTCTGCTATGACCGGGAATCGAACCTGGGTCTTCCACTTGTCAGGCGGATATTCTACCACTGAACTATTGTAGCAGATCAATTTTCTCGTTTCTGAACGTGGATACTTCAGTGGTAGAATATCAGCCCGGGCTCGATTCCCGGTCATAGCCGACTTTTTTCTCGTTTCATAATTATTCCCAACATTACAACTTATGCCTCTCTGCATAGGATCTTCAGATCGCTTTATTCCATCAATTTCTTTTTTTATCTACTTATTCGTGAAAATTTTCACTGCGGTAATGGTAATGCCGTAAACCGATCTTTGCGAAGTGGCGACATTTTTGCGTAGATAACACGCTAATTATTTTTCTTATTGTTGAACTTGATAACCAAACTCGTATCAGAAAAATCTGTAGACATACGCACCCAGCTGAACCCTTTAAAAATTTCCGCTTTTTTCAACCAATAACACACCAATAATTTTTTTCTATGACCAAAGTAAGAAAACCCGCTCCTGTCGAAATGCGCGCAAAATGTAGACAAAAGAACGACTATCTAAAGCAGGAACCTCAAACTCACAATGGTGCGCGGGCCACATGAAGGCTCTCCACTGAACCCGCGGGCTGCATAAAGGCTTCGTACTAAGACCGCGGGATGCACACTTCCCCAGTACTCACAACGTTTCATATTCATTGGACATTTACTCTCCCCTAGATTCGGCGTCGAGGGTTAGGTTTTTCGGACACGCAAGAAACATGGTGGCAGCGGGAAGGACATACTTAGTACCCCACAGAATTTTCATAATTTGGAATGAGCAATTAACTGCGTATATTTTAAAAGTGCTGATTTAACATACTTCCTAAATTTCTTAAACTTACGTGAAATATTTCAAGTGTGAATTAGCTTACTTCGCTGGCCGCAAAAATGTACCACGGGGGCCGCGAAATTGAGATCCCTGAACTAAAGCCTCAAAATAACACGAGAGCCAAAGGGAATTTTCAACAAGGTATTAAAAAATCATCGTATTTTTAAACCTGCCAACACTTTCCGCGAGACGAGACTCGAGAATGAGCTTGGATTGAAACAATCTAGATGCGCATCGCGTCTTTCCGGTGCGAGTGAGAGGGAACACGAATTCGAGAATCGAGCAGCTGCGTAGGATGGAGAGAGAATGAGATGCGTCTCTTTTAGAAAGTAAGGATTCCCCTCGGACGTTTCCAGAATCGATCAAGAGCGCGTTTTTTGGTTGGAGGTAGGGAACGGAAGTTGCGAGTGGGATGGTTTGGAGGGAGGTGCTTGAAATTACGACCTCCCTTCATCTCCATTCGAAAGACGATCCCAGGATGCGCGCAGCTTCCGTCCGAATGATCGGAGATCGTCGCGACACGTGTTCGCCGGAAGTGTCGGCAAGGGTAGGAGCAGATAAGGGGGAGATATACTTCCAACAATTAGGAATAATTAGGATCTCCGCAGTTAGAAAACTTTTCACGCGCGAGACTGCGAAATCCGCATCGTGTCACCTTAAGGATTTTGATCCAACCTCACGATAGGATAATACACGAGTTTGTTGCTGAGGGTGGGTAAACTATGGCCGCCTGCGAACGTATGAGGAAAATGAGATCCATTAAATTTATAATCCAGACGGTTTCACAAATCCAAATTCAAAACTTTGTCTGGTGAAGTATAGCTGAAATGCTGTCCGTCATCGATTTTTGCTTTTATGGTACAGAAAAGTTATGAAGTAATTTTTTCAAGTAAACTTTAGTTTTGCTTTTTAATGCATTGGAAACGTACAAAGGTTGTTCAATCTTGACCTACATACATCGACCGATAAAAACACCACCAACCCAAGCATCGCAGCTGGCAGTCACCTAATGCATCAACGTCGATCAAATACATCAAAATACCATTAGGTATTGGCATCAAAACGAGAAATTTTCATGGATTTAGAACCCACCAGATATTATTTAAAATGTCAGAGCAGAGCAAATCAAACCCGAAAATTATAAATTTCACTGTTGAGGATATTTTCATGTTACGGTTGACAAGGCAACGACTTCGTAATTATTATTAATATTTTAAAAGATATCCCTTAATCATTAATATAGTTATTAATTTATAAATTACACGAATTCTGTCGGTTCAAAGGATCATTTAAACATAATTTTTTTTACTTCCTGTTCTTTCAGTCATGTACTGATTATAGATTAAAACCTCTTTGAATAAAATGTTCTGACGCCTAGTTAAAACTAAAATCTTGATCTGGATTCGATAGAGAATTATAAAGCTCGTCTTATGACTTTTATTTATTTATTTATTTAATTAAAAATTTCACATACAGCATTCGCCATTTTAGAGTGAAATATATAACATCATGAGTATAAATAAAAGCGAATAAAAAACAGGAAAAATACAGAGAATAATAATAAGAATACAACACGAAAGAGAAAAGGGAAAATAACACTGCGGATAGAGCACAAAGAAATCAGAGGTGAGAATGAGGTAAATGAGCTCTAGAACCTTTGATAAATGATTTACAGGAAAGGATAAACGGATCTAAGTGGGAAGGTAGATAATTAAATAGGGTAGGAAGACGGAAAAAAAGAGAGCGCCTAACAATAGATAACCTTGTGGTTGGAATGTGGAGTAAATCCATAGAGCGTGTTGTTCTAGAGGGTACTCGTAAACCGAAAGAGGCCAAGAGTTCTGGACTGTCTATATTAGAGTTTAAAATGTTATAACATAAGGAGAGGTCAGATTTTTGTCGAGATACCGAAAATTGGTCTAGGGACAAGGCCGTTAGGATGGCTTCCTTCGAGGAAGTCCGGAGAGAGGGTATACGATATTTAACTATTCTAACAAAGAAATTTAGTACGCAATCAAGAGAAGAAAGATTAGAGGCTGCAGCCATAGACCAAATAGGGGAAGCTGGGAAACTGGGAAGACTAATGTGGAAAAGTATAATTTAAGGGAAGCTGCATCCTTTATGTCCGTAAATCTGTATAATATTCCTAGTAGGGACATAGCTTTGCGTTTTGTTGCAGTTATGTGTGCTGTGAAGTTTAACTTATTATAAATTAATACCCCTAGGTCCTTCTGAAGAATGGTTCTGGGTAATAAAATAGAGTCAATTGTGTAGTTAAATTCTAGAGGATTTTTGCGAAGAGTTACGGTCATTACGGTGGATTTGTTTGGATTTAATCGAAGAGAAGAATCAGAACACCAGTTGGTTACGATGTTGAGTGCCTGTTGAAGTATTAAACTGTCTTCAGCGGAGTGAATTTGCCTAAATATTTTGCAGTCATCTGCATACATAAGTATTTCGGCTTGAGAGGGACGTAATTGAGAAGATAAGTCATCAATAAAAAGGTTAAACAAAAAGGGGGCAAGAACACTGCCCTGAGGAACACCTGAAGGAACAATTGACCAATTTGAAGTATGGCTTGAAAGAAGGATCGCTGATATCTGTTATTTAAAAAACTACGTAATAGCAGAAGGAAATTTCCATGCAAGTTGAAGCGGTGACTAAGCTTATGAAGTAGATGGTTGTGATTCAAAGAATCAAAAGCCTTAGAGAAATCAAGGAATATTGTATCTAGTTGTGAATTATTTTCTAAGGCTTCCACGGAGTGCTTTTGGAAAACAAATTAAAAAAATAAGCATTAGAGTCAATATAAATACTTATTCTTCAACTCGTAACTCTTAATGCTTATTTTTTTAAATTAGATCTGGATTTACAACTGTCAACTCATCACTTTCAATCCGTGATTCTTTAAGCACCATCACTTTATAATGATCATAATAAAGGATTCACAATCATTCAAAATACATATGATAGCCATTCAAGCATAATCGGATAATTGAACATGTTAGATATTTTATTCTTCTTAATTTATTTTTTTATAAAGGAGGATCAAGAAAGACCTCACAACATGGAAACGCGATCGATAATGGAGATTGATCAATAATAGAAGGAATTATTTCCCTCGAGGAAAACGTCTTTCTTCAATTTTTTTACGAGACATTCTTTTAGGAGTCATGTTTTAAGATTCGGCAATATTTTATTTTTTCTCCTGGCGTTTTTTTTATTCTTTCGTCCCTCAGGCATCAAGCTTCAAGTCGGCGCCCTGTCTCGGGTCCTCCGCTCGCTAAGTTGTATCACGAACGGCATCGTCAAAAACGAGAAAGTAACAAATGGTTACGAATTTAAACGCATATTTGAAGAAATTTCCACCATCATGTCGCTCCTGCCATGCCTCTCTGGATAAATGCATTTATTATAAAGTTTACATTAGCCGATTCGCCTTGATACTACAACTAGAGCCCAATTATGATATAAAAATAAAATTGAAAAAATAAATACACAAAAACCTAAAGACAAAACTAATGGGTCATTGTACACTGCATAAAACAGCTAACCAAAAGAATCGTTATAGTAATAGTGTATGATAGCGCCAAATTGAATTTATCAGCTCCACTTATCTAAGGGCTGGGAACCTTCGTCATCGCTTTTTTGCAAGGATTATCACCGGCGTCCGTTTAACTTGTGTGTTTATAATCAATCACCTCCCTTCATTATCAAGTTCGCAGTTCTCATAACGCATCGTCAGTCTCCAAGTGTGGCAGCGGAGCTAAACGTAAACAAACAAACTTTGATTGGCTCCAAATTAACCGGGCAGAACACTCACCAACGCTCGCAAATTATCTCCACAGATAAAGGAATAACAAGAGAAGAAATTGAGTTCTGAAAGTTCTCAGGAAAGACTCTCCAGATTGAAAATATAACGGAATTTAATGCGGACTTACTGACGTTATACGAGTCATTCGCTCGAAATATTTCGTGGATTAGATCATTAGGAATACACATTTAGAACTTAAGAGCCGATGTTAACGGATATATTCCACAAAACCTTAATGAAGTCAGAACGTGAGATGTATCCTTAAATAAAAGTAATTGAGTAATTGATTCAATTCGTATGGCACGAATTAAAATGTGAGCTATAGTTCGGGATGCGTGGGCGGAGTATTTATTATATGTATACCCGTATTTTACACGTCCGAGTAGCGGAAAAATTACAAATATTTTGAGTTATGTGTTCGTATAGAATTAAAAATGATATTTTCAGTGCTCAGAATAAAAATTTTCGATTCAATATATCTCTACGACTTTGGTTAACACACGTTGAGTTTAAAATTTAAAACTTGAAAAGGGCTTGAAGGAAAGAATTTTTATATACCGAATTTTTATCAGTGGGTCCATATCTGCCGATAAAAAAGATTTATACGATAAATATTCCATGACGCGAAAGTTAAAAAACCGAGAAATACAGGCCACTTAAAAAAGTCACCAACAATCTATTTGGAGATCCTCCAAATCCCTTCCTTTCTCCTTCCAAGGCATTATCTCCTGTCTTTGCATCCGTCCAGGATGTGAGCGAACAACGGGAAAAAGCCCATTAGGAATTTTAGCAGCGTGAAAGCCCCCCTTCCAAGACGATAGGACTCAATGGTGCTTGAGAGGAAAAGAAAAAAATAAACCTAAAGGAAAAAGACAATTTTCGAACCACCCAAGATGATCTCTAGCCCACCTTCCCTTCCAACTCCTTCAATGCGAACGTAAAAGGGGTGAAGGAGAAAAAGGGCGGACTGCTTGTCTTGCAATGGGTGAGAGAAAGGATAGGTTGTGCGCGTGCTTGCGTGGGCGAAAAAGAGAGATTGAGAGTATCGGAGGATGCAAAAGGCAATGATAGAGAGTGAGAGAGTAAGAGGAGGGAGTTAGAGGAGGGAGAGAGTAAGAGGAGGGAGAGAGTAAGAGGAGGGAGAGAGTAAGAGGAGGGAGTTAGAGGAGGGAGAGAGTAAGAGGAAAGAGTTAGAGGAGGGAGAGAGTTAGAGGAGGGAGAGAGTAAGAGGAGGGAGAGAGTAAGAGGAGGGAGAGAGTTAGAGGAGGGAGAGAGTAAGAGGAGGGAGAGAGTAAGAGGAGGGAGAGAGTAAGAGGGAGAGAGTTAGAGGAGGGAGAGAGTAAGAGGAGGGAGAGAGTAAGAGGAGGGAGAGAGTAAGAGGAGGGAGAGAGTAAGAGGGAGAGAGTAAGAGGAGGGAGTAAGAGGAGGGAGAGAGTAAGAGGAGGGAGAGAGTAAGAGGAGGGAGAGAGTAAGAGGAGGGAGAGAGTAAGAGGAGGGAGAGAGTAAGAGGAGAGAGAGAGTAAGAGGAGGGAGAGAGTAAGAGGAGGGAGAGAGTAAGAGGGAGAGAGTAAGAGGAGGGAGAGAGTAAGAGGGAGAGAGTAAGAGGAGGGAGAGAGTAAGAGGAGGGAGAGAGTAAGAGGAGGGAGAGAGTAAGAGGGGGGAGAGATTTAGGGAAATGAATGAATGACGAAGCAAGTGATGACGGTTGCAGCCAAAGAGAGACGAAATTGAAAGAGAGAGAGCAATGAAAGAGAGATGGAGGTGTGAGAGGAAGGAGAGAAGAGATAGAGGAGAGGAGAGATAGAGAAGAAAAGAGATAGAGGAGAGAGAAGAGATAAAGGAGATAGAAGAGATAGAGGAGAGAGGAAATAGATGAGATAGAAGAGAGGAGATAGAAGAGAAAGAAAAGAGAGAAGTGGAGATGAAAGAACTGGAGAGGGAGGGAGGAGATAGGGAGGAGAAATGGGAAGGAGAAGAGAGTGAAGGAGAAGAGTGAAAAGAGAGAAGCGATATATATGGAAGATAGGAAGGGAAGGAATGAATTGGAGAGGAAAAAAGAGACAGAAAGAAGATGTGACCACCCTGGGAGCACGTGGTCGGAAAGGAATAAGCAGTTTCGGAGGGAGCGTAGGAGGAAAATGAAAAAAAGAAAGGGTTTATCGGTAGAAAGAGAGGAAGGTTGATAAACGACCCTCACGCACACTTACACAACGCACCCACTATGAGCGTCAATAGGAATGAGAAAGACCGCTGTTACAAAGAGGCCGCGGAAAAACAAACCGTCTCTCATAGTGCCATTGTTGCGGTTCTTCCTCGTCGCTTTAAATAATAATACCTTTGTTCGCGAAAAAGCTGCCGAATGACGATTTACGTTATCAACGGGGAAGTTATTGTTATATTTTCCGACACAATCTTCAGTAAGCCAAAAGGAGCAAAGGGAGAAGGTTGGCGGTAATATTTTGCGCAGACACATTTGCTACTTAGAGGCACGAACTCAGCTAATCATATCCAATTTGCCATTATAATTCGTAATCTTCTTAATACGGGCACAAGTAATGCGATGATTCATTCAAAAGATGAATCATTGAACTAAAAAATCAAAAATATGCTCATTGCCATAACGAGGTTCTGAGCCAAGTCATCATCTGTTATATACAGAGAACTTTTATTTTTGTAACATTTTTATCTCGTCTTGTATTTTTGGTGCATCGATAGCCTTTGATATACTAATTAGTAATCCGAAACGAACCGCAAACTTAGCCTGATGTTTTGCTACAAATTTCTTTCGAGGAAAATTTTCATCAACTTTTTTAGCAATAATTTATTGAAAAGAAGAAACAGTTTTTATTTTAGATATAATGTGTGCACAATATCTGGCAAAAAATTCATCAATCTTAGTGCATTGCTGCAGAATAGTGTCAAAGGTCCGTAGTGCCTACACTTATTTTGGAATTATATTTTGAATTTAGATAAAATTATATTATTCCATCCCACGGTGTCACAATTGCGAAACTTGTATATCTAAATAGAAATTTCGAATATGAAGACCGAAATATCTTATATGTGTGTTTTTATTGTATAATTAACTAGAGCCGTCTCTCTAGTAGCCTACAGTAGAAAAAAGCACTATCATTACTCGACTCGAAAAAACCCGGCCTTTCGGATGTAGTACTTCACGCACAGGAACGCTGCTTGCTGTGATATATATCATTTTCATAGCTTAATTGTAAAATTTAAAGCAACACAGGTACCAAATTAACTGCCGGGGCTAAAAGCATTTTTGATACTACCTACTAACTAAATATGTACAGATAATTTTGTACACAGGCACAACAATATCATTGATCTTTAAACAGCTGTAATCCACGGCGTATCTGCTAAATATATCCGGAATAAATTATACAATATTCCACATAATATAGATTTAATCACTGTTTGCTCAGAAGGCTCCAGGGTAACATGTGCCATTGTATTTTGGTTCTACATCCTCAAGGTGTTTTGTACTATTTGCGACAGTCTTTCTTTTTAATAGCCTAATAATCCATTGCCATTGGAAAATTGCATTGAAACGTGCTAAAGTCAAAACTTCGTTCACTGGAAAATCTTAAATCGATACTTGAATTCCTCCAATTTGTAAATATGTTGAATAAAAACGTTATTAAACAGGCGAATAAATTAATAAGCCAAAAGTTTTTTTATAATAACTTTACCATCTATTACATTCCAGTTAAACATAGGACTACAGGTGTTTTGTCATCTCATACATTAATAAAAACAATACATGCGTATAAAACAAGAAACGATCAGCATAACACATTAACATACGAATAACAGCTAAACATCATACATTTAAAATGCGTTTTATGCGAGCATTGGTAATTGTGCATATGCGTTTATCTCGTAGAACAATTCATAAATATAAACACTTAAAATAAATTAAAGTCATACTAACTATATCCAAACAAAGCGAAGCAATACAAAAACAAACAACCATGGTTGTAATGCTATGTTGACAATGGATCAGAAACAATTATTTCAACGAAGAACGCGAAATTAACATGCTGATGTCCTTGAAGAGTCATTCGCTGAATAATCAAATATGCGATATCGGAAGCTGGAAGCGATTGCAGCGCAAACACTTCGGGCCATCTCCTATACTAATTCTATGGCGCATTTGATAAGTTTTTCCATGATCTCAACGACAAATAAAATCTATAATATTTCTGCAATACAGAAGTACCTTGCGCAACGTTCTTGGAAAAAATGCGCAAATTAAATTCCCTGCAAGAAAATCAATGTTGGTACACGCTAAAAGCATTCTCACTTCAAATCCATACGTAAAATGCTTTACGCACCTAATTCATGGTCGCGTATAGTTAAATTTCATACTTGTTAGGTAAATAAGTATCGCCATGTATAATAAAATCCGCGCCGGATAAGGGGTTACAGCATTTTCACTGCCTTGTATATTAATACCGTATTAGAACATATATCGAAAATAAATAACTACGCAAGAAAAATTTCGAAGAAACGAAGGCGAGTTTCGAATTCATGAGCAACGGCAAAAGGGAAAGAAAGGGTTCGAACTGTTTTCAGTTTTTCGTCATATACCAAAAGAACTCGGGAAAAAGGTTCAAGAATGTATCAATTTCTAAAGTTGGCAGGCGTAGCATCGTGTTACAACACCGCATCACTCTAAACGTCTCTTCCCCACAGCAACGCCCTCCTCCCTCTACTCCCAACTCCAGAACCAAACTTCCGACAAAAATTTTACGAGGGAAACCGCAGAGCTCAACCACCTACGTGAAAAGGTGAACGTTACAGACGGAGAGAGGGGGAGAGGTGGGAGAGTTAGAGAGGAAGGTTTTTATAAAGGAGAGGGCAGGAAAAACAAGCAAGAGGGAGAGAGAGAGACGCGTCGAGATAAAAGTGGGATAAAGGAAAAATACACCAAAAAGAGATGGGGGGAGGGAGGCGGGGGGGGGGGGGGTTGAGGAAGTCTCTTATTAGGGATGGAGGAAGAGAAGGAAGTACGAAGATGAATAGAAAAGAGGGGTAAAAGGAGTAGATATGGGGAAATGGGAGGTTAAAGAGTACTGAAAAGAGAACGGAGTAATGCACGCCGGCAGGATAGCATAAATTATGCAGTTTCGGTGCAACGAACCCTCATGATTTATTTATATAAATGGATTTCAGCCCCCGTCACTTTCGCTTAGCATTGAGATATGTCCCAAACAACAAATTCCATCAAATTACGCCCTGCGGCGAAGTGCCCCGTGCATCCGTGCAGACACGCATAGACGGACGGGAATACCGATGCTGACAGGAGTGTTTTTTCTCCCCCTTGAAAAACTTCTCCGGAGAAAGAGAAGGGTTGAGTGGGTTAAGGATAAGGAGTTGAGAATTGGAAGAATATCTGCAAAAAGGGAGGAGAAGAAAAGACGAGACAAAAAGAGAAAAACCTAGGCAAAGAGAAATGTGACGAGAAAGGGTGAAGCAAGGAGGTAAGAGAAAGCCGCGAGAAAACATAAAGATAGGATAAAAAGAATAGAAAAAGGATGGGAGGAAAATAATAATAGATAAACGACACGAGAAAAACTTCACTCGAACCTAGATAATGCAAACTCGAATTTCCGAAGAATAAATCATTTTCGCATTCATTTTCATAGTTCGAATTTAAATGCCATTCCTCTAGGTTCCGGTTATGGAGATTTGACGAGAAAAAGTAAGGGAAGTATACGAGAAAAGGGCACGAAGAAAACAAGCAAAAGGAAGAAAAGAAGAGGATAAACGACGGGGGAAGAACATAAGAGAAAGAAAAGTAAGATGGAGGGGAGGCATAAAAAAGGAGCAGAATATGAACAAAATGGAAAGCAAGAGAAGCGACGGAAAGAACGGCACAAAGAAGTAAATAAAGGAGCAGAAGTAGAATAGAAAAGGGGAGAGACGAAAAAGGAGCGGGGAAAATGTTAATGAATAGCGAGAAAGGGGACAAGGAAGTAAATGAGATGAAACGAGGAATCGGGAATACTTGGGGGATGCTGAGGAACTAGAATAAGTCGCGACCAGAATTGGGGGAAAAGAGGGAGGAAGTTGGTGAGACGCTGGGCGGAATGCGGCTTAGCTGAGAAGGAGGGGGAGAAAGGAAGAGACAAGGAGAGGGTGGCGGGTGGGAGGGAGAGAAAGAGAGGGAGATATTCCCTCAGGGGATCTTCCGCGTTCGCCACGTGGTTCTTCCCTTTAACAACCCCGCCTTCTTCGCCACCCTCTCCTCCCGCCCTCTAACCCTCCGCATTCATCCCTTTCCATTCCCTACTGCTGTAACTCCTGCTTCTGCCGTAATGGAAGATCAAGGATGCCAACCGCTGAAATCAAAACCTCCGAGGTAAAAAGGATTATCAGGAGTAACGAGTGAACATTCACGGTATTGCACCGAAAGTCAGGCGATACTTAAATGCGAGTTGTTTTCCCACGCCAAGACAATTTTAATTCGTTTCGAAAAAGCTCCAAAATAGGTATGGATTTCGAAAATAAAGCTGATTTTCAACGCTTTCAACAATGAGAAAAAATTTACATTACCGCGACTACACTGCAAAATAATCGGAGAAAAATATTTTTTCATAAAAGTTACTATTTGGCATATTTTTTGGTGTAAAGAGCCCTGGCTACCCAATCAAAAATTCCTCTGCTGTAAATATTAATTTTGTATATAATGTTGTGAACCTTTCATGTAAATGTATACTTAAATATAAGTTTGGTTTTAGTTGCAAAATATAATAAGGAACTTATGAACTTTTTCCTAAGCATATAAAATAACATGTAATAAAAAATCATACTACTAAAAAATAAGACAAATCCATGTGAAAGTACACTACAAATAGCTCACACGAGTTAAAACTCAAACATATTTAAATGAACTTTATCCAAAATAGTATCAATAAAGTCTTTCGGAAATGGAATTAAATACCTATGCAAGCATTTCCTTTGCAATTTAGTTTTCCCATAAAAACAGAAATATTTTTAAATTCACGAATCGTTACATATATTAACAAAAAATACGTTATTTTTTATTTCAGAAGGGAGAAAACTGCATTTAATTTATAAATAAAAAACTGCCGCGGGAATTAACTCGTCAACAACTGCGGACCTTGTAAAAAAAACTCAACAAGCGTATCCAACTTCTAACAATACGTTGGCAGCGCTGAGAAAAATGAAAAAAGGGAATAACCACGTGGGCGCAACCCTTTCTCCCGTGGGATCGGCAATTTTGCCCTTCCCACGCCCAACCGTGATTAATTTCTTTTAATTCTTTCCCGTCCACCTTCACTTCTAATTTCGACGCGTTTTTCGTCCAGAGACCCGGTCTCTCTCACTCTTCTCTTTCCACTTCCGCCACCCTTCTTCCCACTCCCTTCTCCAGCCTTCCCTATATATGAATTTACCGAGTCCAACACCGGCATATAAGGAGGTACGCAATTTTCTCTTTCTCTCTCTCTCTTTTACACTGTTTTTCGAGTGGTCAAAATAGGGTGGAAACCACCCGAATGTTCGGAAATTCAAAGGATTATAAGGTGAATCTCTGGTACGATGGAACGAAGTTAGAGAAGCAGAAGTTTTTCATTCTCTTAAGGGGGGAAACCAGCCCGAGATTAAAATTTCAGCGGGTCCGCCTGACCACTCCACGAGGGTATACATTTTAGCACCTTTTCTCCCCCTTCAGGGTTTATACCCCTATTGGATTAAATTTTCATCGGACATTACTGGGACGTTTCATAAAAGCGGAGATTTCAAACTCTTGGGAGCAATACATAGAGTTTCCTTGGTAATAAGGTGGCGGTCAAGGTAGGGAACAAATAATCTGAGGTTTCCATAGTTTCAACACGTAATAAATACTCGAAAACCAACAACCATTACTTTGGAGGGAAAGTCACCACATTCAGACATCAAATTTATGTTTCGTTGTAACGCTCAAAGGTAGAGAAACAGAGTGAGAACACCTGGCCCTCCTATAAAAGTGAATCCGTGTTATGTGAATCTAACTTTACATAGTGAAAGATCCCTTCAGTCAACCTTCTCCAAACCTCACTCTGCCACACATATTGTACAAATAGTGATGTTTTCGACTATCCAAGCTTATAAAGAAAGCACTCGGACACTCCAAAATGTCTCTTCCTTGCTCAACAATCTGAAATTCCACATCCCAGGTGCGACCAAATCGCACTGATGAGAGCCATAATCCGCGTTAACTGAACTTATGGCATTTAAAAAACAACCGCGTTGTAGCGAAACCGTGTTATAAGAACCCATGTTACAGGAAATTCAGATGTATAGGTATAGGCAACCCTTGAACATTCAAACGGTTAAGTGCGCGTGGCTGTGGGAAAGCTTGTATCTTTATAAGATCTCCACACACCAATTATCTGCCTAGTGAATACGTGTGAAATTCACACAGAATGCACTTAAGTGCTGATAAAGATAAAAAAGGCACCAATAAAAATCTATTCCGCGCTCGTTTAAAAGTAATTTAGGAATTATATCCAATTTATCCCTAAGTAGAGTTTCGACCAGATCTTAACGGAAACGATTTTTAATTTTTTATGCTGTTTGTTCATGCTAAATTTATTTTTATTTTTAAAAAATACACAAAAGAGAGCGAAGGTATGTGATGTTAACTTCCCTAACGCAAAAAAATCAGTTACTTTTCAATGAATACCGTGGGAAATGATTGTGTTGCATTAATCTCATCTCCTGCGAAAAAAATACATTAATGCTTATAAACGGCAACGTTGATTTCTCACGCTGCCCTCAAGTTTTACTGTCTCATTAGGCACTACTACCATAAAAGGTTACATCGCAATAGTAATCCAAAGTTTTCAATTTCTCACCTCTAACGGTTGAAGTACCAAATATTCCTCAAATATACGACGTAGATTTACTGAATTAACGTGCCTAATCATTGCCCACGCATAATGGTCGCATACAAGTTTTATGATTAAAAATTTGATACGTTTGAGTTTCATGCCTAATTGTTGCGATGACGAATGGAAGTGGTAAGTTGGTTAAAATTGTAACTTTTTAACTTCGCTTACCTACAAATTAAATATAACCTAGTTCTTATAAGAAACACGATGACATTTCCTCGGGTGAAACTGGAAGACACGAAGCAAGCCTACATTCACTGCAGATCTTTGTACTTTCCTTGAATTAACTGAAAAGGGGGATAAGTCACAAATTTACAGCAAATTCAATTTGATGAAAATTTTACCCGCTGAATCTACATCATCACTAGCACAATGCCTGTGAAAATCATAAGTACAATAAAAAAAATGTTTTATGAATTTAAGAGACGGGGGTAAGTTCACATGCTAAAAAATTATTCTTTCATCTCTCCTAATAATGCCATCCAGCATTAGCTAACTGCACTAAAAGGTAAGGCATTCTGTGCTCCTTCAGTAAACATTCTGGCTTTACTGATATTCCTCTTATCTTCTGAATGGTAATGTTATGCTGATGAGCCATTATATGGTTCGAAAGTGCACGTTTTAGATCTGATACTCATGTAATGTATAGCACAAGCTTCTACAATGCATTATTGTTTTAGGAGGTGTTTATGATCGATTAAACTAAATAATAGCATCGATTACTGAAATATTAACTTTGCGGAAACGTTGCAAGTTTAAAAAACAGGCATTGCATATTTTTTATGCATCGCTGCAATGACTTTTAGTTAATCTCGAAAGCACTCGCGGTAGATCGTATCGACATATTATCCTCTCTAACAACGCGTGCTAATGTCTCTGAAACACAACCTAGAACTGACTCTTGAATCGTATTCCGCTGGCAATACATCACACTTTTTGAAAAAAACCTCTACACAATTACGTTAAAATTATTCCTCCATTCCGAAAATCTACTTTTAATATATTTGCATCCCAAATATGGCGAAAGGGTAAAAATCACGCAAGTATGCAAGATGTGAAGTATAATTGGTGATTTTTAACCGTGGCCCTCCTTGAACACACAATGACAAATTCACCACATCCATATTCCTAAACGTTTCCGACAGTAGAAATTGAAAAAAACTCGAAAGCTTCACGTACGGATAGTAAACAAATTCTTTGCATAAAATATAGCAGAGGAATAAGAATTCAGAAAGGAAAGCTTTCTAGAATTAAAATTAGGGAAGAAGCCGTGATTACAAACAAACAAGGAAACAAAACAACAAAACAAACTTTATTACTGCGGTGAAAACAAAATTAATTGAAATTTACAATTAAAAACTTTTTATAAAAATTATTTAAAACAAACTCCTAAACCGTACGAATCAAAAAAAACATTTTAGAGGTGAACAATTCAAACATGTTAAAAAAATTCCGTTAACTGTTCACCTCTAAAAAAAGTTTGTTTTTTGAGATTCGTACTGTTTAGGAATTTGTTTTAAAGAATTTTTATTTTAAAAATTAATTGTAAATTTCAATTTTTCACCGAAGTCTCCTTTCTTCCATAGTAAAGAAAAATTAATTGCTGAAATACATTCAAACACAAAATCTTATACATTTAGCATATCACCATCATATAATTCCTACCTTTCGGTAGGTTATTGGCTCACCCAACCCAACCTGTTCCATCCAAGGCTTTCTCATCATTTTCTCATCAACATCCCCTTCTTTAATGAGATATAATATTCCTTTTCTCTTTCTACCTCTTTGCCTCTTTCTTAGAATCCTTCCTTTCATGAATACTTTCTATAAAACATCGCCTCTCAAAATTTGATTCACCTGTTTCTCCTGCCTTTTTCTTATTGGTCTCAAGTCTTCACAAACTGTCATCAAAACTTCCTCAGTTTTTTTAAACATCAATATGTCACTCATGTCAGTATAAAATCTTTCTAGGATAATTTTTTGGAGCGAACCTTGAATGGTTCAGATTTTATATTTGCTTTCTGAAAATAAATTCCATTTTTTTAACGATTGGCAATGAGAAAATGGAACATGATTTAAAAACAAAATAGAATATATGACCCTAAAGTGTTTGAATCACGTAGCGAGCAAAGCCGTATTTGTTTACCCTTATTCTTCCGACGAGCTAATTATAATAGACCGCATGTGATATGAACATTCGATAAATAAAAAATAAATATCGCATTTTAAGTATAAATAAGAACATGTGGGATGAAAAAACGTCACCCAACGACGTCATTTCTGGTAAATTGGGTGGCCCAAAAAGGTATTTTTTCCTCAAGTTCTACAAAGCAGTGGCTGAAACGATTAACGCAACGATATTTACCCATAAGAGATATATTAATAAAGAATATTCAACGTGGTACTCATTTAAAGCATAAGATAATGGGCATCGATCTCGTAACCCCGACCTGTACGTTATTATTCCTGTCTTAATTAAAAGCACCGAGTACAGATAAAACCAAAGTTTATGCATCCGTTCACATCTTAAACAATGCCATAAAAAGAGGACTCTCCTTTCAAAAATATAAAATTGAGTTCTAATGTAGGAGTTAAGAAAAAACCATCGTAATGAGGGATGTGAAAAATTTATGGCTATACTTCCCCAAATGTCCAGTTAAACGTAAAAGCCCTCCCACGAATTTTTCATACATCCACGCCGAAACACCCTCAAGCCCATCCGTCTTTGCTAGACTCATCCGATATTTTCTCATCTTCTCCTTCCTCTTTCTGCCTAACCCTTTCTCCCACATCGCGTCCCACCCCTCTAAAAACCCCTTTATGGTACAGGTCCCTTGCTATCTTACACGTCTCTCAACGGAGACCAATTTATCTAAATCCTCGAGAGAGAGAAAGTGAGAGAGACGAAGGGCGGGAGAGGGGAGGAGAGAGAGGGGAGGGGAGAGAGAGAGAGAGGGGGGAGGGGAGAGAGAGAGGGGGGAGGAGAGAGAGAGGGAGGGGGGAGGAGAGAGAGGGAGGGGGGAGGAGAGAGAGAGGGAGGGGGGAGGAGAGAGAGAGGGAGGGAGGGGGGAGGAGAGAGAGAGGGAGGGAGGGGGGAGGAGAGAGAGAGAGGGAGGGGGGAGGAGAGAGAGAGAGGGAGGGGGGAGGAGAGAGAGAGGGGTGGAGAGAGAGAGAGGGGTGGAGAGAGAGAGGGGTGGAGAGAGAGAGAGGGGTGGAGAGAGAGAGAGGGGTGGAGAGAGAGAGGGGTGGAGAGAGGTGGAGAAGAGGGGAGAAAAGATGGAGGAGAAAGGGAGGGATGTGGAAGAAGGGAAAGAGGAAGAATGGGAGAAGAAATAAAAGGGAGGGGGGGGAGAAGGAATAAAAGGGAGGGGGGAAGAAGGGGGAGAGAGCGAGGGGGAGAATGAGAGAGATAGAGACTAACAGTTTTAAGGAAGGCCTTTGGCCGTAACGAGCTTTGCTCCTACGCATTCATGGATTTTAGGCGCTGAAGGAAAGCGAGAGATATAGAGAGATTACGAATAGAATTCTTCGACATTAGCGGTCCCATCCTCCCTCTCTCGTCTGGCTCTCTCTCCGCTTCAGGGACGAATAAAAATTGAAGTGTGTTAATGGACCGCGGCCATTAGTACTATCGCAGTGCTTATTCCCCTTTCTGCGAGTTATCATCCGACTTGTTTATTTTCGGAAATGTTTTCGAGGCGTTACATTTTTTTCGTGTTCCAACAATAGAGACGACTGCCTCCACTTGGAGACTTTAATATCTGTACCACTCTTTAACTCTCATTCCCCCTTTCTTTCCGTCTTTCACTCTGCCCAACTCCCTTCCTCCTTTCCTCCAACATTCCTTACCTTTTTCTTTCCTTATTCTCATTTCCCTCCCCCTCCTCTTGTCCTTTCTCATTCCATTCCTCCTCCTTCTATTACTTCTCTCCTATCTCCACTTTATTTCTAGAAAGAATTAAGGGCATTCTTCAGGAAGAACTGTGATGAATCAATATACCGCATTGTAGTTTCCATTCCCTCATTTTTATATTAATAATTTTTCTTGGTTAATATTCCCATCGTGATGATGGAACGTTTCCTTTAATCTCCTACACATTTCTTTTCTATTAAACATAAAGCAACTTCTTCATGTATGTCTAATATTCGTTTATATAAAAGAGAGGTTAACGATTAAAACTTAAATCTCATGTTAATTGGCGTAGTTTACTTTTAAGTCATAGTTTGATTAGCTGGTAAATTAATGTAAGAACTTCAATATTTTTCTGTTTTTAATAAATGCTGGAGCGTTATCAAAAGCTAGGCTTTCTATTCAGGACAAAAGAATGGTGCCGCATTTTAAAAACGATATTTCATTTTAATAATAACGATATAATACACTGAACAAGAAAATAAAAATGAAATCCGCTGAAGAGGCAGTCACTTCTTGCAACTCAGCAATAAGTATAGTCTATATATTAATAAGACAAACGATTTTTCGTCGCTATTATATCTAGAAACTAGTAAGACCGATTTTGTTGGGAATGGTCTAATATTAAAGCACTAATTTCATACATGTTACAAAACTATCAACGTTTTCAAAAGTTCAAAGGGAGCTACATAAATTTATATAAACGATTTACAGTTCCCGTAAAGCTGACTTCAGCAGAGTTGGCAGTACGGGAATTGAGGGGAAGAGATGGAAGTGTAGGAAAATGCGTTCGCAACCTTATTTCAAGTGAAGTGCTGGAAGGAAGGATATGAAGGTCTGTCATTACTCTAATTCACATCCGCTGTCTGCTTCTTTTATGATATATGCAGGTTCATTTCTCTGTTAATTTATTTTTAAAACAACTTAAACTGTTTTGTTATGTTTACCATGGAAGTGGAAAGAGTTAGATCAGACGTAGTCGTCCTAAATGAACAGGAAATAGATAAAGAATAAATAAGCAACTTTATGATGTACCATTAATGTGCTAGACCGAACCGACAATTTCAAATAGGTTTCAAGTGTGCCGTGTCTTCGTTTATCCAATACTTCAAAACAAACAACATCGGTAATTTGTCGGCTAAATATACAAAATGTTTTGCTATACAGTTTTCATGTTGTTGTGTGGCATACAGACTTACTTGAAAAAGAATGAGTTGTGTGAGTACGGCGATAATAGTTCGCGAGGCTGAACCACCATCCAACCCACACACAGTTTTCATGTGAGATAACACGTGGTCATTTTATGTTATGTAGTCAGAATGAAAAGGTTGCTTTACAATCCACACGATTTCCCGTAGCTATAAAAATTTATTTACTGGTAACAATGAGATGTCTCACAATTTCTTTTGTTTCATTCGGAACTGATGTTAAACTGCCTCCAGGTAGCGAACCAAACTGTTTTAAATACTGGGTGATGTGCAACATCGAATTAGTTCTTTGTACCCGGGGCCGGAAGAAAATGCACCTTATGGACAGTTATACATTTTAAATTTGGCTAAAGCTAATGAGACTAGACTTGCAAGGCCGGAAAATACTTCTTTGAAGTATGATATACTTGAAAATTTGAGCTGTGCGTTGCATGATATTAATCTGTATGCACGTTCTTACAAACAGATGTATGAAAAGGTCTCTGAAGAAATCGGGATTGCTAGAGGCGAAAATCGCCAACCCGTTAATTTAGTAAAGCGATATATGAGTCCGCTAATGGTGCTTCTCCTTCTAGTAGACATATAGCAATTTATCCAAAGCAAGGAGAAATTAAGAAAATCTACTACGACAGTATGCATTGCGACCCTGACATATACGCAAATATGGCCGTACAGTGAACGCGAACGGCACATTGCTATGAAACATGAAGGCGCACGAAGAACCGAGGTTAGAAACAATCTGACTATGCGTGAATATGTCTGTTATCGATTAATGGCAAGAGATGAACTCCCTGCTGGTGAACTCAATTAATTGTTGATTATTATTGCCGAATTGAAAGAGATCGTTCGAAATTTATAAAAAAATCAGCAATCACGGAAACGTACGTTGGTCTTGTAGATGGTCTGAACGCAAGAGATGATAATGAAAGCCTTAGTGAGGGTCGCGTTGTAATATTATCATTAGTATGCCTCTGGAAATTTAAAAATAAATACTACACCCAACAGTAAATGCACTGCCATCGTTGTATACAGGGAGGTAATATGAAGGATTCGTTGCATTGCGTTTTTATTCGCAACTCCTGAATTTACTTGCACGACACTGCTGTGCGGAGCCCACACGGGTACCAGCTAGGTGTATAATAAATTAAATACAACACAGCCGATCGCATATTTTTAGTTTTTTCTTGGAAATGGTACCAAGTTATATATTATTATTGTGCGCTATTTTTACTTAGCACACAGTTATAGCGACAATAAAAATTAAAACGAACGGTTAAACCGATGAAATTTTGACGATAATAAACGGTTATTTTATCCGCGACTAACGCCAATCGATAAATAACTCTGAGATCCTACATTAAAAGTCGATGTGAAGGGAAAACTCCTGATAAACGCGGAGATATTGGAGAAAACTCAATAATTATTTAATAAAAATCCATATGCATAATTGTTAAGTTATAGCTTTGTGGAACTAATCCATTTTGAAAAAAAAAATAATTAGGAAATCAACACATTGCTTTATTTCCATGATTTAATGAATAATGTTTCGAAGCGATTTAATTTATTAATTTTATCACTTTAACTGATTCTTTATAGCTGGAAATCGTTAGATTGATTTGAAGTGAGGCATTAAATTATGCATCTCCCGGAAAAATGACATTTCTGGAATATGTATGCAGCACTAAAGGAAGGATTTGAAATGGCAAATGTGAAATATCCCCTCTTTTGAAAGATGAAAGCTTTGTATTCGTACATAAATTCTTGTCGGCCCGCATCGGAGTACGGATTACACGACAAATACATTTCATCTCAACGTCCATATTTCAAGTAAACGTTCTCAGTTGCCCGAGGTCGTTTCATACGCGCTCATTACAAAGCGAGCGTTCATTAAACGGATTCTTCAAGATTACTAAAGTCGTGACAGTAATTGGCATCAAAAACTACAAAAGACGACGGAGAAATTGTGTTTCCAGAAACAATGGTTCATTAACTTTCAATTGCCATGGCAATTAAAATAATTCCCGGCAGAAATTAATAGCGTGAGCTAGACTCCAAAGAGGTCAAATTATAAGAGTATCTTAGGGATATCACACCAAAGGCCACAAATTTAGATCAAATGTTAAATCATTGTTTAGGACTTGCAGAAGTTCGTAATTGAATAACCCACAGTTAATACGCAACGTTAAAGCAAGATAAAGGTAAGTTCTTTAGGTAACTATTGATTCAGTTATAAATGCAATAAAATGGAATATTTTAGTATAATATATAATATACAGTATATAATACATAATAGTATGGAATTTTGAAAAACATGAGTTTTCAACCAGTTGTGCCCGTATCGCAATGGATAAGCCGTGAGTTAAAGCAATGACCTTTAAATTGTTCATTGATGTGTTAAAACAAAAATCAAAGAAAAAATCATAGCTATATTAATTCCCAGATTTAGAATAAATACATACGGATTGGTAAATAGTGTCGGTCAACGCAATAAAAAATCATGTCTCCATTATTCTATTTGCACGTCTTACCGAGGGTAATTCTCTTTTTTCATGTTGTATCCAATTTTACGCCATTTTAGCACGTTGATAAAAGTGATTAGATGATTCACGAGGATGACATAGTAAAAATTCAACCTCTCGCGCGGGGTTCGAGCGCGTGACTGGCTATGAAAAAAAGGCCCAAGCGCGACACCACCCGGCCGACCAATGCGGGCGATTGATTACGTTCATATTTCATCGCCGAGGAAAACGCGTGCCGCATTAAACAATATCCTACCTCGTCGCAGAGAGAGAGAGAAATTCTAACCGACTTCGTGCACTTTTGAAGAGCGGTACACGAGGAGAGAAACTTGCCACGAGCCCAAAGCAAGACACTTTTTTTCATTTTAATCCGAAGCGAAAACATCGCGAAAGCACGTTCGGTACCGGCCGGTACGGACACATGAATATTTACAACGCCACAGAGAAAATCCGTCCATTAAACAGATGGTCAATTCGACTTTGATGTATCGAAAGCGACCTGCGATAGGTCGAAAATTTATAGTGCAAGCTTTTCCCTCTCCACGAAGTTCGATTGGTCCTGAAAGACATACGTTTAGAAGGATTCCGAGGGAGGGTACATGAGAGACGGGGGGGGGGAGGGCATGGTAGGGAATAATAATACAATGAGAAGTATAAAAGAATGAGAATGAGAGAAAATATATTAGGAGTGCTGAGAAATGAAGTGAGGGAGATGGGAAAACAAAATATACGGATATAGGAAAATAGAGAAAAATAAATAATAAGCGAGGTAGAAATAGAAAAAAGATAAATTTAGAAAGAGGGATAGAAAGAAGAATAAAAGTAAAACAGAAAAGATGGAGAAGGAGAGAGACAGTTAAAGAAGGGTATAATGAGAAAGAAAGAAAAATGGAGAGGTAGAAAACTAAAAGAGACAAATGGAGAAAGAGGGATGGAAAGAGAAAAGTAAAAAGTGGAAGAGACAAAAATGAAGAATAAAAAGTAGGACAGAGAGAGAAAGTGAGAGAAACGTAGAGAGGAAAAAGCATAAAAGGAAAGAACGGGGAGGGATTTTCGATAAACTCCTCCATTCTCCTCCCTCATCCTCTCTCTCTCTCTCTTGGAATTCTACCTCCAGACTAGACTAATCTCTTCCTCTCGCCGCGGCTATAGGAAGGTCCGACAGAGACATCCATTCCTAAGTCTCCCGATACCATTCCTTTAGAGCACCGCATTCTCCCCCCTTTCCTCTTCCCCCTCTTTCTCTCTCCATCTCCCACTCACCCTCTTCCTCACTTCAGGACCGCGCCCTTTTTCCACGTGCAGGCAAACTGCCAACTTCCCCCAAAGCGGTAAAAGTACCAGGAATTCATCCATACCTTGCTGACTACCCCCTCTCATGTGGCGCCTTCTCAATTTTATTTTCTCCGAGCCCAACAAATGTGGCAGAGACATTAATTTTTCAGCGTTTTCCTTCTCAAAAACCCAAGGCGCCGTCAAAGTTCATTGAAAATGGTCGGTTGCGATGAAAAAAGATATTGGGGTAAATCATTTGAAATCGGAATCAGGACGCGGTGCAGAATTTGAGTTTTCTCCGTGTCTAAAGATCACGACCCGAATGCTCGCTTTCTGGAGTGCCGTGGGTCGAGGTTCCAGTTTTCTCCGATGATTCATTCAATTTGTATTCATCTGATGAAAGCAAGAACTCGGATGGAGACGTGGCAATTTTGTGGATAATTTGCAATGCAAAAATCGTCGCGCTATCGATCAAAAGAAACTCGCTCGCCAAATTCCATTTTAATTTTGAAATGCAATTGGAATCTAAGAGATTCGACGAAAGCGGAGTTAAGAAGCAAACGAAGATTTTAAATGCTTTGGACAGTAATTTTTTTGAACAAATTCAAGCGCGAATAATTCAAGTCTTGTTCTACCAGCTTCTTAAAGGAAACAAAATCTGGGAATTTTACCTTGCACGAAACTAAATTCCTCAACGGAAAAAAGCTAACAAAAATGCTGTTTGCTGGTTATAAAATTGCAACATGGAAGGAGCGCATTTCACCGTAAGGCATTCCTCATTTTACGGTCAAATAAGCAACCCGATATAAATAAATAATGCACGTATTTTAGATTCATTATTATTTTTATATGACTTTCTTGTAAGTCATTTTAAAACCAAAGAAATTAAGTAACATAAAACAAACTAACAAGTGCTATATTTAAATAATATTAATAAACTGCTAGATAATATCTCGAGGAAAAGGAGAAGATAACTTGACTAATACGAATTTCAGGGATCGAATTAGTTCGCGATCCATGCCGCGCATTGAGAAATTTTCAATTTTTGAAAAATCACAACACGCAAGCACCTACAAATGCACGAACGTGAAGCGATCTTGCAACTCGCTTTCTAAAAGCAGACTTAAGACTCGCGGTATTCGGGTAGATAAGGCGCGGTGACCCACGACACGCCCGCTAGGCTATCTCTCAGCCGTGGACCCGATTCCCATAGAAGCTTCGCTCAGGTTGTCCTCCCTCAGTTCTTCGAATCTAATTGTAAGATTCGTCTCGCTTTCAACGGCTCGGAGAAGAGCATCCTCTCTCCTCCCAACTAATCCTCTTTCGAGCTCTAACTATCGCGCATATAAACTCCCCATTCACCACACAAGGAAGGTAGCAACACTTTCTATGGCCTCCATCTCCTCATTCCTTAGCGACCAATTACGCACTTTTTCTGATCTCCTTCGCGACACCCCATTATGCTACGCTTTCCCTCATCCCCGCTACCCCTCCCTCCCAGATTCCTTCCTCATTTCTCCGCTCCCTTTTATTCTCTTTTTAACTGCTTTCATTCCTCTGTTACATCCCCCCTCATAACGGAGAGTTCCTGCTACCTACCCTGCTAAGAGGTTTCATATCTTGTCGTTTTATCATTCAATTTGGAATCTTTCTCTCGATCTCTCTTGTACCACATTTTGTCTCGTACTGTTTTCTCTGTTTCTCTTTACTTCTGCTTTCCACTCTGTCTTTAACTCTCAATGTCCCTCTCCCATATCTCTCTAATCTAATCTTATTCTCACTGTTACTCCTTTCTTTCCACCCTCCCTTACTCTCTTCCTATTTCTCTCATTTAGTCCTCTATCTTCCTCCCTCCCCATTTCTCTTTTCCTCCTCTCCTATCGTCTCCCCCTCTCTTCTCTTTCTCCTCCGTCCCTTCCTCAATTTCTCTTTCTTTTTCCCCCTCTTTCTTCCAAAGTTGTCTCCTTTTATTCCTCCTTGATTTCTATTTCTCGCCCATTACTTCTCTCTAAACTTCCTCTCCTCTTCTTTCTCTTTCTTATTTATTTAAATGCTACAACCCAACTTATATTATTTAACGAAATATGAATTGTAATAAGTGATTACATAGCCTCAAATCTGCACGAAACTATTTTTCTTCAACTTCCTTTCTATTCCTTCCTCCCTTTCTATATCCATTCCATATATTAGTGTCTCCGATTCAGTCTCCCATATTTTCCATTATCCTTTCGTTCTACGCTTTCTTCCTCTTTCGCATTTATTAGACAAGTTTTCCCAACTCGCATGAATACTTCAAGTACTGCGACCTGTGTGCTTTCAGTTTCTTCCTTCTATTATTCCATCATTATTATCTCTTTAAAACAGTATTCCTCAACCTTTTTAGAGCAAATGCCTTTTCAGAATATGACGGGACCTCCCTCTCCCATCAGTAGTAATCGTGGGTTTTTATTATTATATTTTAGGCAAGAAATCAGGTGCATATTTATAATTATTTATTCTACTAGTTTTTACCCGGATAGTTAAACTCGACAGAAAGAGGGTAAACTTTGACAAATAGAATAATTTTCGCGGCACCCCTTGAAAAACCTCGCGGCACCTCTGTTAAAAAACACGTCTTCAAAACGTCGGCTTTTCAATTACGAACAATACCTTATTTTTTATCATGCCCTCAGCAAATCGACTTACGTCCTTTAACCTCGTGTTTTACTCATAACCATCTTTTTTGGACCTATCGCCCTCTTTATATTTTAAACTTTTGCCAATATTTTGCCGTGCCCCACGGTGCTTTTATCCGTTTATTGATTCATATGAGCCAAAAGCCTTTCATAATTTTATTTTTAGTTTTTTTTTCAGGTTCTTTTATTTTTAAAGCAGGCAAGAGTATGTATTTATACGTGCATGTACGCACTCGCGCAAAAGATAAGTATTATTTAGATGCTTTAAAGAATACTTTGACAGTATAAGATATATTAGGAAATTATACCGATCTAGAACTTAGCAGATAACCTATTTAACCATTTATAATATAAAGTTAAGTAAGTAAAACAGAGATTATACATTATTAGATGGAATTTAGCGACCGCAATTGCTCACACTTTCACCGTAATTATTGACAACTTAGGACTGAAAAAATTGGACAATGTTTTCTTTTCATCTACTTTTTCAATCACTGCCAACAGTTTCCTTGCACCTCAGTTTTAGACTCTTTCAATTTGTCTTCATCCTCTTTCTTTTCAATTTCCTACCTTTCTTTTCTCCTTTCCGAACATATTCGCGGCGCATGTTATTTTTATCTGTTTACGGAGAAATTTTCTCTCCCTTTCCCTCCCACTCTTTTTTTGCCTCGACCTCGCTTCCTCCTCCCCCCTCTATCACCCACCACCTCCCTCCCCCTCCCTTACTCTTCTCTCATCCCACCCCTGATCTGTTCACCCTTCCAAACTTTTTGCCGCCCCCATTTTTAAATCGCTTTTAAAATGTCATTACGGAGAATGTTTACTGCGGCGAAATCTTCCTCATCCCAAGTATTTCGCTTAAAAACGCAGTAAAACATCCCATTTAAAGTTCACTTAAAATGAGTTTATTCAAACAAACCGTCTTTTAAAACCTCATCACGGAGATTTTATTACCACGTAATCCTTATCTTTAATGCTCTGGCGGAACGGTAATAAAACTTGGTTATTGAAATTCTAACCACACAAACTTAGTCGAAAACTAATAACAGGTTTCATGGCAACGGCATTACCATCAGGTCCTGAGCCCCGACCAAACCAGGGTATCACGCGCGGCTGAACCCATTTAAAAGGGAATCTCGAACTACGAGAGTTGTTTGCAAAGTCTGTAGCTTACGTCGGAAGGGAATATGCTACACCATTAGACATATGTGTGCATTAAGTTCTACTCCTTAACTTATATACGGAGCACGTATGGAGCCAAGTCCGCTGTCTCTAAATTTTAGCTAGCCTTGACAAATGGGTGGTTGGCTATCTTCTTTTTAATGCTGTGGTCGATGATCTGAACCCGGCCGTGGGCGTGGTCATACGTTCTTGCATTTGTACTGTCATGGTTTCTCATTGTGAAAATAGACGTTCAATAAACTTGATGGGTATATTATCAAATAAATAAGTGGTCAAGTGAGGCAAATAGACGAGATCAGTCTAAGTGCTTTTCAAACAACACTATGGACTCGTTCAACCAATAAGCGATTCGGGATTTCAGTGATTTGCCGATTTTGTGTCTCTTTCATGCGGGTTTCGCAGCACTGCGAAATAATGTATTAGCTTTGACAATTTTGCTCATCTATCAACCCGCGAGAATACAACACCGTCGCAGCGTCTAAATGGATTTGATGGAAATACGTAATGAAAACTACAAATAAATTAAATTGAAATCAATAGTAATTATGGTTCCACAGACCAAATCTCGAAATCCACTATTTACACAGACTACAACAGAATATTTTAGATACACATCCTGCAGCTATGGAGAAGGTACATTTTTTAATCGTGTCCCAAAAATGAAACGCTAACCTATCAATATCTAGTCACGGAAGGTCGTATATACCCAAACATATTATTTGAAAGTTTAAAAAATATCGATAAATATATTTATTATTTTATTATCATTTTAAACAATACTTAAATTTTACCCAAGTTTTACTAGTAAATTCTTAGAGCATTTGAGGTATGACGCTTCGCCTGCGAGTAAAAACAAAGGAAACGAATCACAGTTCATATGACGCATCATAAAATTGCCATAGGTCGCGAACGTGTCAAAGATTCTCGTGTATATTTTAAAATCAGCTTTCTATCACTCTTGCGCCGCCTTTCTCTATCAGCCTTTACCCTCTTAAGTCTATTAACTAACATGTCTAATTATTCTCCTCGCTAAAAGCTTTCAAGAAATCTTAACCGAATAAATCGTCTTTAATCAAAACATTAGAGCGAACAGGAGACCATGTAAGAGAATCTGTTATAGATAAAACTTCTTAACTCTCTCAGACATGTTGGTAAGAATAAATCCCCCAGCAAATATTTTGTCTTGGAGCATGGCGATTTAAAATTTGTGCTTTGGTTTTGAAACGATTAAAAAAAAATAAGATTGCCACAATAGCCATTTGACGAACTCTTTGCTACAGTCATTGTGGTTATCTTATTTAATCACAATTTTCAATATGTCAGGATATAATCACAAATTCTGTGCCCTTATTGATATTAAAATCTTGTCCAAACAATTAAGCAGCATATTTATCTTTTACCCATTAATTCCTAAGCTTGAAATGAAGGCGAATCGAAATCTCTATCTAGGAATATAAACAAAGTTTATCGAAGGCTGCATCGGTAGTAGGAAAATTATTTAACGAACCTCTACTTTTCTTTACCTCTATAACTGTCTCCATCTTTCACTATCCCTGTCTCCTTCTACACTTCGCCTCTCTCATTCTCTAACTCATACAAACTCTTTTCTAACGCAGGGTTCGATGAGAAAATAAACGCTTGCTTATCGACCGACACCATCTCTGGAAGAATTGCATGTAGAGCTTTCACCCGCAACTATTATTTTAAATCTACTTCCCGTGATGAAATCTCTTAAGTCTTCCAATCACAATTAATATATATTGAAATTTTCAAATTAACCGTTATTTTCGGGTAGAGGTGAAAGTTAATGGAACATAATTGAGGGTTACGGTGTAAGCATCTGCGCTCGGAGTATAACATGTTTAACATGCATTTTTCGCCTATAGGGGAAGGGGGGGGGGACAAAACCGGGTAGCTAACAGAAAATTAGCTTTGCCTTCTTATTTAACACTATATTTATTTCAAACCAAATTATTAGAGCATGCAGAAGTATTATCAATATGCATGTAAGTTATAAATCGCCTCCTAAATAAGCATAATAGAAATGTAGTTGCAAACCTAGATGCGTGTAAATACGGTTCTGTCCCAATGGTCGGGGCACAACCGGGTATAGCAAGAGGCACAACCGGGTACACACAGTTTATGTTTGAAAAACAGTTTTGTTGCACACTTCATTAACAAGTACTGCACTCAAAGTAGTCCAGGGCCTTATCAGGCCAGCCAGTGCAGTGTTCGTGCGCCCATTTTTTACATTTTCTGCAGATAATCCATCCATCAGTTCGCTTTGTCTCGGAATATTTTTCCTTACAATAAATGCAGCTATTTTCACGTTCTCCATCTTCATCTGAGGTGTCTTCTAAAACATTTTTGTTTCTTCACTTTTGCTCCGACAGTACCAGTCTTATTGGCCTTTGAGGCTGTTGTGGAAATCGAGTTTTCTACCTCTCTTTTGTATGGTGAAGCTGTTAATAGAGCGGTCTTACGTAGATGTTTTGATGTTACAGGTCGTACTACGTATGGAATCGGCAATATATCTTTTGGGAGCACTTCAAAAGCAGACTTGCCTGATGTTTCTAAGAACTTGGTCCCGACAAATTTATGACCGATTGATGTGGAAGCTGATTCCTCCATAAAACTAGAACTCCCTGCCATTCTACATGGGTTCTGTAGTTTCATTTCTGGTGGGTGCCCCATACATTTCTGCAGTTCGTCCTCATTTAAACCGTCGCTAGCCGTCCCCTAGTGGAATGGTAGGTGCTGTAATTGGGAGATCATTAACTGAGGCGACCGGCTGATAAAAAGGAGGTGATGTGATCGGCCGTTCTGTAGTTTCAGATGCAAGAAAATCTTCATCACCAAAAACGTTGGGATCAGTGGGATAAATTCCCGTCTTACTAACTCCTGAGGCTGCTGTTTTTAAAAAAGCTGCCTGCATATATGCTAGCCCGAAAATTTTGGCAATATGCAATTGTGTGACCATCCTTCCTAGGTTATTGAATAACAGGGCTGCTTTCTTGTTTCCAATTATTTTGCCTATCTCCTCTTCTAAGGCTCTTCATGTTTTCTTCTGCCAAACTTAGACGATTAGCTTTTCTTTTGTACGTTCGAACCATTTTTATTACCTATAACGTTCATACATTACTAGCAAGTTACAGATAAGTCACGTTCGTACACCGTGGCAGATCCAGGTACTACCCGGTATTACTCCGCCCGGTTCTGCCACAGCGACGCCGTTTTTGAAACACACACTTTATGAAGGTAGTCCTATTCTGAATATATGCCAATAGCACACTGCGAGGAAGCTAAATTAATGCACATCATTCCTGTTAATATGAAGATATAATGTGATTAACTTACCTTAACCGTTGAAACAACTAAATGAAGCCAAAATTAGATCACAGTACTGTAAAAACACTTTTATTAACGGCGATGGAACAAACATGACCACGTGTACAGAAAAACTTCCTCATACTGATTTCTCTACCTGGAAGTAATACCAATACCTATAATAAGATAGCGACACCGTACTGAGGCTGTAGAGGGAGTACCCAGTTGTGCCTCGCTACCCGGTTATGCCCCCTCTTCCCCTATATGTAAAAATACGTGTTAGAAGATGATAATAAAATTTGTTTTTTTTTTGTATGGCATCCCTTTTAACTTTCTACCTCTCGTGATATATAAAAAACAAAAAAATCTGGTGTATAATAAAACTTGAAGAATTTTTAAAAGATCAATCACTAAACGCGAATAAAGCAAAAAATAACCCTTAGCTGGTTATAAACTTGACGGACAACGTGTTTGGCATTAAATTTCAAAGTGTAAGTTTAATTCGGCAAAATTTTGCTAAACTAAACCAAGAAAAAATCCACGTTCAGAAATGAGATAATTGATCTGCTACGATGGTTCAGGGGTAGAATATCCGCCCGCTAAGTGGAAGACCCGGGTTCGATTCCTGGTCATAACAGACTATTTTCTCGTTTCAAAAATATTCCCAAACTAAAATATGTTCGAGGGCTATTTTATTACATTTGAATTCACCCGAGACTTGAAACGTGCTAAGTTTTTGTAGCAGTAAGCATATGCAAGTTTTCAGTTTCTATAAGATACCATTAAATTTTAAAATTCAAATCTAAAATATCATGAACAAAAATTTCCCTGTATTTCTTAGAAGAAAAACGGCTTATTCACGCAATCAAACACAAGCGAATTTGATAAACATTATAAAAATAAGATGACCCGAAAATAATCCTGAAACGGCCGTTCCAAAAATTTCGTCTCTGGTATCAGTACTTTAGGAATTGAAAAGTCAACGGTCAACATCAATCCGATAAGGAAATCATCGATAACGGGATTTTAATGACAGAAATTTCAATTCTGTTAGTAACACCGCAACTCGCTCCTAAGTTCGATAGCAGCGGGAGATATATTCGCACGGATCTTGGGAAAATTAGGATCGCTTCCCGTTAATTATTGTAGCCACATCCCTGGTTAGCCGATGGAAATTTTGGCGATACCGGTTCTATAAAGTGAGATGTCGGGAATCCGGTCTCATTGAAATAGGTCATCCGCTAATGAGATGCTTCGAAGCTTGAATTGCAGTTTTCAGAACGTCGGTCCAGAATGTTGCACCCGGATATTTGCGAGTAGGAAACTTTCGATCGGGCAGAGAGGTTAACATTTCTCAGGTAGGCAATCAACATTTGGAAAGGTAAGAAATCGCAATCATCCTCTTATTGGGGATTATAAAATCTATAAACGCATTTCTTCATCCGGACAACTAAAACAAATTAACGATGTCGTTTCTAAAGAAAAGTCAGACAGTTTTATGATATAACGGAAGAAAAATAAGAGACATCCCTAAAGCCACAGTCGAGTTAATTGATTCGTTTATGGTTGACGAAACCCGATTTTGAATATATTTATTTAAATAGAGTATATTACTTATATTATTTAACTAAAAATGTTAATGAATAAAACAAATAAAAACTTCCGCAAGAATAGATATTGTTACGCTAAAGCATTTTCTTTCGTATGAACACATATGTCAATTAAGCATTAATAGTGATATTAAGCATAGAGTATTCCTGAAACAAACTTGAATAAATCTATACATACGAAGTCGATATCGAACTGATTCAAAGTCCTTGTCCTTGAGTCTTTTGAGAGCTTTTTTACTAAAAATTATAAAAAATTTTATCGGACGTTCGATTGCCTTATTCGTCTCCATTAAACTCAAGCGTCAACCAATTGAGTTGGGCTTATTATTAATGAAAATGATCCCATAAATCCAGGAACCGAATCCATGAATATAAAACCTTTTCAATTCACCAATGTTTGTCGACGAGAGTTATTATTGTATTAGTTTATAACACAAAGTTTATACCTCCGTCATCTATATATTACTACGATTCCAATACAAAGCATTTCCCAAAATATTTTCTTTGGATCCGCATATTCCAACTTATGTTAACAGAGTGCTATGTAACCAGCAAACACTGAAGGAATATAGTTTCAAATAGAGGTGAAAAGGATTTAATGAGACGTACTTTTTGAAAGATACTGCACTTAAACGAATAATTTAAACAAAATAATAGTTATATGTGTCATTAATAAGAAATATATAAAATACTGGAAGAGCCGTTTTCTATTGAGGGCGTGAGTTCGAATCCTGCCGCAAGTTTGGCTCTTTGTGCAACAAATTCCAGTATATACAAATTGCTTTCACTCGGAATATACCAAACGATTTATTGTAATTATTACGAATAACATTTCCTAAAAAATAATAACACTTCAACTCAAATTACCGTGCGTATTAAAACTGATCCGACAACATCATATTACAAGATAATTTCTTTTGCGAAGTGATAGTAACATTACAACATATTATTTTTCCCATAATTCATGTAATTACTAATCATGAACCCACAAACAGAACACACACCCTTCATTCAAGAGTAAAAAAGACGAACTCAACCGTACGTTCCACGGTTGAATTTCAGCCCGCAGATAGTCCACCTGGCTCTTTACTGAGACCAGTAATTTAGCTAAAAAACTGTTTAATGAATCGCATTTTTTAAAAATGGAACGGCTCTAAGATGACAATTAATCGGACTTTTATGCTGCGATGTCCGCAGCTTTATCACATAAAGTATTCCTCGAGACAGCAATAAGGAAGTAATTATCGCTGAGCTCACAACACGCGACGTGTAAGAGACCCACTCGGGGCACGAAGAGGTAACAGAAGCTCCGGGAGATGCATCACGTAAGAGACGGAATCGTGCCAGTTCCTCTTCTTCTACAAAGAGGGAGAGAGGAGGCGAAAGGATCTCTCCTTTCTCCACGGAAATAATACAAAACCAAAAGACGGCGTAGATACGAAAGGAGATTGCGGAAGCGGAATGCGCTAGAGACGAAAACAAAAACAAAAAAGGGTCGTTGTTTTCACTCGAGTGAATTGAAGTGCAACGAGGGAGGAGGAGAGAGAGGAGGGAATGGCGGGAAGATAAAAAGAAAAAGTGGAGGGAGAGAAGTAGGGTGAGGTGGAGAGTATAAAATGTGGGTGAGGGATGAAGGGAGAACAAAGAGGACAAGAAGAATATAGGAATAGAGAGGGAGAAGAAAATGTGGAGTGAGAAAGAAAGAAAAATGTCTTTATTGGCGAGGTTGAGGCTAAAGGGAGGGGGGAGGGGAAATAGAGGGGGGAAATAGAGGGAGGAGAGAATATATAGGGGGGAGAGAAAATATAGAGGGGAGAGAAAATATAGGGGGGCGAGAAAATATAGGGGGGAGAGAAAATAGAGGGGGGGAGAGAAAATAGAGGGGGGGAGAGAAAATAGAGGGGGGGAGAGAAAATAGAGGGGGGGGAGAGAAAATAGAGGGGGGGAGAGAAAATAGAGGGGGGGAGAGAAAATAGAGGGGGGGAGAGAAAATAGAGGGGGGGAGAGAAAATAGAGGGGGGAGAGAAAATAGAGGGGGGAGAGAAAATAGAGGGGGGAGAGAAAATAGAGGGGGGAGAGAAAATAGAGGGGGGAGAGAAAATAGAGGGGGGAGAGAAAATAGAGGGGGGAGAGAAAATAGAGGGGGGAGAGAAAATAGAGGGGGGAGAGAAAATAGAGGGGGGAGAGAAAATAGAGGAGGGAAGATAAAATAGAGGGGGGAAGAGAAAATAGAGGGGGGAAGAGAAAATAGAGGGGAAGAGAAAATAGAGGGGAAGAGAAAATAGAGGGGGGGAGAAAATATAGGGGGGGGGAATAGTGGAGGGAGAGAAAATAGAGGGGGGAGAGAAAAAGAGGGCGGGAGAAAATAGAGGGGGGTAGAGGGGAGGAGAGAAAATAGTGGAGGGAGAGAAAATAAAGGCGAGGAGAGAAAAGAGGGCGAGTTGTGAGGAAGAGAGAAAGGGAGATTGAAGAAGAGAGAGCAATATAGAGAGAACGAGGGAGAGAGCAAAGGAGGCAAACGTAAGAGAGTAAGAGAGAAAAGGAGAGGAAGGGGAAGGCTGGATGAGAAAGGGTGAAGGTGAAATGAAAGAAGATAAGAGAGAAGAATAGAGAGAAGAATGGAGAGAGGAATAGGGGCAGATAACGATGAAATGAAGGGATGAAGAAGGAAGAGATAGAAGCAGGAAGGTAGAGAGAAAGTGAGAGATGACGAGGGATCCAAAGAGATATATAAAAGAAGTGAGAGGAAGGAGACGGAGACTTTAGGGGAAGTAGAGAACAGGAAGAATAGAGAGATGGGGAAGGAAAGATTTTAAATGGAGATTGCACGGACCGTGAATGAAACGTTCCGTTCAGAAATCTCCTCGACCGTTCTTAATGTAATTTTTTCGTTATGGGCGACGAGCTATGCAAGTCGTAAAAAATAATATCCTCGGGAAGCGTTTCGTAATTCGATGCCTCTCTCGCGAACTAGTTCTCTGTTCGAAACGTTCTTATTGTTTCATGAATCCAACGTCTCCAAATGTTGCCTTCAAGCAAAGTTAAAGATTTACCGTCGGATGAATCATAAAAGTTTTCCTTACTACAAATTCTTATAACTATTAATCTAAATAGACCAGTTCTGGATAGTGCAAATGGTGCCTAACGCTTTATGGCTTTATTTATTTTTTATTTAATTTTATACTAGCTCATAAACAGCCGTTAACGGCCTTTTACAATGAGCGTAATAACGTTAACAAAGACGAACACAAACAACCATGCCCTCGGCAGGACTCGAACCCGCGACCCTAGCATTGGAAGCCAGACACGCTAACCACCGGTCTACCAAGTAGTTTCGCACGATTCATCGAAGCAGCCGAGTAATTATTCAATTATTGCGTCTTGCGCAGAAATACTCGATTTTATCTGGGCTTACACTTTTACGACGGCATTTATTGTTTTCCTATCAGAGTTTAATCACTTTTGATAGGTGCATAGATAAGCTTCTTCCATCAATCAATACCTTTTGGAGTGCATCACTTAATTTTTCTCTCCATGCTATTACTGTATACTATAAATTTCATTAAAGAAAAAAATTATCCTGCACTTTCACAGAATTACTTAATTTGTTTTCATAAATTTTATTGTCTCGCAAAGACAAAAGGCTAATTCATAAGAAGAATCCATAATTTCAATCATAAAATGGTGAAAATAATCAGGACGTGGAAATTATTTTAAAGGTTACTTGCAGCGTGAATTGTAGCTTATACGGAAAAAGTGCCTGAAACCTTCGAATGTGACACAACCAGTTATATTTATAGCCCTTTTAATGACCGGCTTTCAAACAGTATTACTCACTCTAATATCAACAAATTTAAACATTTAATTTCATATGTTATTACACCACTCTCATAAAATAAGAATGTTGTCTCCTAAAAATTCATCACTATAGATATCATGTATGGGAATACGTAATTCTTGTAAAAGGTCAACGACAAATGACTCTACACAAATATTTATGCAAAATTCCAAAATAAATTATAAAGCCCACCTTAAGGCTGGGATCCAATTGATAAATAAGATAAATAGGAATAGTTTTTGAAAAATATTGCTTTCTTTATGAAATAGTGATGCATACATTTAATTTTTTTACTGCTAGTTAATTTAAAAATTTTAAATAACATTTTTACAGGCCCTCTGGTGGACGTTGATCCTAGATTATAGGAATGACAGATTTTGTGTAATACGTTTTCCAAATATTCATTTGTTCACGAATTAGTGTTGTAAAATTATTGCTTTCCACGCGTTCAACATTTTTGGCATTTTCACAGAAACTATACCACCTTAATAAATAGAGGGGATTACACTTGGTAATTAAGTAGTACGTCGTTTTAAATAAGATAATATCAACATCTGTTGATGCTACACTGCCACCAACTCGGTTGCAAACGGCACATTCGTGAAATTTTAAGTTTACAACTCATGCAGAGTCACTGTAATAAATTAATCCTTTTTAAATACTCATTTGAATGTAACTTGTTATGTGGTAGCTCAAAAACTTTTGGCTCAATCGATGTTTTAGTAAGGGTGAACTCCTTAAGCCAAAAAAACGAGGGGATTATAAAGCCCAATGCATTTCGCCCACAACGTGGGCATCTTCAGGGGCGACCTGTGAACGACAGTGATTGGAAGTTAACTGTGACTTACTAAAACATTTGAATGTAAAATAAATTAATAATAAAGGATTACACCATTATGGGGCGGGTTGCCCTTTCGGCTTTTTATGCAATTCGTGCTGCGTAAAACAGGTTCTCTGCTATAAAAGATATGAATACTTAAATTTCCTGAATAGATGGTCGCGTTCTCATGGGAGTGATACAACTGTGAAGAATAAATCGGAGTTAAAACTCGCATAACTCCCATCAACTAATAAATATTTAAGACATACATCCAATGAAACGGCGTTTACTTGAGATAAGTATTATTGTGCCACTTTTAAAACGCCTTATTCATTGTCGCATTGATCCAATTAATTCATAAAGTCTGTAGACATTCCACAAATCTTAAGATAATTAAAAATAACCGAGTTAAGGAATATGAAGAGAAGAATAACTAGAGAATCTTAGGTCGATGGATAGTATTAACAATGGGAAAACAACATCGTATTCGGCCTATTGAATATTCGATTCATTGTTGATCGAAATGAAGATTCAATGCATTAACTAAACAAGTGAGGATAAGATTTTCAGATAAAATTACATAAAGCGCCTTTTTTGTCGTTTTCGGATTATGACGTCGTCATAAGACTACATCTTTGGTTAAGATCGACGGCCTCAAAATATAGTAGTTCATAAATTGCCTTTAAAAGCATTACATCATTGCTACGCGATAATATGTTACCCATATAAAAGCAGTGGACTCGTTGCTATGGAAGATGATATTTCCAATTGTTAAAAACCGTAAAACTTTTCCTCATTTTTGGATTAACAACAATTGTTCGCTCCCATTCGACAAGGATTTTATTTCTAAGAAATATAAACCTGTCTTTCAACTATAGAACTGATCATGTCCCGAGATTCTATCTTAATTTTAACTAATTTAAAAATGCAAATTTATAATGTCCCGCATCGATATTATGCTTATCTTTTGGGGTAAAAATGAAACTAAGGGGTCGGAGAAAAAAGACCTATTACTTTACAACAGCTACTTGTAGATCCCCAAAATTTTGACCATGTCTAACCCTCTATCCTGAAAATTTGACTTCTACAAATTGCAGGATTCAGGCGATATTGTCCGAAAAGACGGACGGGAAGACAAACCAAATAAATAAGCGACATTTTTCAAATAAAAGCGCTAAAAAATAGAGAAAACCATCCCTTAAGCGTGAATTTTGTATTATAGTGTATAGTTAAAATTTTAATTCCTAACGGTTGCCTCAAAAAGAAATTGCTGGGAAATTTTAATAATATTCTGTTACGAAATATTAAATGAATAACGAAAAATTACAAAGAGCAAGCAATTAATAAAAATCTAATCCAATTACAAATAACCGCCACAATGAAAAACAAATTGAACTTTTCTATATCAAGGTGGACGTGTATTTATGACCACGCAGCAAAAACAATATGGTTATGAGCAATAAACTCGAACCTATGACAAAGCAATGGAAACGCCTTCGGCCCATTGAATTTCACTGCTAAACGTAGCTATTAAACTCGTCATAAAATCTGAAGCTTCTTCATCCCCATTAAAATTTCGCGTTGAGCTGATTAATTGTTTTTGAGTTAGAGCACCACAAAAAAGCTATCTCACACACACACATCATCGAGAAAATGGTCTAAACGTGTTCAGGGGACCTCAAAACGTGTATTTCCTTTGAAATCTCGAAGTCGATTTTTCATTAAAACAATACTTTTCCCTATACTACATATGGAGAAAGTAAAAAAGTTAACCTCGGAAGTTCGACAGAGAGAGAAGGGGACGGGAAAGAGTTTGGCTGGTAAGCTGAGCGTGAAAGAACAAAGAGAGAAGACAAAATAAGGGAGGGAATAAGAAAAGAGGAAGGAAAAGAGTTGAGGAAAAAGAGACGTAAGATAGAGAGTTGTATCACCGAAAATTAGATCAGTTGACTATAACTCAAATTGCGCGAGGGCCACAAATTATGATTCCAAACGTTAAAACTGTAAGTTAAAAGCACACTCCTCGAAATGGAATATATTTCAATTAAAAGAAATGTGCATAATGTTACTAAATATCAAGCATTTTTATATCACTATATATCGTTGTGTTTCTTCATAATCGTCTCGTCCGCGCTTTCTTTAAGACTTATGTTAGCATCAAAGGAATGAAAGGACTGCATTTATTGTTAGTGAATTGGCGGGCCGCGTGTTTGAGACTGCTGGAGCATAAAATGTCTCTCATTCCATCCTAGATCAGATAAAGTAAGCCTCTAACACGCATGATCAAAGGTTCGATTCAAATACAGTATTCTATCTCTCGGTAGGCTCGACGCATACCTTCAAATCCACTCCATCAGAAAACCACTTCCCCTTCACCATCTCCCACTTTTGAACAATCCAAAGTCAAAACTATTTTGCTTGGAAAGCCAGGTAGAAAGATTTCATTACTACGTTCGCTTTTCAAACGCTGTAAATTCTGTATCTGAAGATTTAAACTGATAGCACCTACGACGATATTTGCAAAATATTATGACTTTTTGAGCATCACATGCGAGAAGAACTCTGGTTAAAAAACAGCTCTAATCCCCTATTACGGATGGGGATAAAGATTATTAAGAAAGAAAATTAAATGAAGTTCTTTCTTAATATATTCAGTAAACCCACCGGGAGTGCAAGGTGTCTTGACGCATGCTTTTTTTATCTTTTATGGCACTCGAACACAAAAACGTCTACCCTAGAAGACTTATAGGAAGGGAATGAGCGAAAAGAAGTGAGAGGGTGATGGGGAAAAAGGAATAGAAATAGAGGGAAAAACTAGAAGACAGGGAAGGGCGTAAAAAGGATGATAGAGAGAGACTAAGGTAGAAGGGGAAGTACGTAGAAAATATAAGAGAGAATAGTCATTGTTCTGTAGGGGCAACGTTCCCTGTATGGCCTCGGAAATACGTGAGAGAGAGAAAAACAACAAGAGATAGAGAGATGGTGAGGAATGGAGAGGGAGAAGAGATGGAGAAAGAAAACGAATGAAGTAAGAAGAAAGGGAAAGAGAAGATGGAGGTATTCAATACAATATTATCGAGCTCACCTTGTAGCTAAAATCAAATTTACGCAATATGTACCTCCAATAGCTATAAAAAGCCATGAAGGAAAACCATATGCGAATTTCAGTTACAAAGCAGCCGTCATCACTGGTGGTTAACCGATTGTAGATTCTAAAATATAATTTTAGAGAGACATAGTTTGTCAATTCCACTACATATATTCGCTAAGTCAAATAAATCCAATACATTTTGTAAGTAAAAAACATTTTCTTCGTTTAAAACGCCTAAAAATCAATAATTAGTTTACGTGTTTTTAACGATCTGTGTTGCTAAGTATCCTTCATCAGTGACAATTCATCGATGGTAAATTCCAATATTTGTTTATTAAAATCTATTTCGGGCGAAACGCCACTGATGATGGCAGCTTGTACCCGAAATGCGCATCTGGTTATCCAAACTTTCCAGTATAGTCACGATGGAGATAAAAGGAAAAGAGGGGAGAAAGTAGAGAATGAGGCATGAGAAAAGATGAGAAATGACGGACAAAGAAAGCGGCAGAGATGGGAGGAAAAGGAGAAACAAAGAACAAAATAAGTACGGAAAGAACGGGGAGGCGAAAGGAAAGATAAGACAAGTTGGCAAAAAGAAGATAAAAATGTGAGGAAGAAATAAAATGGATCTTGAGGGAAAGGTGAAAAGAAAACAATTAAGGAGCCCGGTATAAAAAGTGGGTTGACGGGAAAGGATGGAGAGAGAGAGAGAGAGCATTGGAGGGAGATATGGAAGCGCAGAATATGGGAATGCAAGCATAATGGAAAGATGAGGTTGGGTGGGATCCCTTCGGCTTTGGATAGCGGGATGAAAGGGAACAAGGGGGTTATGCGATGGGGCGCCGCCACGGAACACCACGGCAGGGTTGTATCTCCAGGGAGGTGAGATGTGGAATGCAACGCTTTCTCTCTGCGGCGCGTTAAGACCTCTGGAGCCGGAACTTAAAAGAGATGGCGACGGAGGTTTGCAATATGAGAGTCGGGAGTACAGCGCCAGTACACACCAGTCGGTTTTAGCGGAGACAAAAAGAGAGGGAAGGAGGATGGGAAAAAGGGAGATGTGATGTGGTAGGGGATAGCGAGGGGGAAAGCAACGTACAACACCCAAGATTTCACCGAAGAGAGTTTTCCGAGCAGGAGAGGAACATCTGTAAAGAGCTGACTTCGAGGTCAGCGTCCTCTCCTTCCTCACCCTACCTCTCGCTCTCTCCCACTCTCTCTCTTCCTTCTCCTCTCCCTCCAAATCATGTCCCCACCTCTGGTACAGCTCGAGGTTAGTCTCCCTCACTATACAGAGATAAGAGTTCACGCTTAAGGTTATGGGAACTATCGACTCTTCTTTTTTAACTTTTTTGTCCGTCGTCGAAGGAAAATAAGAAACGCTCTCTCGAACTCCATCTCTTCCCCCTCCACCTCCATCTATTTCGAACCTCGACTTGACCTAAGGTAACGCTCTTATGGATCCGCGAATCGATAAATTGTGAGAAAGTGAGAAGCAATAAGTTACATTCAAAAACGAATCAGCGAGGTCAAAGCTTTTATTGCATAAATTAACCATGTAAGTAACTCTTACAGCCGTAAAACAGTTTATTATGCCATATACAGATTTCATAACTGTCTTCAATGGTAGTGCCGATTGTGGCCTTAATTAGATCATCTTTTAAAAATATTCGTAGAACTAGAGGGGAAACAAAAAATAATCATTGGGAACCGAAGATCCCCTTTAAATAACTGTAGCTATAAATTTCGTTTTGCCTCGAGTCAAAAGAACCTACAATTTTGTTGAAGCTTTGCCTACCATGACACACTTATAGGCACGCTTTACTGATTAGAATGCTTAGAGTAAAAGTGAATGATTCCTGGAAGAACACCTTCGAAGTTTAATTAGCGATCTCAGCACAAATAAACTTTCGATAACTACTAGATCCATGAAACTGAAGTGTAAACTATATGAGAATTTCGACTCCAAGATCGTAGTTCTCATTGATGATTCACTCGGGATGACTAAACTTTTACCCAACAGATTTATCATGATAAAATCATTTATTACTTGAACGTCTTCTTTATAAAATCACGGAGGAAATGGAAGCCCTTTGTTGTGAGACCATTGAAGGGCAGACATGATATTACTCGCGGAAAATCAGCAAATATGACCTCATTCTTATGTGTGACTCATTGTCCAAATCATACTTAAAAAGCGAAGAACTTAAGTCTTGTCGATCAAGCAAGGCGTGAAACTATCGCCTCCTTTTAAAATGAATAACGACTTCACTGTTTTGAGATTTGTTTTTCCAGCTGCTTAAGCAGCGATTCCATCGAACTATATCCCCAAATGACCACGGTCAGACCATATCCTTATACCATTCTCCGGATTAAGTAAAATTTCAAACGCGTGCGGGCGTTCTAATAATAGATTCCAATCTTGTCACTCCCGTTCGGATCTTTTATCTCGAAGTGGAAAACCAAAATATGGCCCTTCTTTTTTATCCTCCCTCTCCCGGCGCTTTTCATTTTCTTTTTCCCTTTTATTCCGGTCCGTTCTCGTCTGTCACGCACGCACGCCTGGAGACTAACCGGGCGTGATCTGCCGCATGCGTACTCGTGTCTTCGGCCTTCTCTGCTCTTTTGTTTTTATTTTTTCGCCCCTTTCTCTCTCTCTCTCTCTCTCTCTCTTGCGCTCCGCTAAACTCTTTTTTCGGCGCTGTCAGGAATCTTCTTTTTTTAGGTGTTTCTCCCACCCATCTCTCTCTCTGTTTCTCGACAACGCCGTTGCTCCTATCGCGGCGCTGCAACGCTCGGAAAAAAATGTAAAACTTCTGCCATCCTTCCATACTTTTTTCTCACTACTGGATTAAATGTCGCGCGAATTTATTGCGGCATCCTCGAAGGAGAGAGCGTTTCCTTTCTTACGAGATATACGTTAACCCTTGAAATACACGGTCAAGACAAGTAGAAAGACAAGCGGCCAACGGGATTTACAAAGGTAACAGCATGCTGAATAGTTTAAACAATTTTTAAAATAATACGGCTGACAAAACTTCATAAGAAAAGTTTCTTTATCTTAGTAATAATTATATCTCGTTTCATGCGATAGTTCTAATAACAATGATAGGGCTCTCCAACCTCAAATGGTAATTGGAACTTATTCCAGCGTGCATACTGGATTCAGAAGGTCAACATTTCAATTGTTTTTTTAAATAAAGGAAAATGTGGCCACCAAATGACTTTCTCCATACCATGTAATATTTTTAAAAATTCCAAATACATTAAATCTTCAAGAGCTCAAACAATTAAGAACAAGATGGAAAAGTATACTCCATAAATGGAATACACAAGAGATTTCAAAGGCGTTCTTAATGGGAAATACGTACGTATGGAACGATATCGAAAGATTAGGTGATTCTCGAATTTTTATCCCTGAAACTGTAGTCTCCGGGACTATCTTGCAGTAAACTTTGTTCTCTATCCGAATAATTTTTTAAATCTATACCTCACAGATAATATAAGAGAATGGGAGAGAAATATATGGATTTTTAATTGTTGTTTTCTGAGAGAACCGTCTTCGCAATCGATGTAAACAAAACATACAATGTTTTGCTCGGGATTTTCTCGAATTTTTATCACCAAAATTTTAAGTCCTAATTATGTGGTCTCTGGACCATCTTATAGTAAATGTTGTTCTCTATCCCAATAATTCTTTTAATCTATACCTCGCAGATCATATAAGAGAATGGGAGAGAAATATATGGATTTTTAAATGTTGTTTGTTAAGAGAACTGTCTTAGAGATTGATGTAAACAAAATATGCGATGTTTTGCTCGGTATTTTCTCGAATTTTTATCTCCGAAACCATAACTCGTAATTATCTTGCCTCGCGGACCTTCTTGTAGTAAATGTTGTTCTCAATCCAAATAATATTTTTAATCTATACCTTAAAGATAATATAAGTGCTAGGGAGATAAAAGTTTGCTTTTTCATTGTTGCTTGACGGATTCCATTTAACGAGATAAGAGTTAAGTTTATAAATGTAATTATGTAAAGTGGAAGTTCTAATAGACGGATTTGAAAATCACAATTGGGCGATAAATTTTAATAAAGGTCACGCATACCTAATTAAATTAAAATCCGTCCAGCGGTTTAGGAGATGAAAGTTACGACGGACGGACGGATCAGACGTGCCCATAAGGCGTTCCGCTAATAACGCTTCGCTGGTAAAGAACGATTAATAAAAAGGAGCGTTACTAAGATGCAACTAAGCGTAAAGTGTTTACAGAAATCGCATCAACGTGGTGTGGTGGTGGTAGCTAAAAAATAAAGTTTTTAAAATATCTCTTAAAAATATATTATATGGGGAAATGTTTCGAACAAAAGTTGTAGAAAATGTAATTTTCTACCAAGTTTTTTTCCATAATGTTTTACATTGATTAAGTATTAAAGCAAATATTTGAAAGAAACGGATTTGGCAAGAGTAAACATCCACTTCCAGTTGACCGATTTTAACCAAAAACTAATGTGTGTATATATATATATATATATATATATATATATATATATATATATATATATATATATATATATATACACACACACACACACGCTAGTAGAAGGTGCTTGCATACTGCAAGCATTTCATCTCACCTTGAAAAAAACATTAATTTTTCAGACAGATATTTCATCATTACAAATATTCTATTAATTCTAAAGATTTCACCTCCGCAGCGATTTTCGTTTTTCCCACATGTAAAAATAATAGTTTAAAACAATCCCCAAATGTTCCAATTTTAAACATTTTACACTTCTTGCAATTATGGGGTACTAATGCTTCACATTTCAGCCAAATTTTAAAGGTGTAGCACTTCTAGAAGTAAAATAATATTTTTCTAATTGTTTAAAATTTAAACATTTTTAACGGTTGCCGCAATATATATATGGAGAGATTGAAATTTTTATTTCTGCAAATGCACTGTTCTGTAAGTAATTTGAAAATTGCAGCTTCCTATCTCATCCCGTAGTACCTAAAAAATTATAAAACTTTAATGTTCATATGGGGTTAAAACAACCCCTAAAATTTACAATTTTAAAATTTTAGATTTTTATAGTTGGTTATGAGAAAAGTTCTATAATCTTCCAAAATTTCAGCTTCCTAAACTTATTAGATTGGTCTACACACTGGATTGCGTTTTCCCATGCTATCTTATAGGAGATATTCCGGGGTCTCTGGAGTCGAACCCAAAACACTGTAAGCAAAAGTGACAATAATTCCTAATAGATATTGCAGCCATATAGCAACACTGAAAGTTTCATTTTTCTAGCTTACTGGCAAGTGCCCATAATTAATTTACAAAAATGGCGCAATGCTTTTCTTATGGGAAAAAACGCAACTTTCGGAATTTCTGGAGTCGAACTCATGTCACTTAGGTAAGAAGTCTCATTTTATCTGTAGGTTTCTCCATCATATCTACTAAAACTAAAACTTTCAGCTCTCTAGCTCTTGTAGTTTGGGCTGGACATTAGTATCCTCCTGTTATATGTTATACTAGTAGTTGGTGCTTGCATACTGCAAGCATTTCATATCACCTTGAAAAAACATTCATTTTAGAGACAGATATTTCATCATTACAAATATTCTTTCAATTCTAAAGATTTCACCTCCGCAGCGATTTCCGTTTTTCCCACGTAAAAATAATAGTTTAAAACAATCCCCAAATGTTGCAATTTTAAAAAATTTACACTTTCTTCATTGTGGGCTACTAATGTTACACATTTTAGCCAAATTTTAAAGTTGTAGCACTTCTAGAAGTAAAATAATATTTTTCTAATTGTTTAAAATTAAATAATTTTTAACGGCCGCCGCAATTCATATATGGTAAAATTGAAATGTTTATTTGTGCAAATTTACTACTCTGTAAATAATTTGAAACTTTCACCTTCCTAGCTCATCCCGTAGTACCTAAACAGTTATCTATTTGTTTAAACTTTAAGAATTTTTAACTGCCAAACAAATTAAAATATAAAAATTTGTATAATCCCTATTTCGTTTTTTAAGAATTCTACTTATTAAAAAAATTCAACTCCATGGCACATTAGAAAATACATAAACCTTGAAATTTTGTTTAAACAATTGCGAATTTTTAGCGACCGCATTGTTGCACTTTTTAGAGATTTTCGTTTTTTCTAGTCGGTTCTGCACAAATTCCTACCTAAGAAAAAAATTTAGAATCTCCAGCACATCTGGAAGTGCCTAAACATTAGTATCCTCCTCTCGGTGGCGGCGGGATAACGTCCTCGCCTGCCAATCCGAAGGTCGCGGGTTCGAATCCCGCCTAGGTGGGTTTTCTCCACCTAGGGCATGGATGTATGTGTTCGTCTATTGTTATTGTTAACATATTCCACTGTAAAATGGCTACAAAAGCTGTATGTGGAATTATTGAATAAATAAAAAAAAATAAAAAAATATGTATGTTATATCCTCCTCCTCCTCTGTAAGGAACGTCTATATATAATGATAAGAGGATACTAATGTCCAGCCCAAACTACAAAAGCAAGAGAGCTGAAAGTTTTAGTTTTTGTAGATATGATGAAGAAACCTACAGACAAAATGAGACTTCTTACCTTAGTGACATGAGTTCGACTTCAGAAATTCCGAAAGTTGCGTTTTTTCCCATAAGAAAAGCATTGCGCCATTTTTGTAAATTAATTTTGGGCACTTGCCGGTAAGCTAGAAAGATGAAATTTTAAGTGTTGCTAGATGGCTGCAATATCTATTAGGAATTATTGTCACTTTTGCTTACAGTGTCTTGAGTTCGACTCCAGAGGCCTCGGAATATCTCCCATAAGTTAGCATGGGAAAACGCAATCCAGTGTGTAGACCAATCTAATAAGTTTAGGAAGCTGAAATTTTGCAATATTATAGAACTTTTTTCATAACCAACTATAAAAATCGAAAATTTTAAAATTGTAAATTTTAGGGGTTGTTTTAACCCCATTTGAACATTAAAGTTTAATCATTTTTAGGTACTACGGGATGAGCTAGGAAGCTGCAATTTTCAAATTGTTTATAGAAGTGTTTTTGCATAAATAAATATTTCAATCTCTCCATATATATATATATATATATATATATATATATATATATATATATATATATATATATATATATTGCGGCAACCGTTAAAAATGTTTAAATTTTAAACAATTAGAAAAATATTATTTTACTTCTAGAAGTGCTACAACTTAAAAATTTGGCTGAAATGTGTAACATTAGTACCCCATAATGGAGAAAGTGTAAAATGTTTAAAATTGCAACATTTGGGGATTGTTTTAAACTATTATTTTTACGTGGGAAAAACGAAAATCGCTACGGAGGTAAAATCTTTAAAATTAATAGAATATTTGTAATGATGAAATATCTGTCTCTAAAATTAATGTTTTTTCAAGGTGAGATGAAATGCTTGCAGTATGCAACCACCTTCTACTAGTATGTTATATCCTCTGTAAGAGTCGTCGCTATATAATGATATATATATATATGTGTGTGTGTGTGTGTGCGCGCGTGTGTGTGCGTGTGTCAAAGGTACGTCGAAATGATATATGTACTTTGAAATGGGATAAAAGTAAAAGCAGTCGGCATACGGTTGGCATTAAATACGAGTCTCCTCAAGGGAACACTATCTCATTTCTCGGATTCCCATACATATTTCCGAATGTACATTTTTCCGATTGCAAAAGTTCCGATTTTCAAAATTTTGAATGCAAAATTCCGAGAATTTCTTTTCCAAATCAATTAATTTCCGCGATGTAATACGTACATCGTATATCCGATTTTAATAATTCCAATACATACTACATAGTTTTTAATCATTACTGAAGGGGACACTTTAACATAAAATGACCTGCAATATGGCGGTGTATTATTCCCATGGACTATTTTTTAAAAATAAATCACTTGTTTAAAAAATCAAATATATTTATTTTTCATAGAAAACCAAAAAGAATTTGAAGAAAAACTGAGAAATTCAATTAAAGATTGAAATTGTACCCTACATGGCGAAGGTACTCCATGCGTCTGTTTTGTTCTTTGTACGTATCATACTGTCAAGTTACAGCTCTGATTCTCTTTTGGACGGCGAGCCATTGCTTTCTAGGTTGTGCCCTCACAGATCTTCCCATCCTGAGCTCTGCTAGCATACTTTCAGCATCCGCCTGCTCTTTTTGTAACTCTCCCAGTGCAGTATAAAATGTCGGGTGATGTTTTCCGATCAGCACCTGGAAGCGGCTGTGCCAACCCTCGATCGCGTTATTCGTTCTGTGTCCTTGTCTTAAAGTTGCCTCATAATGATTCCATTGACTTATCGGATACCTGGGCGGTACAGCTCGCCTTCTACCTTGGGGTCTCCGTCCTGATGTGTAATTCAGTTGGAAGAAATCGAGAACCGTAAGCATTTCATCTGGAACGTGATCTCGTTGTTCTTCGAAACATTCTAAAACGTCAACGACGGGGTCAAAGCCGAGTGTAACCAACATGCGGGTATATACCTTCACTTGCCTGTCTTCTGGGTTGTTATAGGCTTCCTGTAAACCTTCGGCTTGAATTCGTCTGTAAACAGATTGTCCTAAATGAAAAAAGCAACAAGCTACACTCGCTGCTGGAAGGACGGTGGCAACACTGTTCAAAATACCCTTCTCAAAGTCGCACATAACTCTTTGTAGCTGTGTTATTCCCAGCCTATTTGCTCGCGCTGAATTTAAAAGTTCTTTTAAAACTTTAGTATATAGGTTTTGTTCTTTACTGCCAAGTAAAGCGAACACTATAGGAAATGCCACTGAAATTTCCTCATCGTCCATATTTTGGCCAGGTCATCTAACAGTACCCATTACTGTGAACAGCTGGGTGATGATTGGGGGCTTACTTTAAACGTGCCGTCAAGGAACCAGGTGTGGCTTTTCATAAAAATTTCAAGATTTTCTTGAGTAGAAAATAGTATTACCCGGTTTTTAGAAGTGCCGTTTTAATCGTAAGAATCATACTAGAGGAATCGTTCGCCATTTAGAGTTTTTCTATATCGCTCAGGGATTTCAGTCAATTCATCTAAGGACGTAGGATTGGTGGGTTGTTCAAGACGCCGCTCTCTTCTTAGAGCTTTTTTAAATTCTCTCTTTCAGGCAGGAAACTGAGAACTCCCGATGGAACTCTATTCAGTTCATTCCGAAGGATTTGGACTGGCTGTAACTCAGGAAAGTCTTGAGCAAGTCGTTTCAAATTGTGTTTAACATGTTCCGCCTCTGTCTCTTCTCGGTTTGGTGGGTGAGAGTGGAGCGATTGATCATCGCCCTTAAGAATCCTTATCTCTTGTCCATTTTGAATGGTGATGGCTCGAGCTATGCATTACTTTGTCTTCACTCTCCTACACTCCCAATAAGTTTTTCACCTATACCACCTTTAGTTTTGTAATAAACATGCCCATTAAAAAGTAGTTTCATCCCACCTCGTTCTGACTGAACTATTTTTGGTTCACAATCCATGTTACTTAAAAAAATTTTAACATACAAGACCGCAATTTATTTATATAAGAACACTATTTCTTTCCTAGCAACTTTTTGATTGTTGAAGTATAGATTCGGAAAAATGTACTCGGAAAAGTGTACATTCGGAAAGAATGACATTCGGAAAAAATGCATTCGGAAAAAAGTCTGCAAACCCATTTCTCGCATTAATACCAATAATTATCATAATAATAGAATTAACTATCGGTGGAGGGCTATTTGTAGCTGAATGCTCAATTGGCTTAACTCGACCTTTATAAGGCTAACGGGTGAAACCTATACCATTTATTAAATGTGATTGGAAATAAAAAGATTAAATAGTTATGACTGATAGCGATAGGAAAGGAATGGAGAGTAATGTTGACAGAGAAATGACGCTAAGGAAGGAAGAAAGAAGCGGATAAAATACAGGACAGAGATTGAAGACAGTATTTAAGAAAGGATAGTGACGAATAGATAAAGATACGGAGGTAGATATATCAAGAGATGTTGGGTCAAGCGATATAGATAAAACTGAAAATAAAAAGAAGGAATTTCTTCCCCTCGAGTTTAAGCAATCGATAAAAGAATCAGATAAATTACATAAGGCTTAATTATTTTTAAAACATCTCACAGCACCCTTTGATTTGTTTACAAAAAGATTGATATAGGTTATCATAAGTATACCATAGAGTTTATTCATATTAAAGTATTAAATATATAAAAGTTGGTTATAAAAATTCATTTTTATATCTTCACTTGTTCAAACTCAAATCTAAATAAAAATAAATGATATCATAGAACACCTGAAAATTTCAGTCTTATTTATCTTACTGCATATTTGCTATTTTAATTTAATTGATTGCACAGAGGGACAGAAACCGGAATGGGACGGTTCGGCGCAAACGTTTCGGCGCAAACGTTTCGGCGCGGGGATCTTTCGGCGCAGGGATCTTTCGGCGCAGGGATCTTTCGGCACAGGGATCTTTTGGCGCAGGAATCTTTCGGAGCAGGGATCTTTCGGCGCGGGTACTTTTAGACGCAGGAACAATTTTTCTGTGTAGGCGATATGAATGTCTATCGAATGGAAATGAGCAATATTTATTTATCTACACTACGGAATTTAATAATAATTAGCGGTTGAAGGGATAGGGGGAAGGTGGTCGAAACTTTTAATATCGTATAAACATTGCATGAGTTTGCAAAGTAGGATGTGGTATGCTATACTGGTGTTAATAAAAGTGAGAACAAAGAATAAACTACAAAAACAAAAAAATACAAAAGAATAACGAACGGAAACGAAGAGCCAAAAGTAGAGTATGTGAATCACAGGAGCATTGAGAAAAACAAATCAAATCGCTAAAGCTTTTGTTTTACTACCTTTCCATGTTAAATTTCTCACCCCATGCAATGAAGTTACATTAAAAGGGTATTGGTAAGTGAATTAGAATTTCAAATATCTGCCATTTTCCCTTTTCTTTAACCACTGTAACTTAAATGTTTTGAGTTTATTCGTTTCAATTTTAATCAGTGTACTTGATTTTTGTGAAGAAAGTGCATTAAGGTCCTTCAATGGGAACATTAAACAACTATGTTCAGAAGTCCCGGGTGATTAAGTTCAAAGGGATGAAATTTTTTATTTATGGGCAAAATTTATACTTTTTTAAGTTATGAGAATTTCACAAACTATCTTTGACGCAGTGAATTATAATTGAAAGCAAAACTAAAATGGTGCATGAATAGTTCATTCCATTATTCGTGGCGCATTTCAAAAATAATCTACTTGTAGTTGTAATCGATTACATTTTCGGAAAATAATTGGTACTGGTAATCAATTACTATTTTGTTAAAGTAATTGTAATTGAACCCAATTACTTTTTTCAGTAATCTGGCCATCACTGGTTATTCTAATTTAAAATATGCGAGCTTTTCAATGGGGAGGAATATGACTTGATCATTACATTGAGACTAGAGTTGATCATACTTTGGATGACCTTTTCTCGAAGCATTTATTCTACTTTATTGATGTAACAAATTCCCGATTGTTACATGTTCTGAAAATTCGCGGTTTTCGTAACTGAACATCGTCTGTAATATGCAGAGTCCTAATTCCTAAGATTATGCTAATTCTAAAGTTTTCACGCATCCAAGATAACCAAATTTCATTGTAGATATGTTTGACATTAAATTAAAGCATAGAATTTGATTTCAATGTCGTTATTCAAGTGTCTGCTTTAATTTTGACTAAATATTGTACTTCTGAAAGGCACAAAATCATTATATAGGCGGTATAAAAGTGAAATAAATATGAAAATTTAGTTTATTTGTATAAACTAATGTTTTTAATATTATCCGGGATCGAACGTTCATCACCGCCTTTATTATTAAGGCGTTTCTTGGTGTTTTGTTTTGTATATTTGTGTAGGTAATTATGATTGTTTATAATATCCTTCACAGTCCACTTGTCCACTATGTATTTAATGCATTTTTCTTTGTGAATTACTTATTTTCATTATCCTTATTTCTATTTCAATGTGTTCAGCACTGCTGTAAATATTAAATTGTTCATCACTTTGGAATTGCTATTTTTATGCAATATATGTTTAGTTCCTTTGCTATATGATTCTCTTCCTTTCATATAAAATAAAAATATTAAAACAAGGTTTTCCAGTTATCTTGCAAAGATGCTGAGATAATCGCCAAATATGTCAACTTACGGCGGACGGCATGGTATTATTAGTGTAAAGGTTAATCATAACAATATCCATTGAGTTGAAGCTGGGAGTGTAAGAACTAAGCGTAAGGGAATTTAAATCTTAGCTACGGTTTTTTCTATACATACATTGTGTGTGAAGCGTACAATCAAATTTATGTAGGTTGTGCTTAAGATGGGACTGTATGAGGTGGTATGGCAGACCAGTCTTTATGAAAATCATCAGAAATCATGCAGCTAGTTTTATAAGATCTGAAGATTAATATATTTTTATTACAAATAATTTCAGCACAGAGAAATAATCTACCCTTAATCATACCGTATTGTTATTCTGGTATATTAACATTCATGCAAAGAAGTTTCGTTTAACGATGATTTTTCTTGGAGCAAAATCAACTCCTTATGAAAGGGATTTTGTTTATGTACTCACAAAAGTAATGCATACAATTACCTTAAAACAAAATGTAGACGTTGTAAACGTAAAGTGTTATCGTTATTATTTTCATAAGATAATGTTGTGTACCTGCAAGCAATTTCCAGTATCAGTATTAAGAAATATTTCACTAAGTTAAGACTTTTACCAACAGGAATTCAAGATATATTATGTAGTAATATTTTCTGCTACTTTGCTCAAGTTTTATCCAGGGAAACACAGAAAAATTGTTCCTGCGTCTAAAAGTAGCCGCGCCGAAAGATCCATGCACCAAAAGATACCCGCGCCGAACTGTCCTGCGCCAAACCGGTTGCACCGAACTGTCCTAAACCCGACAGAAAGACAGAGCGAAAACATGCTCGTATATGAAATAAAACGTGATAATGACGGTTGTAAGCGTCTTTAAAGGTCACATTTAAACATTAAGAAAAACGTGTCCAAAAACGAAAACGTGATGAGGTTGATTGATAGTACGAAATTTGAATTTTGATTGAAATTTCAAACTGGACACGGTAAGTGAACCAGGAAAATATGGGTTAAAAACACCGATCCGTTTTTTTCGCAAAAAAAACTTCTCTATCGTCCGGGAACTCCATCAAAAATTCCGATACGGCACGCAAAATTAGATTTTCGACGAAGGCGGGCAGATTCGCTCGAAAACAATATTTCGTGATATCCCGAGAGAGAAGCGCCATTTTTTCGACGCGAAAATGAGAAAACTCTGAATATCGGGATGGAATAAGCATAATTTTGAACGCCGATTTAAGACAACTTTATTCTCTCTCACTTTTGTTGTATAAGTTCTTTTTACAAAATAAAGCGCCCATAAAATGAAGTACCGATTTTGCATCATCAAAGCAGTACAAATTCTGTACCACTAGTTTTTGGAGCCTAGAATGTTGGTGCTAAAATGTTGAACCAACATTTTGCAAAGTTATGCTGCATAAGCAAGACAATATACACAATGTCCAAATTAATATCTCATTATAATCCATATAACTCCTGCATTTTGTTAAATATTTGTTGTGGCAGTTTTCTGAGTTTAAAATTTAAGCTTCGCATCAGGGTTTACTATATATTTTGCGCATTATGCTTATAATAAAACAATGCCAAAATATCCCACCAGAAAATATATCTTTCACTCAAAAAATGAATTCCCTTAAATAGCTGCAGGTAATTTCTGTTTCTATAAAACGGTCCTGTAAATCATAGGTAGATTCCAAATGCAAATACAATACAAAATATTCTTCCATGGCGTTAATTAATCTTTGAGTCTTGCAAGATTTAGAATAAGACATATGCTGGCTTTACCTAAAACGTTGTCATCAATGTTACTTATTCAGTAATTTGTTCAAATTATTTTATGATCACCGATCTGCAAATTACCACATGATGTAGCCTACTTTCTAGGATTTACGAAAAGAGAAGTCATCTGCATCAATTACCTTTTTGCATGCATGACAAAAGACAGTTTAAATACCGTAGCAAAACTTAAAACCTTGAGTAGCCAGTAAGCCAGGTTTTTTCATGTATTTACGAATAACATAACGCTTGTAAATGTAATTTTCTAAATTCGACTAGGACAAAACCGCTCGCATCGGTTCCTGTAAAATGATAAGCGTTTAAAAAGGGGTTCAATGGTGGGTTTATCATCTTGAAATCTCCCTCCTCCCCTGGAATAGCTTTTTAACCGAATGAGTACCTTAATCGCTTACGATAACAACTCTGAAATAATAAATGCACCCTAAACCGTCCCTGCGTCGCCTAGCAACGCACGCTTCAATTCGATCAAACATCATCGTCTCCCATCCATCTCTCGACAAGCTCTTGCACCTTTAAAACACAAGCAAGCCACCCTTTTCTCTCTCCCTTCTCTATCTCCCTCCCTCCCTTTCTCTCCCTAACTCCCTTTCTCTCCCTTCCTCCCTTTCCCTCCCTCCCTTTCTCTCCCTCCCTTTCTCTCCCTCCATTCTATCACCCATTCTTCATCTTCTCTCCTCCCAGCTCCATCCCCTTTCGCACTTCCTCTATCTCCAACACCCTCTCTCACTCAAAATTATCCCCATCCACCCATCCTTCCGCCATTATGCACCTCATCAACAACTCCCCTCCCTCTTCTCCTCTCCCCCTTTCCCTATCTCCCTCTCAACTCGCACTCAATGTTAGTATCTCTCTCTCACACACACAAACTCTCATACCTCCCCCAAACGCATATAAAAGACCGCCTCCCACCTCTCTCCGACCTCACATAGGCTCCGTTCATACCCTCAGCCTTTACAGCGATGACTTTCACTTCCCTTGGGGGAGAGGCACGGTGGAGGGGGAAGGGGGGGAACTCGTCTCTCACTCAAAGTATTCCTTACTCTCCTCCTCTCCCCAACCACTTTTTTCCCTTCCTCGCCCTCTTTCCACATCCCATATCCCTCTCTTTTCTGCTTCAACCCTCCAACTCACTATCTCTACCCTTAATTCTCACCCTCTCCCTCACACGCGCGCACCATCCAACCCCTGGGTCCATTCAACTGCGTATACTCATTATTCCGCCAGCCTGCGAGAGAATCCCTTGCCTCTCCCTCCCTCCCCCTCTCTTTTTCTCTCTCTCACTACATCCCTTCATTCTGACACCAAAATCCCCCTCCAGACAACACAACTCTCTCTCTCTCTCTCCCCCCTTCAGCGCGGGCGTAAAAGCTAAGCCAAAAACACTTCCTCGCTTCTCTCTCTCTATCCCTCTCTCATTCACACCAGATTTTGCAAGCAGCAGCGCTCTCAGAAATGAACGAGAGGAGAGCAAAGCACTGCGATATTAAAAAAGAAACCTTAATCCGGAGGGCAACTGTGCGCTTAAGTAGAAAACGCCCAAGATGTAGAACCACCATCGATTGCGAAAAATCTTCGGCTTAAAAATGACGATCATTTAAACGTATAAGGCAGACATTATACCTTTAATAAATGATTGAAATTCAACATTAAAATGAAAAATGTTGTAAAATGGGCATTTGGTTGAGGAAACCACTCCAATGTATCAATAGTAGAGAAAATCTGAAATCGAGCGAGGTTGCAATATAAAAATTTTCAACGGTTAATCTTAACATCCAAAATCTAATATGGTTTGAATGAAAAGTAGAATTTATTACGATGAGCTAAATAGTAACGACAAGAAAAATAACATACAACCACTTCTAAACATTCCGATAAAAAAACGCCAAACAGCCAATATGGCGTTGCTGGAGTCAATATATCCAAGAGAAATTAAAACAAGGTAGTGAAAAAGGTAACATATTGGAAGACAGCAGCGGCGAATCCTGAGATTTTTCGATACGGAAGCAATAAATTATGAAAATCAGAACTAACCTTATTATTTGAAATGCAGAGGAATTCCTCTTTCCTTCTTTACTAATTCTGCAATGACATCATCATAGAGCACGGATTTTTGAGAAAGTTATTTGATGAGGGCTTTTTCGATTGATAGAAATGATAATTTAGAGATCTTTCTTGATTTGTGGAATTCCTCAAGAATGTTTTGATACGTTTGAAAGCTGAAAACTCCGTTCAGTTGAGGCACTGGTCGCAGGTATTGTCAATACAAATTCACATAATTTGGCCACTTGAGAATAAGCTTTGTCTAAATCGTTTTCTTTAATAAAATGATATACATCGCTAACGCTGTTTTTATCAATATCTTCTATTTGATATAAAAACGAAAGTTCAGAAAGCAAAGTAGCTATGTAGAAATAATTTCTGTAACTGTTCTTTAGAGAGCCGAACGCATCTTGTTTAATTTTTTGCAATGCGACTTAGGCAACACAAGAAATTAAATCATTCTCTATTGCACTGAACGAGCCGCGAAACACTGTGGAATGTTCCAAATGGTTTCCAAAAGTTTCGTCGTATTTAACAACCAATTGGACCAAGTCCACATAATTACCTTTATTTACAAAGTCACTCGATTCGTCATGACCACGAAAGCCAAGTTCATGCTCTCCCAAAAAACAAACAATATCAGTGTCTTTTTAACATTTCCAGATTTTTCTTTACTGCTTCGTTATGCTGGCGATGGCGATGCGCAATTTCCAACTGCTTATCTAAAACATGTTCTATTCGAGTTCTTCCGTATGTTTTTCTTGAAGAATTGGCTGTAAATGTTTTTTACTTATCGAATCTCTCTTTATTACCTTATGAAGATTATTTAAATCAGAAAATCTCGTTTTAATCCAAACTTTTTTCGTTCGAAAAAAGTAAGCACGGCCAACAAAATAATTCTGCTTTGCTCTCACATCCACTCAAATAATTCGACAATGTTATAAATATCTACGTTAAAAAGTCTTGTGCTTGATTTAATTTTTATATTTAAATTTAGGAGAGGTTTTGTCCTACATGTTTGGATAATTTCACTCTGCCTGAAAATTGTTCGAGGAAAAACTTTTCCTTAATAAATTACACACATGAAACCTCACCAGAGCTGCTTGAAAGCACAACATAATCATTTGAGGCACTCGGTTCACTCATGTTTGCAATTTTAAAATTGCTTCCACTCCGTACTTTATTACGCGGAGAACAACAGCGAAATTCCTCCTATCTGGGTCAAAATGTTTGGAAATAATATCTGTTAATGCACACTATAACACAAACACTTCTATAGGCATGAAGAGTCACGTGAAAGGTCAGAATTGCGACTTATTGAAACTAATATAACTGGACCAGACGCCTAGTCTCCGCTCGTATACTACAGCGAATAGCTCATCTACGTGTACGCAATAATATTATTGCTTCCTAGTATGCTAGTAGTGTTATTTTCGGCCATTATGTGGCACCAGCTGTCAAGGTGGATTTTTAAAATGTCGCGCAATCGCACGGTTTTACTGAAGATGTGCTTCTAAAATTGCGCTTGTGAATGAGTAACTTTTATAGTTATTATTGTTATTATTATTATTTTAATTTCTAAATTGAAAGCAATGCTTCCCTTGCTTACACGGAGGATTCTCCCATGGAAGACGGTAATATTACATTTTACCCTTTCATTTCTTGGCTTCAAAAAAATTGATTACTAAAAACTCATCCTTTCACTGTACTGTTTTGCTCCTGAAGGAATTAACTTTTAATGTCACAATTATGAACATACTATTTTTAATGAGAGCGAAACGGACATAACAGTAAAAAGTAATCAAAATCCGCTAAGATTCAACTTTATGACGATCTTTTAAGGCGTCGATATGTTCTATTTCACCAGCGATATTTAATATTTACGCAGGAACAATGACAGAAAAAGCGTTGACGGAAGAGAAATGATTTAAGATAGGAGGTGTAAGTATTACCACCATTAAATACGCTGATGATCAGGGAGCTTCTCACAAGCAAGAAAATAAATTTAGAAACAAGGAAGAAATTAGCGGAATGCTACATATAGAGCATAGCTCTTTATGGCGCAGAGACGTGGACGGTAAGAAGAAAAGAGGAAAAATATTTAGAAAGTTTTGAGATGTGGGTATGGAGGAGGATTATGAAAGTGAAATGGACAGAGGGGAAGAGAAACGAAAAAGTATTAGAATTGGTTGGAGAAAAAAGGATGCTAATAAAGGCAATTAGGAAAAGAAAATCAAATTGGATAGGGCACATATTGAGAAGACAGTGTTTGCAGAGGACGATCTTAGAAGGCAAAATTAGCGGAAGAAGAGGAAGAGAGAGAAAAAGAATAGGAGTATTAGAGAATTTAAAGCAGGATTATAGTACTTATAGAGGTATAAAAGAGGCTTCCGGGGGGAGAGAGAAATGGAGGCAGCGATTCAGCTGAAACCTGTCTTCGGACAGCAGCATGATGATGAGCTTCATCGAAAGAAATACAAGTATGAAAACGTGTTAAGCACGCATTAAGAATTCTACGGCTATTATTAATTAAATCAATTAAAACTTAACTAAAACTATGGTTGCACGCAGATGCACTTGTTAAACGAAAAATTACCAAAATACAAAGTAAACAATACAATACACTTCAAAGGGAATTTAGCAGATTAGATCCATTTGCAAACAAAGGCTTAATTTCAAGCTAAAAGATCTGTATGCCACACATAAATTTACTTTTAATTTGACCGCTATTAGCTTAAAATTTAATTAGTGGTAAAAAACGATACCTCTAATTGATAGAAGAAACGACAAATAACTGCCACGATAAGGCTTTTTTATGAAGCAATCGAAAAACCACGGCCACCGAATATAATTTCAACATTCATTTGTGTATTTCGATCCAATTAAAAAGACCTTCATGAATGAATTAATATTAATGAAGCGACTGAGATGCGAAAAATAACGATTAAAGAACGATATAGAATACACTGTCTAAATAAATTCTATTGTTTCTTATAGCCCAAGTAAAATTGAGCTTTCCACCATTTTATGAATAATACATAGATCTAGATTATCTACAATATGAAATTGATAGAAGCTTATAGACGACTTCGATAATTAATTTTTATGCTTCCTGTTTAATAACAAAAATGTTTATTTTAAAAACCTAAAATAAAAATCTGAAAGTGACCACCACTATACTTACGTACTATACATAAACGCGCGCTCCTCAACATGTTTTCCGACACAGACTGCACCATTCCCTGGAGGATATTCTCAATGACATGGGAAATCTTCCCTTTAGTTCGACAAGAGAATGGAGATGTGCAACATATACTAATGTTACTGTATTCCTAAAGGAAATAATAGGGGTGTAAGATCAGGAGATCGAAGAGGCTATAATGGATTGGAAACAATATGGTCCTAAAGAGTAGGCAAAGGTCCTTCATGTGGCTCGTGCCTTCTTCCAGTTGAAACCATCCTCGGTGTGTTTCATAGTTATATAATTTCAAATATTGTCGCGTAACATCAAACTTCAATCATAAATATTCTCACATTTCTCTCTGGTTTTTGTCTTGACATTTAGTTATTTTTCATGGTTCTCGAATAAAAAAATTACCGTGAATAAGAGCCTCCGTAGCTTATAACAGAGGTTATTAACTCACGAAATAGATGCGGGTGGTCTCGTTATTATTATAAAAAAAAGTTAGAAGGGAGAGTGATTAAGAAGAACGTGGGACTGAACCAATGGTCCAAAAGGTTTGGTAGCTGGACACCGATAGTAATATTTTAACCACAGAAATGCAATTTATTCCGATCCATGGATACATTCTTTTCTGGTACGTGTACTAAGAATAAAAAGAGGAGGAGAATTTCTGCCATATAAAACTCCGGAACGAGGCAAAACATTCTTTTTTTAATTAATTCAATGACGCGAAGAGCACCCAATATTTACAAGAACTGCTTGAAGGAGCCCGATCGGACACTTTAGGAAGATACATATAGTATGGCAACACCACGTAACCATGGAATATTAAATAATCATTTTTTCCGGAACTACTCGCTCCTCTTTTCCTCAATAAAATGTGGTCCACCGCTTGGAGAATCTCATTCGCACTAGATTTGGCTTATTTTTCACGGCCGGAAGCGCTTCCTGTTTCCAACTCGCAAGGAAATTCGACCATGCACGCGCGTCAAGCCCCAGCGAGAGGGTGGAAGAAAAGCATCGGAGCCGGCGTCCCACGCTGCCGAGTAGCGAACAGAACTTTCCAAGGAACTAACATGAACAAACTGAGTTAAACCCGTAAAAGAGATGGCCTGACCTGAGACAGGCATGGCCGCTACGATAATAGGGCGCCTAAGGGAACCGAATAATGACCAATAGTGAGGAGTTTCCATATATATATATATATATATATATATATATATATATATATATATGGCATCAAGATGTTGGGATAAGGAAGCCCAGTGTTCAGGTTGGCGAGCTGCTGGGGGTGTCTGACACACGTAAAACAAACAAAAAAAAACGAAAGCATTCGGGGATGATCCCTTCGTCAGCACAGGAGAGAGACAACTATATATGTAACTAAAAATAACCGAAGAGAAATATATATTATCTGGGTTAAATATAGCACATGCTTAATACGCATAAAAGAAATGGCTTATCTAAATAATTTGCAGATTTCTCAATGAGATAGGCGATACATTGCTGTTAAATTATCGATATCGAGTGACGCTCCGATTAAATCTTTGACACAATGGCCATTCTATCGCTATAGGAGAAATTATTTTTTTCACCGGCAAAGGATGGCATGCAGGAAACTTTTTCTTGATTCCACGCTTTTTCCAAAACGAATTTGTACCGCGCAAAATAAAAAAATCTTCAAATGCGTGAGCAATCAAAATTTCCAACTGATACAAAATTCATCTTGATACAAAATTCATCTTTCAGAAGTTGAAGCTGATTAAAAAATCAACTTTCTGAAAAATAAGTTTTTTATGAGAGCCTTTTTAAGAGACCGCAAATAATCGATAGGTTTCGAATACATCTTCGTGCTGTGCCTGGAAGTTTCAACGAAATTGCCTTTCTTTCGAGTGGAATTTGACGTTTCAAATCTCGTTTTCCAGGAAGATTTTTCGCAAAAAGGAAATGAAGGAAAATTCAAATCGAAATCCTTTCATAGTGAAATGAAATTCCGAATAAAACTACTAAAAGCGATCTCTTGGCAATAAGAAGCAATATCATTAGTCTGAAATCGGAAAAGTTTCGAAAGATTCAGAAAGTGAGAGCACGAATATGACATTTATAGATACTGGATTTTGAAATTTGATGCACAAATACGCATCTAAAATCAAATTTTTGCGAAGAAAAATTGCTTAACCCAAAACTTTAAATGCGCATAAAAATCCATCGTTAATTTTGCAGGTATTTCGTATGCCAAAAATATATTACAAGGTGAAATCATTTTCTAATGCCAATTTGTAAGCGATACTTTCATAAAGTCAACTAATGAAAATGCTGGTGTTTTAGCACGTTTTCTTAAAAGAAAAATAAACGTGCTCATTTGATCACTCTGCCTGTCCGTCCGTCTGTGGACAATCAACTTTTTGTTTTAAAAGATATTTGAAAAATTCTTTTTGAATTAAATACTCTTATTGACCTATGAATTTTCAGGGGATTGTATTTTCCAAGTAGTTCATAGATTTTCCGCTATGTGGATTCAAAATCGGCAAATTCAAACGTTTGAAAGGGAATTGTAGCCAAACTGCTGAAGCTATGAAAGTGAAGTTTTCACACTAGGTAGGACTAGTGAGGGTGCTAATGGTGCGGGTTTTCCTGTCCTCAAAGTCAGAACACTGAATTCTTTAAGAAAACTTGCTTCCGTTTCTTACTTTAGCAAGAGTATCTTACTTGCTTACAGAAATGAAAAACATCTACCTATAGAAGATAAAAAAATATTTTTAAATTTTCATTATAAATAATCTTCGGCAATCAATTTCAGTTTACTCGTTTTGCCTAATACAACTATAGTATATAAATGTTATATTTATTTATAAAATCTAACCAAAGAACGGGAGTAACTATGAAGGACAGAAACTATGTATGCTACTGCTATTTAAAATTCGTGCAAAGTTTAATAAATCAAAATTGTTATATGGAAAAACGGTATTTTTTATATTAAATCCAAATTATAAACGATCCATAAAAATATAAAGGATTGATGATTTTACATAAGGAAGCCCTATTTTTAAAAAAGAAACATTTAAATATTAGATACGGATTAATCAAGTATAAAAATAATTTTTAAAAGTAATACATCTATTTTGATCTCAAAAGAAAACACCTAATAACCAGCTAGACCAGGAATTTGAAAAACCACACGCTACCAAAATATAATCACGAGTAAGAGGGAATTACGTTAAAGCTCGGCGTAATCACTAAATACCAGAAAATTTCTCAAAAGAAAATGGGACTTAAAGTTTCTCGAGAACTTAAACTTCTTCATCGACCCCGCTTTCCCATCACAACCGTAAAAGGAAGCCATAAAGGCTGCATTATTATTGATGGCTAGAGTTAATTTGTGCTGCGTCAGCTTTGGAATATAAGACAATAAAGGGTTGCGAAGGTGGCAGTCGAGAATCACTCCATCATCTTTCGAGAAAAGCCAAGGAGAAGAGAAAAATCATATTTCCTGTCAAGTCCTCCATATTGCAAGTTTAATGTCGGGCGATAAGAAAACAATTAACAGGGGAATAATTTAACGCATTTCTAAGCTCCTACGCCTGGAAACAACGTTTCATCGTTGAAGTAGTACTCATCGACGCGATGAATAACAGCGTGGCATTCCACCAGGAAACACCACGCAACGTTAGATGCATTACTGACACGACCACGTGAATTATGAACATTGTACGCATAAAACCAATGAAGCAAGCTCGCTTATTAATTTTTTTTAACATTAAATGACTATCGTAAAGAAATAACGGTATTAGACTGATTTACATCAGCTACTGGGAGTTAAGTCGGCAATTAAAAATAGTTACGGAAAAAATTGAGTCTGCTTTTCACATGGGATTTATTTTCACACGCCTTATACGGAACCGTTAAGGCCAATGGAACCATAAAAAACATTGTTCAATATTACTGATTAAACAACGGCAAAAACATTAGTAACCTGAAAAAATGTTTTTGAACTCATTAAACAACGGCAAAAACATTAGTAACCTGATAAAATGTTTTAAAATTTCGAGGCCGAGCATGAAGTCTACTATAGTTTTCTGGTAATCGCTCTTTATTCACACACCCGGTAATCAAGCGACTTGCATCATGCCATCAGGTGAACCCATAATTTAAAAATATCAATATATTTGAGCACTCGATTAAAATAAATTACAAATTACTGACTTTTACTCTGATTCAAGCATAAATTCCTTGAGATGGGCCAAGGCCTACACACAAACCAAATTTCATAATTTCATGAAGAGTTAAATATACTAGAAAATTTTCGCTGATAGGTTACAGGCAATCATATGAGAATAACTACAATACAGAATATACGACATATACAATCACGAAAATGAGTTTTATATGCTGAATATGGATCCAAAATGAGTCGACACAGCTTGAATGTAACAAAAAGATTCTTCTGAAAACATAATTATAAACATATGGGCGACGTAGGCGATTTCTTCAGCCGTAAAATTGTTACTGCTAGAGTTATCAAAAGCGATTCCCTTAACAGAAGCGGTAATATGACTCGCGGTAAAACATTTACAACTAACATTCCGTGACACGAAAATATTTTCTTTCCTATACTCCAAATTGAAGTATGTATGTACTTTAACATCAATTTTCTATTCGTCGAATATTTTGCCTTTATGTGATATTCGACTTATGGAGGTTAGAATTAATATATCTACGTTAAATAAAAGGATCACAGCAAAGAAAGAGCACGATACCAAATATATTTCCATTCTTCGACGGCATTTCACCGAAATGCAAACAAAAACAATCCATCTTCTTAAAGAGATTCCCAAAAATCATTTACTCTGTGAAAAATGCAGGACGGTGGCGGAATAAAGAATTAACTTCCGAAAAAGAATAGAAAAAAGGAAGAGGTGAAAGGAGGGAAGGCGAGGAGGGTAGGAGGGAAAAGCGAAGCCCCGATTCACGCAACAAGTGCACTCATCACGTCACCACAACACACATCCACACAAACGTGCATGATAATCCCCAAAACCGCCCTGATAGTTTTCCGAGCACTGGGAGAGAGTGGAAAAGGGGGAACAAGAGACGCGAAGTTGAGTGTGCGAACAGGAGGAGGAGAAAAGTTGGTGGAAGGAAGAGGGTGAAGTGTAGAAGAGATGGAGAGAAAGAGGGGGAGGGGTTAGAGGGGATTTCGAGAGAGCGAGAGAAAGAGATGGGGACAGACAATGGAGCAACGTATGGGAGGGGTTCTAGATTGATTGGCTGCGGAGAGAACAAGAGAAAGACAGGGAGGGAGAGAGGTATATATATTCAAAGAGAAAGAGGGAGTGAGGAGAGTTAAGAGGGAGAGGAAAAATAGAGTGAAAGAAGAAGGGATAGACAGGAAAGGAGAAGTAGAGAGGGAGAGCAAGGGAGGGAGAACTAGAGAGAGAGAGAGAGGAGGAAGATGGACGGAAGGAGGTAGGAGGGAGGATAAAGATAAGGAGGATGAGGTATAGGGAGAGAGAGAGAAGGGAGGGGGAGAGAGAGAGAAGGGAGGGGGAGAGAGAGAGAGAAGGGAGGGGGAGAGAGAGAAAGAAGGGAGGGGGGAGAGAGAGAGAAAAGGGAGGGGGAGAGAGAGAGAGAAAGGAGGGGGGGGAGAGAGAGAGAGAGAAGGGAGGGGGGGGAGAGAGAGAGAGAGAAGGGAGGGGGAGAGAGAGAAGGGAGGGGGAGAGAGAGAGAGAAGGGAGGGGGAGAGAGAGAGAGAGAAGGGAGGGGGAGAGAGAGAGAGAGAAGGGAGGGGGAGAGAGAGAGAGAAGGGAGGGGAGAGAGAGAGAGAAGGGAGGGGGAGAGAGAAGGGAGGGGGGGAGAGAGAGAGAAGGGAGGGAGAGAGAGAAGGGAGGGAGAGAGAGAGAAGGGAGGGAGAGAGAGAGAAGGGAGGGAGAGAGAGAGAGAAGGGAGGGAGGGAGAGAGAGAGAAGGGAGGGAGGGAGAGAGAGAGAAGGGAGGGGAGAGAGAGAGAGAGAGAAGGGAGGGGGAGAGAGAAGGGAGGGGGGGGGAGAGAGAGAGAGAGAGAGAGAGAGAGAAGGGAGGGAGAGAGAGAAGGGAGGGAGAGAGAGAGAAGGGAGGGAGAGAGAGAGAAGGGAGGGAGGGAGGGAGAGAGAGAGAGAAGGGAGGGAGGGAGAGAGAGAGAGAGAAGGGAGGGGGGAGAGAGAAGGGAGGGAGGGAGGGAGAGAGAGAGAGAAGGGAGGGAGGGAGAGAGAGAGAAGGGAGGGAGGGAGAGAGAAGGGAGGGAGGGAGAGAGAAGGGAGGGAGGGAGAGAGAAGGGAGGGAGGGAGAGAGAGAGAGAGAAGGGAGGGGGAGAGAGAAGGGAGGGGGGGAGAGAGAGAGAGAGAGAAGGGAGGGAGAGAGAGAAGGGAGGGAGAGAGAGAGAGAAGGGAGGGAGAGAGAGAGAAGGGAGGGAGGGAGAGAGAGAGAGAAGGGAGGGAGGGAGAGAGAGAGAGAGAAGGGAGGGGGGAGAGAGAAGGGAGGGAGGGAGGGAGAGAGAGAGAGAAGGGAGGGAGAGACAGAGAGAGAAGGGAGGGAGGGAGAGAGAGAGAAGGGAGGGAGGGAGAGAGAGAGAAGGGAGGGAGGGAGGGAGAGAGAGAGAAGGGAGGGAGGGAGAGAGAGAGAAGGGAGGGAGGGAGAGAGAGAGAAGGGAGGGAGGGAGAGAGAGAGAGAGAGAAGGGAGGGAGGGAGAGAGAGAGAAGGGAGGGAGGGAGAGAGAGAGAGAAGGGAGGGAGAGAGAGAGAGAGAGAGAGAGAAGGGAGGGATGGAGAGAGAGAGAGAGAAGGGAGGGAGGGAGAGAGAGAGAGAAGGGAGGGAGGGAGAGAGAGAGAAGGGAGGGGGGAGAGAGAAGGGAGGGAGGGAGAGAGAGAGAAGGGAGGGAGGGAGAGAGAGAGAGAGAAGGGAGGGAGGGAGAGAGAGAGAGAAGGGAGGGAGGGAGAGGGGGAGAGAGAGAGAAGGGAGGGAGGGAGAGAGAGAAGGGAGGGAGGGAGAGAGAGAGAGAGAAGGGAGGGAGGGAGAGAGAGAGAGAAGGGAGGGAGGGAGAGAGAGAAGGGAGGGAGGGAGAGAGAGAGAGAAGGGAGGGAGGGAGAGAGAGAGAAGGGAGGGAGGGAGAGAGAGAGAAGGGAGGGAGGGAGAGAGAGAGAAGGGAGGGAGAGAGAGAGAGAAGGGAGGGAGAGAGAGAGAGAAGGGAGGGAGAGAGAGAAGGGAGGGAGAGAGAGAGAAGGGAGGGAGAGAAGAGGGAGGAAGAGAAGAGGGAGGAAGAGAAGAGGGAGGAAGAGAAGAGGGAGGAAGAGAAGAGGGAGAAAGAGAAAGTACTGTTAAGTGGAAGTAGTTGAGGAAGGAGGGTGGATGGAGAACAATAGGTATGACGCCGAGAGAAGAATGAGAGTTAAAAAGGGAGATGGATGGCTCCGGATAAAAAAGGACCGTGGATTTTTTTATGCGAGAGTAACTCCATCCCTCCTCACTCTCACTCCAACTGCCCACGCTGAACCTGAAGAATCACGATCGTATCCTACCTAACTTAGAATAATTTCAATGGAATTCACTTTTGCAGACACACACTTCAGAGCCAGCTCAATTTTGTGAAAAAATATATTTTTAACTAGTATTTATGAATTGTTTGCTGTTTTTGTGTGTGTATAACAGGAATATTTTGCGTGAATAAGGATGTATAACCGACTCCAAAACGGATTTATTTGAGCTTGCCAAAGAGAATACATTTTTTATGCATTCTCTTCGTCCTACTATATCACTGGAACTCGAATGATCGTAACGGATTTCATCTTGTTGGAGGATAGAATCAATGTAGATGAGCTGAGCCACTATGTGGACGCAAGGCTCCATAACAAGAGATGTGTAATTCTGCATTTATTTAAGCCTACTATTTCTTCCCTTAACATCCATATAATGAACAAAATCGCTGTTTGATTACATTTTTTGCGGAAAGAAATTTGCTATTATATTACTTATACTTTGCAAATTCGAACAAAAATGATTTTCAAGTTTCGTCGTCAATACGAGTGGATATTAAAAATTGATTTTATTAATATACTTAGAAATCACGTTTAATTCTATGACATATAACTTGTCTGGTACCAGGGATACCCTATTATTTATACTAAAGCAAATAAATAATTCAAAATTACAGCACCAAGAAAACAAATTTGCGCAACCAACGACAAAACAAATAGCATTAAGCTCAATTGGAATTTTAAAAATTAATTTAAGTTATATAAATAATGTAGTTAAAGAAAGGACGAAAATATTGTTTAGAATGCGATTAACTAATTACATTTATAGACATCAAATTAAGAATTTCAGAGTTCCAAAAACAGAAAAATGTATCTTAAAAAACATTACACTCACACAATCTTCCATGAAAAGCTATTCAAAGCCGAACTGAATGGATATAATGTGGGAGTATAGAATCAGATTTGGGCATCTTTTATTGGTATCGCCTTCCTTTTAAATGTGCCAGAAACTATTCGCTTTCGAAAAAAATAAATCACGCAGAGCGATTAAAAAAAATTAAATTAAAGACCGCCAAAACTTCTCTCAGACTTTCTGAATTCCTTAAGTTTTTCGAAAAAATAGTCTGACAATAGAAAAATGAACGCATGCTAATTGTTCCACGTCAAACTCTAAATTTCGACTTTATGACTTCTTGCTGAAACTACCCCGAGAGTTAACGCTTGGTGAAGCGTGAAATTATTCTCCATCCGATGAATACCTTTGAACAAATTTTTCCCCTAAGAAAAGCTGTGAAAAATTAAGCGGCGAAATATCATTCCCCGAAACTTAACGGTTAATATTCATCAATTCGGATCCTGAGCAAGAAAAAAATACACACAATACCAACAGACCCGCTACAAACCATCTGCGGACTCGCTTGTAACCGACGTCCTTCTTATGCTCCAGCGCACTGCTTAACGAGGACAGGAACGCTAATCATAAGTGATTAACTCATAACGGGAGAGAGGAAAAAACAAAAATTTCCCGTGGAATAAATGGTCTTAAAAAAATGCCCGGGGAGATATGTTTGTTTAATTATCCTTCTAACAGAGGGCGATGAAAAATTCAAAATCCCGTTTTTCAATTTCTTTTTCCTTGCTCCGAACGGAGGTTTCATTTTTCAGACAGGCGCAAAACGCAAAAAGCGCCACCTGATCCGGGAAAAATTGAAATTCCCCCACGACAACGCCTCCGCGCGCGCACTCTTTTTAACACGGGTTCTTTTTTTAATTGAAAGACTGGGCATCAATTTGCCCGGCAGGACAAAAAAGCGCCCGATAAATTAAAAAAAAGGACAGAGTAGCTTCTGGAACGTTTAAGCAACATATATATTATATGTATGTATGCCTGATATGTCCACGTCGCCCTCTCCTTTTCTCCTCTGCGAGTTCCCAAACGTGGTGGTTCATCATCTATTCATATCGGCTCTCTCGAATGAAAAAATATACGAAAATGGAGCTCATTCTGAATAGTTTATGAGAGTAGGCAATCAATGGCACGGGCATTATGGGTAAGATGGAAAATTACGACGGCCAGGACCCAATTCTCTAGACTTGAAGGGCCGCGAGAGCAGAATTAAAAAAAAAGAAAAAGAAAGATTTTACGCAACAAAAGCACCCTTCCATCATTTGATTTTTCAAAACTGGAATTTCACGCATAAGTGAATCCGCGATCGTGAATATTCCTTTTTTCCTTCGTTCTCTGTCTATTGATTGAAAAGGCGGCAAAAATTTTCATATTCGATGAATACTAGGCGATTTCCGAAGATGAAATTTAAGTTTGTAGCAGAAAATATCGTGATTACAATTAGTTTTTTTTGTCCTATTTATTTCGCCGAAAGTTTTAAATAAATTTTTTAACTTATAAAAAGCAAATAGCCTTCTATTGTTGCTGTTTCTTTTTTATATTTATAGCCTAGTATTTACGATTATTTATGCGATAATTAGTTAACTGTGATTCGTCGGAATTGTTAGCTGCATTTTTAGCTGAACAATTTTCCGCTCGTATATTCATATGGACTGCTTTCCATATACAGTAAACGTCATTTATACAAAACCAGTTTATACAAACTTCCCGGTTTATTTTCCTGCGAAAGCATGAGTACTATGTTAATTATTATCACGACCTCAATATTACAAAACTTGAGGTTACAAATGATTTAAAAAATTGGTCATTTGATGTTTGTGCAAGCGAGGTTATATTATCCAAGTCTCAGACTAACTTCCGGAAATATTTAATACCAGAACAAATTACACGACGGGGATTCAACCAAATCTTTCGTTAGACCACAAAACCCCAAAAATCAACGATTATCTATTCACATGAATATTGCATTAAGGGCAATTTCTTTCTTTCCGTTCCTTGATACCCATTAAGCCGGTAACATGACGAGGTGGAAAATCTGAAGATCCGTAGACAATAGAGGGCTCTCCCATATCCGCTACTCTCAGTCTCTCTCTCTCTCTCTCAAGAGGGAGAAAAAGAGGGAATGAGAAGAAGAGAGTAGTTGCATGACGGGAAGAAAACGGGAAGGAGGTGCGGACCGTAAGTGTGCGCCTTTTTTCGAAAGACGTGTAAGGAGACGACCCCGAAAAGATGAAGGAGGAAGGAAGTCCCAACCCTACGGAGACCTCATCAATCACCATTTGGGCATTCTGGCGTTTTACCCCATCGCATAAATTATTTTAAGTGGGGTGGGAAGGGAGGGAGAGGGAGTAGGTGGGGAAGGAGGGAGGGAGAGAGACTGAGGGGAGGGGGGGAGAAGCGGGAGGAGGTTAAGGCCTCGGACCAACGAGGCTCAGCTGATTGCTCTTTCCCACCCACACGCGCGCACACACCCATACACGAGCAGACGCACGCAGACTTGAAAAGGCATTCTTGCCGATGCTTTTTTTTAGGGGGAAAGAGACTCCCCGCGGTTGAGGAATTCGGATTCCCTTGGCGGTTTCTTTCACGACCCGCAGAAAAAAAGAAATAAAATGAAAACAAGTCAAAACGCTACCCGTTTCCTCTCCGTCTTCCCGTGTTTACGAAAATAAATCGCGCGGAGCTTTCTGTCTGATTGACGAGGCGGAAGGGTCTGAGAAAAAAGAGAAAGAATCGATTAGGAAAAATGGATCGCTCCGTGTGAATGATAGCGGTTCGAACTTATTTGTTTCGACGGGATTTTTTTTTTCAATTAGAATCAATGACGGGTAAATTGGTACCAATGAAGACTACCCAAAGACGGATCGAAAAATTTCCCATGGGAAGAAGGCTCTAATTATCTTTCGTCAAGGCATGCATTACTTGAAAAATATTTTCATTCATATTAACTTATTTCACTAAAAGTGAAAAAAAAAACAATAAAAACTATAATAATTTCAAAGTGGTTCCAGTATTATTATGACACGTATAAGGAGCTTACTAGAAAAAGATAGATAAAGCTAATGGTACAAAAGTGGGTCGTTTGCTCACCTCCTAGACAAGCCATCATAGCTGCCTTTAAATAAAATGCTTTCATTCATGTCGATGAGTTCATAAACAACTCAGGGTGGATTTATGAAGATTATTAAGAGTAACAATGACCATTATAAAAGTCCATAACCATCGCAGTATTCGAGTCCATACCCACCTTGGAGGATATATATATAATCCATCCATTGACGAAGACCGGCATTTATTTGATACGATATCACGATGTGACAAAAGACATAAGCTACGATGGCTAATTATACTTCGAAATTAACGCAAGCATTTTTCGACGTTATTAAATCTATGTACGAGCTAAAAAAATCATATCTTTTCGGAAAGGAAAAATGAACACGAATCCTAATTATCCGTCATTATTAAAAGATGTATGGAAAGTGGGAAATCAAAACGGCGAGATATAAAAAACGAAATATAAAGATCTCATTAATAAGTTCAAATTCCAAATGATATGGAAAGGGCCCTTGGGGTCCTGGTTTGTCTCATCCTATGAGGAGGGGAGAACCCGCACCGTTGGAATGTACATCCTCATTAGAAATTTCTCATCCGTGAAAGCTTCACTACGCCAACCTCAGTAGTTTGGATACAATACCACTTCAAAATTTTGAATTTTTATGCGTTCTTTGCACGAAGTGAACGCATTTAGGGGAAGTCGTTTCCGTCCGTCCATCCGTCCGCATATTTAAACTCGGGAACCGCTGAATGTACTTCGATGAAATTTGGCATTTGCGAGTTTTGCTAAAAGTTGTTGACCGATTCCAATTTTGGTTAAAATCTGACCATAATAACGACCACTTTACATGAAGACCTACATGTATTTTACAACGTATTTCGCAAGCATTTTGTTAAATCTGAGCGAATAAAAGTTCAACAAAATACCTAATTAAATACACATTTTTTGTTAAATAATTTTCCCCGTAAAAAGTAAGGTTTACGATAAATTTAAAGAAAAGGAAATTAAAGTATCTACATAATTATACGATTTTCGATGTTCTTTTGTTCATTCCAAAAAATATATTAATTAAAAATTTTTATAACTCGGGAACTGCTGGACATATTTGAATGAAATTTGGTATTGGGAGTTTTACTAAAATTTGTCGGCCGATTCCAATTTTGGTTAAAATTGAACTACAATAACGACCACTTTAGATGAACCTTCATGTACATGTACTTCTGCTTCAACCCGGGAATCGCAGGAGGTATTTTGATGACATATGGTATTGGAAAGTTTTACTAAAATTTGTCGACGGATTCTAATTTTGGTTAAAAACGGACGATAATTACGACCACTTTACATTAAGAACTACATGTAGTTTACAATATACCTATTTAAACTCGGGAACCGCAGGACGTATTTTGATGAAATTTGGTATTGGGAAATTTTACTAAATTTTGTCGATCTCACAGAACGCATTTGGAAACTGTGTACTCCGACATGGAGTACACCTTTCCATACTTGTTTTAAATTGAAGCCATATAGTGAAATATCCATGAACTACATGGGAAACCCAATCGGTGGAAAATTCATAGATTGATAATAGCTCTATAATTCTAAAAGAATTTTCCTAATATTCCCAGTAGTTTGGCTACAATACCAGTTCAAAGTTTTGAATTTTCCGAATATGAAGCCATCTAGCGGAAATTCTACAAATCACAGTGAAATTTCTATCAGTGTAAACTTATCGGATTTATAAGAGCTATTCAAACAATTTTCCGAATATCTCTTAAAACAAAAAATGTCCAAATACGGAGAGAGTGATCACATAAAAAAGTTTTTTTCTTTTCCCCCTTCCCCACTTTCTTCCTTCATATTTATCAAACTGTTGGTTACACCTTGTTACCCGATGATGCTACGATAGTAACGAAATCGATCGTGTTTTAATAAACAATTTTCGTGGAAGATAGTTTATTTTAATTTGAATCGAAATGTAAAGACTAAGTCAGAAAGGGCGAAACTTCATAATCTCTGCGTTCCTCCTGTAGTGCAACTACTAAAACTGTTATTGTGTATCAATTAAAACGCATAGAAAGATTGCATTTCCTGGGTATGATGCCATTAATTAATATCTACCTTTCAATTCCCTCACTACGATCGTCTTTCCATCCACCAATCGCGCACTAATTGAACTGTATTTATGGGTAATTAAAAAACCTAGAAATATGGCATTTTCAGAGTATAGTGATGTCACCAAGTAATATGTACATCCCAATTCCTTCACTACGTCCGTCAGCCCATTAGGTACTAATTAAATTTAAATAGAGGATGAAACAATGTCTAAAACTAGGAAAAAAATTTATTACGCAGGAGTTATGAAATTCATACAGCTGTGCACATTTTATGAATATTTTAACGATGATGAGATTAATTCATTCGTTTTCACGATGGAAATTTTTGTTTCATCCCCTTTAAGTTGTTATGGGCAGGCGAAATTTAAACAAAGAGAAGACAGGAAAAAAATGCACTAGAAACGACTTCGTTAACGGCGAAGATGTGTTTTTTTAAGAAAAGGTCAAGGAAACGTCGTAAGGAAACGATATATAGTCGTAAGTTTTTAACCGTGCGGCCTAGACGTCTCTACTCTTTCCCAAAAAAGGGAAAATCACTCGACGACCAAATCTCCCTCTCCCCTCCACGCCCAATAGAACGAGATCCTCGCTTCAGAGGCGTCAAAGGCAGGAACACTATGAAAACCCCTCAGGAAAAAAACCTCCCCCAAGAACCCCAAAGATCCTGCCTCCCTTTACAGACCTTCCCCATATTCCCACCTCTTCCCGTCAACCTCCCTTGGCCATATCCTCCCCGAGGACATTCCACTCGCACCCCCCTTCCACTTCCCCTTCCATACCTACTCTTCCTTTTACCGTGCCTTTTCCCCTTCAACCGTCCCTCCTCTACCATACCCCTGGCCCTGAAGTCTTTCAAACACACACACACAAGGGAGGCACCGACTGATTGACATGTTTATTGGTCCCCACCACCTACGCCATTTTGCCTACAGGGGTGACTTGTTGGGGGGTGAGAGAGAGGCGCGTAGAGACCTAGAACTGGAAAAGAGAGAAATGGAGGGGAAGGAAACCATAAGAGGAAGAAATAAATAGAAAAGAACCACAGGAGGGAGAGGCAGATGAAAATTTGAGGAAAAATTGGGAGAGAGGAGAAAAATGGAAATAAAGGGAAAAGAGAGGCATAGAGGGAGAGACGAAGAAGGAGAGATTGATTATGAGAGGAAGGAGATAATAAGATGAAGAGTGTGAGAGCAATAGGAAATGGCGGGAAGTAGAGTGAGACATGGTATGATCGGGGAATGAGAGAAAAGGTGAATAAACGAAGAGAGGGAAAGATAGAAAAGGAAAAAATGTTTTCGAGGAGAGATGGGAAGAGAAAGGAGAGGGGAAGAGAAAGGAGAGGGGAAGAGAAAGGAGAGGGGAAGAGAAAGGAAAGGAGAGGGGAAGAGAAAGGAGAGGGGAAGAGAAAGGAGAGGGGAAGAGAAAGGAGAGGGGAAGAAAAAGGAGGGGGGAAGAGAAGGGAGAAGGAAAGAGAAAGGAGAAGGGAAGAGAAAGGAGAAGGGAAGAGAAAGGAGAAAGGAAGAGAAAGGAGAAGGAAAGAGAAAGGAGAAGGGAAGAGAAAGGAGAAAGGAAGAGAAAGGAGAAGGGAAGAGAAAGGAGAAGGGAAGAGAAAGGAGAAAGGAAGAGAAAGGAGAAAGGAAGAGAAAGGAGGGGGGAAGAGAAAGGAGAAGGGAAGAGAAAGGAGAAGGGAAGAGAAAGGAGAAGGGAAGAGAAAGGAGAAGGGTAGAGAAAGGAGAAGGGAAGAGAAAGGAGAAAGGAAGAGAAAGGAGAAGGGAAGAGAAAGGAGAGGGGAAGAGAAAGGATAGATAGATAGATAATCGTCTTTATTCGGGCGAAATTTAGACCATAGAGGGGAAGAGACAGGAGAGGGGAAGAGAAAGGAGAGGGGAAGAGAAAGGAGAGGGAATGAGGAGAGAGGGGGAGGATGAGGAGAGAGGGGGAGGATGAGGAGGGAGGGGGAGGAGGAGGAGGGAAGAGGAGGATGAGGTGGGAGAGGGGGAATGGGGGGAGAGGGGGAATGGGGGGAGAGGGGGAATGGGGGGAGAGGGGGAATGGGGGGAGAGGGGGAATGGGGGGAGAGGGGGAATGTGGGGAGAGGGGGAATGGGGGAGAGGGGGAATGGGGGAGAGGGGGAATGGGGGAGAGGGGGAATGGGGGAGGGGGAATGGGGGAGGCGGAATGGGGGAGGGGGGAGAGAGGGATGGGGGATGTGGGGAGGGTGATGGTGGGAGAGGGGGGGTTTCGGGGGGGGGGGGATGGGAGAGGGGGGGGGTTGTGGGGGGGAGGATGGGGGAGAGGGAGGATGGGGAGAGGGAGGATGGGGGAGAGGGAGGATGGGGGAGAGGGAGGATGGGGGAGAGGGAGGATGGGGGAGAGGGAGGATGGGCAGAGGGAGGATGGGCAGAGGGAGGATGGGCAGAGGGAGGATGGGCAGAGGGAGGATGGGCAGAGGGAGGATGGGCAGAGGGAGGATGGGCAGAGGGAGGATGGGCAGAGGGAGGATGGGCAGAGGGAGGATGGGCAGAGGGAGGATGGGCAGAGGGAGGATGGGCAGAGGGAGGATGGGCAGAGGGAGGATGGGCAGAGGGAGGATGGGCAGAGGGAGGATAATGGATAGAGGGGGTAAGTGAAAATGAAAAAAATGAAAATGGAGGGAGAACAGGTGAGTGGGAGAAAAGAAGATGGAGGGAGAAAAGAAGATGGAGGGAGGAAAGAAGATGGAGGGAGGAAAGAAGATGGAGGGAGGAAAGAAGATGGAGGGAGGAAAGAAGATGGAGGGAGGAAAGAAGATGGATGGAAAAAGAAGAGGGAGGGAGGAAAGAAGAGGAGGGAGGAATGAAGAGGGAGGGAGGAAAGATGAGAGGGAGGGAGGAAAGGAGAGGGAGCGAGGAATGGAGAGGGAGGGAGAAAAGAAGAGGGAGGGAGGAAAGGAGGGAGTAAATAAAGGGAGGGAGGAAAGAAGAGGGAGGGTTGAAAGAAGAGGGATGGATGAAAGAAGAGGGAGGGAGGAAATAAGAGGAAGGGAGGAAATAAGAGGGAGGGAGGAAATAAGAGGGAGGGAGGAAATAAGAGGGAGGGAGGAAATAAGAGGGAGGGAGGAAATAAGAGGGAGGGAGGAAATAAGAGGGAGGGAGGAAATAAGAGGGAGGGAGAAAAGAAGAGGGAGAGAGGAAAGGAGGGAGTAAAAAAGGGAGGGATGAAAGAAGAGGGAGGGATGAAAGAAGAGGGAAGGATGAAAGAAGAGGGAGGGAGGAAATAAGAGGGAGGAAGGAAGGAAAGGAGACTGAGAGAAGGGAGGGAGAAGAGATGGAGGAAGAGAAGGAAAAAAATGAAAAACGAAGCAGAAAGAGAGAAGACTAGAGGAAAGAGTAGGAGGATGAAGCCAAAGGGAGGTAGGGGGATGAGTCCTTCCCTCAGACCATAAATCCCCTCTTCCATCGAGTATGCCACCTTAGGCCCCTTCTCTTCTTCCTTAAAGCACGCGCGCTCACCATCCACGGAGGCCGGTGTTTGCACACAACAACCCAACTCTTCCTACCGGCGTCGCCACAGAGTTTTTAAGGCTCCATTCCGAATGCCGTCGAGTGAGATATTGCAGGGATTTCCACGGTGAGAGTGTGCGTTCCTCCGACGAATTCTTCTTTTTCCCTCACTCTCTCATTCGTGGAGTTCGGATCTGTTCGGTCTTGTTTCACAGGAAAAATACTTGAGAAGTGTATTCGCCCCTTCTGATTCTCCGGCTTTGCGGCTTAAGACGCGATGCGCGTCGAGTCACGCTACAGGAGACGAGAGTGTTTTCATACAAAAAATACTAACCAACGTCCACGCATACATACGGCGCGAATGCGCCTAGCAAGAAATACGACAGTATTTTTTTATATTAAGAATCTCAGCCGCGGCACGTTTCGGACTCTTCCGATGAGTTTTGAAATAAGCTCTACGGTAATCATACACTCTGACTTCTATATCGTGAGATCCGTTTAAACTATACATAAATTTTAATTTTCCATGACGTAATGCCCCACTGCTCTCCTTTCTCTTCTATAATTCAACGATTTTTCTCTGTACAATATAAGCACGACTTAGGGCAAAAAAGAACAAAATATACTAAGGTCGCGGGTTCGAATCCCACCTAGGGCATGGATTTTTGGGTTTTTAATGTTTTTTTAGTTATAAATTTCACTGTAAATTGGCCCTTTGTGTGTTGTCTGTGAAATATCTTTGATAAATAAATCTCGTGTGAGTTTCTAAAGCAATAAAATTAACGAAATCTTCGTTTTCGTAAATCTATGTTATCCAGATAATATCTCGTCCCTCATTTAGTTATAATGTCGTCAAAAATGAGAGAAATTCGTGAGTTAGGACGGAAATTGTTCTAAGAGGCGCAGAGAATTAAATGATAATAACAAAAAATGGTTGCAGAAAGAAATATCTCACTACTAAAGTGGGAGTTAGAAACAATTTTCCATACCCGTATAGGAATACTAATAACCCCAACAAGCTCATGAAACTGCTTAGAAAACCACTATTGGCATCTCAATCTCAAATCATACGCGTGAATATGATTTTGTCAATATGTTTATCGCCTTAGAGCTATTTATATCATTCGCATAACGCAAGCGATTCATCAAGCACGATCATTCATTTTTTAAATTAACCAATCTATCTTCCGGTTTAGGATACGGTGCGGATAAAGTCTATATGCGTCGGTTGTCGTCTCTTTATAAATAGCGTGGTCGCGAGTTCGAATCCCATCCATCGTGAACCGACGACACGAACGCGTAGATTCATCACTCTTAATAAACCGACATCAGAGCAGGAATGTGAAGGATATAAATGGTGAAAACACACGTCCGAAACGCCAATCAATCTCAATATCTCTTCCCCATCTTTATGTCTCGTCTTCCTTTCGTCCTATCTATATCACCCGAAGTGGGGAAGGAGAGCATACGGGCATCTTCTTTCATATTACAAGGGAAGGGGTTCGCACCCTTCTTCCGAAAATGTTTTCTTTCGAAACTCACAGAATTCAACAACGCCGACCGTAAAAAGTGTCATTAAGCATAAAAATTTCCAATTTATCGGTATTTAGCCTCTAAAAGGCTTTGACAATGGAATTTATCATTTACGTATAGCTTGATAGATCTTGAAAGGGAAGTTTCGACTTTTATTGTTATGATTGCAGAGAAACTAAAACCGTCTTTAGTTAGAAATCCAAGGTTTGTGCTATAAATACACCTAAACAGTTTTGTCACCTAAATATATACATACAAGTATTTTTTTAAATAAAAATATAGTAGTGCACACTTTCACTCCGGCAAAAACTCAATAAA